>JAUMIR010000006.1:75262591-75702599 GCA_030847615.1 Gambelia wislizenii | reverse complement strand
AAATACGGGGCACTTTATTGATAGATTTCCTATTTATTGTGATTTACTTGTGGTATGCCGATTGTGGAAAAGGGGGGAGATCCCTCACGGGGGCACGCACATGGGCGGTTGGTCACAACCGACCTAACCCCCAGCATCCCTGGGCGACTCACCTGAGCCCCAAGGGGGATCCCGGTGTCAGGGGTTCCCCTTGGGCGCCATCTGCTGGAGGGCCCCGCATCAGGAAGGAAATCCCTAAGCCATATAGCTTCTGTGACGGATCTCCCCCCCGAGGCTGACCCTAAGGATACCCTACATCCCCGTACCCTATCCATTAGGGACGCCGGTACAGTTCAGTGAAGGATATCCTACCACTCAATTTGAGATTGCCATAGGTGAACACCAAGTTATCATCTCCCTGCTCCCTGCCATAGATAGGGGCAAGTGTCCACTTAGCCCCTATCCCCCAAGAGGGAAACTAACACAGCCCTCACCCCCTGTCGCATACCATCAAGAAAGAGCTGTATCCCCATGTCCGACAAGTGGATCCCGTCGACCCGATAGAGTTCCGGGCGTTTATATGAAATGCCCGGGTACTGAATGAAATGGCCAAGGCCTTCATTAAGAGCCCTGTGAACCGCCTTGTTCACTTTCTTACGAGCAATATCCAACAGCTTGGGGGAACCGTCACCCGGGTAAGAAAGTCGTGGAATGATGTCAGACCAAACCAGAGAGATTCGCGGCCACGCCGCCTTAATCCGTCGCATGTCAGCCAACGCCTGTATCGTCAAAGCTCTGCCCTTCAAAAGGCCGAGATCATCGCCGCCAAGGTGGATAACCAGGACATGCGGAGGAGGTCCACGATGCTCCTGTAACAGGAAAGAGATTAAACCATTCCACCTCAAACCCCGTTTGCCAAGCCATTCGATAGAAGCAATGTCTCCCAGACTCAGCTGTGGACCCAACGGGCTCCTCTTGGCATGTCTTGCTGCCCAATACACAAAACTGTGGCCACAAATCAGTACCCGGTACCTCATATCTGAAAAAGAAAGCACAGACAATCAATTGCATAGCGGACGTACATAGCCCTTGTAGGCAGCAGACTTCCAATGCCCCAATCGTTTGATAGCCTCGGGCTGCATCCCCATGGCGGCGGCCGTTGAAGCAGCGCCGATCCTAAAGGAGTGCGAACAAAAACGCACGCCTCCCAAGCCCAGGCGGGTCAAGGCTTTAGTGGTAATCGACCAAAATTGATATTTGGTCAACGGGGACCCATCGGCGTGACAGAACATGGGGCCAAGCACAGAAGGGTGCAACTTCAAATACTCCCTAAGGGCCACAACAGGACAAAGAGTCGAGTCGTAGCACTCGCGTAGGGTAACGTCGCTACCCTTGCCCAACTGGTCGGTTTTGGATCGCCTAATCGTTAGAGTGACATGCTTGGGGCCCACGATTAAGTCACCCACCCCCAGCGCAAGGCCCGCAGAGTCCTTTTTGGACGCCACCACCAGCTCGCTGATACGTAATGCCCCGAAAAAGGCCGTCAATGAAGCGGCGTGCAGCAATGCCACCTCAAAAGGGGTAGAACATATGTTGGGCCATATCTGGAAAAGGCCTTTGAGAATGGCTGGTGAGAGTGGTTGCCTATCATCATTGGCCTTGCCCCGTTGTCTGGCCCAACTCTCTAGTGCCTTCCGGATCCTAAAGTTGGAGGTGTTGTCCTGTAGGCCTTGGGCCTTACTCCAGAAGGCCAAGGCGGCCAATCTGGACCTAATAGATTGGGGGGCAAGGCCTTTATTCTTAAGGGAGACACAGAAGTGTAACAGGTGAGGGACAGGAACCGGCCAAGAATTTGGGAGACGCACAGAGTCCCTAAACTCAAAAAATTCCTGAATAGAATGCTTGTACACCCTCCTGGTGCTTGGAGCGATGGAGAGGCTAATGGCCTTCACTATCTCACCAGTCCAAGCTCCCACAAATCCTCCGGCATCGGGTCCGGCATCTCGGCGGCGCCTGGAGCTAATCACCTGAAGCGGTCCATCTGCAAACGGGAGAGAGCATCGGCGATGCCGTTGTCCACTCCCGCTACATGGGATGCAGTAAACAGAATGTTGTACTTGAGGCATTGAAGGGTGAATGCTCTAACCAAATTCATCACCCTTCTGGATTTGGAAGTAAGAGAATTTACCACCTGGACCGTGGCCATGTTGTCGCACCAGAAGCGCACTGTGGAGTTGGCAAACTCGTGCGGCCACAACTTGACGGCCACTAGGATAGGGAAGAGCTCCAGGAAGGTGAGGTCCGCCGTGATGTCCGAACCTGCCCAGGAGCTTGGCCATCGTTCAGCGCACCACCTCCCGGCAAAGTAGACCCCAAATCCAAGTGAACCTGAGGCATCAGAAGACACCTTAAGGGCGCCGCCTAAACGCAATTCGTCCCTCCAGAAGGAAACCCCGTTAAACTGCTGAAGGAAGTTGTGCCAGACATCCAGATCCAGCTTAATTTCACGGGTGATACGGATTCTGTGATGCGGTAAGGAGACTCCGGCGGTGGCATCACATAGGCGCCGGAGGAAGGCCCTGCCCGGGGCTATTACTTTGCATGCAAAATTAAGGTGGCCAATAAGTTCCTGGAATTCTCTGAGTGTGGCCTTGTTGCGTTGAAGGAAGTCAATGACCCAGAGCAGGAGATCATCTATTTTATCCGAGGGCAGGCGGCAAAACTGATTCACAGTGTCAATCTCGATGCCAAGAAAGGCCAATCGTTGACTTGGGCCCTCCGTCTTTTCCTGAGCTAGAGGAACCCCAAAGACCGCCATAAGGTCTTGGAACCGCTCCATAAGGGAGCGGCAAACCCCTGTGCCGAACTGCCCCACAAAGAGGAAGTCGTCAAGGTAGTGAACTACCCCTTGATGCCCAGTATGATGCTTAATCGCCCACTCCAAAAAGGTACTGAACTTCTCAAAGGCAGCGCAGGAGACAGAGCAACCCATAGGCATAGCCCGATCCATATAGTATAGGCCGTCAAATGAGAAGCCCAGTAGCTTGAAATTGTCCGGATGAACAGGCAACAGGTGAAAAGCAGATTTAATATCACACTTGGCAAGTTCCGCACCGAGGCCATACCGCTTAACCACCTTAACTGCCGCATCAAAAGAGGTGTAGTGAACGGTACATAATTCTGGCGGAATGAAGTCATTAATGGATTGCCCCCTTGGATAAGACAGATGATGAATCAATCGGAATTCGCCCGGTGTCTTCTTTGGGACGATACCCAAAGGAGAGACCCGCAAGCAAGAAGAAGGTGGGTGCTCAAACGGGCCCAAGACCCGACCTTCCGCAACCTCCTTCTGAATTTTATGTCTAACCACATGTTCTAAGCCCCGCACAGATTTTAGATTGGGTGCCATGTAAGGCCTGTGCACACCCTAATAAGGAATGCGAAAGCCCTCATGGAACCCGTCCTGGAGGTACTGAGCTGCCGACCGATCCGGGTACACATAAAGCCAGGCAGCCAGAACCTCCAGCCTAATTGGGCTGGGCCCCTTTTCCCTGAGGTGCGGGGTTGTTGGGGGCTTTCTTATCTCCTGGTTGGTCCCTGCCAAACTGACCCCTCCCTTTTGGGCAATTGCGGAACGAGTGTGAGCCACCGCAGATGGAACATTCATGGCGAAAGGCACACGGGCAGCGGGAGCATGTACCTCTATAACCAAACTCCCAGCATAACAGCCGGCGAGAGGGTGTCGCCGGCTGATTAGGCTGAGCAGCCTGGCGGGATGAACTGCCAGGGTGGGCATTCTGCAAAAGGTGGCCGCTCTGTGCATGTTCCCCCCATATGGGCCGGCTGGGGGACATAATTTGTAACCACAAGTGTGAGTTGATAATGTCCCACCTTACAGTAGGATATGAGGCCGCCATTTGCTGGAATGCCTTGTATTGAAGCCAAGCTGGGCCCGCAAAATCAACATACGCCCTGTAAATAATATCCAGGTATCTAATGAGGGCATAAGATTTGTGTGGCTGGCTGTGGGAGACCACTCCATAAATGAGGAAGCCAGCCAACCAGTTGGACCAAGTCCTGTCGACCCGCCTTTTCCCAATTTTCTCCCTCTCCCTGTCATCCAATTCATCTTTCTCCTTCTTCTCCAGTTCACGGAAAAGGAGGGAGAAAATGTCCACATACTCCCCCTTCAAAATTTTCTCTTTGGTAGCAGGAGCCAAATGCTCGCCCAAAGCCGGGGCCTGTTCCAAGCCTACAGGAACATGAGGAAGGCCCATGGTAGGCTTGCCGCCTGGGGGGGCGAAGCCAGTGGGTTCCTGGAGTAGGGGGACCCCAAGGGCATAGGCGGGTACCAACCAAACATGGTGGTGGGCAGGCTTCCCGGGGAGGCAGCAAACGCCTGAGTACCGTGGTCAGTGTTGGGGTCAGGTTGGCTCCACGGCCACGCCTGTGTATTGTAAATGTTGTTAGTGTCGTGAGTAGACTCACTCTGAGGAAGCGACACCGGCTGTGTACTCGGACCTTCTCCCGGAGACTCGTCCCCGTCCTGAGTATCGCGAGGCGCCGCGTCCCCCTGATCTTCCAATGCCTGTATGCGAGCAAGAAATTGATTAGCTACCTCGTTAGAAAGGCCCCCTTCATTATCCCTGGCAGGCCGCTTCGGAGGCCTAGGAAGACGAACGTCCTCCAAGGCCTGCAAGCGATCCAAGATTTGCTGTAACGTATTCTCAATCGTGTCCCTCGGGGGGCAGGATACACAGGCTCAACTGGGTCACTAGGGGGGGCAGGCTCGACTGGCTCGACCGGATCCCGAGGGTGGGATGGCTCCGCTGGCACCTTGCCCTTTCCTCCTTTCCTGGTCTTGGGGGCCATGACACTTCAGCAAATGAAAAGTACAGAAACTATTAGTGAAAGTAAGCCAATGCCAAGTGCAAGTCAACTGTCGGGAACCAAAAGCCAGAAGAAACCGATGGATAATGAAACAGAAGAACAAACAAATAAGTAATGCGACAGGAGGATAAACAGGAGAATACCAATGAATAATGCAACAGCGGAATAATAAATGGATAACGCAATAGGAAATTAACCACCACTGAAGAAAGCCACAGGAGCAGGAAAATGAATAATGTAATAGAAGAAGAAACCAATGAATAACGTAAAAACAATAAACGAAATAACAACAAATGAAATTGCAACAGTAGAATAAAAGCAAAGAAATGAATTACCAATGCAAGCAAGAGAATACGCAACAAAGGGTATTATATGAACAAAGCAGTTCATATAAACCCCAGCAGCATACAGCAACAGAGGGAAAAGAAGGTCAAGAAACAAATAAGCCCAACATGAAAGCAAAGCCAGGAATTCAGAAGCAACCAGCAAGCAATGTAATAATTGCTAAGTGAAAACAATGAATTAAAATGCAATAATGCACTATAAATGAATCACAATGATTACAAATGCAAGTAAGCAAACAAAAGCAAGTAAGTAAGCAAGTAAAAGCAAGTAAGTAAGAGAATGTAAACAATAGGCAAAGGAATATAAACCAATCACCAATCAAATCAAATTGAATCAAATTGAATCAAATTGAATGAATAAAATTGAAGTAAATTGAACCCAGGTAACCTAATAAAAACAATAAAATAAATTGCAATCAAGGAATATAAACAAATCACCAATTAAATCGAATTGATTAAATTGAATTAAAATGAATGAATTAAATTGAATTAAAATGAACTCAGGTAACCTAATTAAAATAAAATAAATTGCAAGCAAGGAATATAAACAAACACAAATTAAATTGAATTAACTAAATTGAATTAAATTGAATTAATTAAATTGAAGTAAATTGAACCCAGGTAACCTAATAAAAAACAATAAAATAAATTGCAAGCAAGAGAGGGAATGAAACAATGAACCAAATGTAATGCAGGAGATATAATGAACAACCTAATAAAAAAGAATAAAATAAATTGCAAGCAAGAGTGGGAATGAAACAATGAACCAAATGCAATGCAGGAGATATAACGAACAACCTAACAGAAAAGGCACAAGAGTGGACTCCAGGCCTGCTAAGCTAGGCCCAAAGGTGGGGGGGTGCCACGTGGCACGAGGCCAAACAATCAAAACGGCCCAAAGGTGGGGGGGGGGCGCCACGTGGCGCGAGGCCAAAAAACCAAAATGGCAGAACGCAGAAGCTAGCGGGGGCGCCACGTGGTGCAAGCGGCGGCATAAACAACGGCCCAAAAAGCAGAGGACGCCGGGCCGAGGAGCCCAGAAGGCCAGGACCAGAGCTGAGCGGCTTGCCCGAGGGAAGGGGGGGCAGCGAAAAGAGCAGGCGGCCAAGGCGCGGACGGCCGAAAAGCGAGGCCCGGAGCTGAGCGGCTCGACAGCGGGGGGGCATGAAAGGGAGTGAGTGGGCAAAGGCGCGGGCGGCCGAAAAACACAGGCGGCTGGGCCCCGAGCCGAGCGGCTCGACAACGGGGGAGGGGGTGGCGGAGCAAGCAGCCAGGCCCGGAGCCGGCGGATCGCCAGAGGGGGGGCGGCGGAAAGGGCGCGGCTGGCCGAAAAACACAGGCGGCCGGGCCCGGAGCCGAGCGTCTCGCCAGAGGGGGGGCGGCGGAAAGGGTGCGGGCGGCCGAAAAACGCAGGCGGCCAGGCCCGAAGCCGAGCGGCTCAACAGCGGGGGAGGGGGCGGCGGAGCGAGCGGCCGGGCCCGGAGCCGGCGGCTCGCCAGAGGGGGGGGCGGCGGAATGGGTGCGGGCGGCCGAAAAATGCAGGCGGCCAGGCCCGGAGCCGAGCGGCTTGCCAGCGGGGGGGGGCACGGAGCAAGCGGCTCAGGCAGAAAGGGAGCAGGCGGAGCGAGCGGCTCAGGCAGAAAGGGAGCAGGCGGAGCAAGCGGCTCAGGCAGAAAGGGAGCAGGCGGCCGGGAGGCCGAAGGCAGCCGGTTGGGCGGGCAGGCGGGCCTTGAGCCCCAAGGGGCCTTGAGCCGCGTGGGTCACCAAGCGGCAGGAAACCGGAGGACTCCGGTCGGGCCAAGCACACACCAACTGAATCGCGAAGGCCCGATAACCCGGGGACACACACGGAAGGCGGGGGGGATAGAGCAGTAGTAGAAACAGCAAAGCTGTACAGGAAAGCTGTAGTAGAGCAAGGCTGTAGAGAATAGAAGGAAACACCCCCAAACAGACAAACAAAGGAAACGAAAGAAACTTATCCCAGTCCCACGAAACCGCTCTCCTGGCGATCTGATGGAAAAGAGGAGGAGACCAGGGGAGGCAGTAGGCCCTGCTTTGGCGCCTCCCCTGACTCCTCCCAGCCAGGGCGTATCCACGCCCAGGCCTGCCCATGGGTTCGCCTCCCTGCTCATCATTAAAACACCTCCCCCGGATCCACCATTCTTCAGGATCCGGGGGGGTGTCTGTTCCCTTTGAAGCCTTTAATTGCTCCCCATTTGGCTCAGAAGAGGAGGGGGGCTTGGAGTGGGTAGCATTCCCTTTAAAATGTTTCTTTTCTTTTCCAGCCAAATTTACTTGCTGGTTAAAGTTAGAATTACTGAATTCAACCTTGTCATTTTGCATCAAGTTTTGCCTATATTGAAATGCTCTTATTTGAATATAGGCTTCTGGTAGGGTTAAATCATTTTTCAATTGCAAAGTGTTTATGATGGGATTGTAAAGTGACAGCAGGCACTGGTTTAGTACAGAAGCAGCTTCCTTGGAGTTGGATGGAAAGAAGAGATAGAGTTGTGTGTAATCAGCATACTGATGACACTGAATCCCAAAACTCTGGATGCCTCTCCCAGTGGTTTCAAGTAGATATTAAACAGCATGGGGAACAGAACTGAGCCTTGTGAAACACCACAGGCTAGAGGCCAGGGTGTTGAACAGGCTTCCCCCAGCACCACTTTCTGGGTACACCTTCCAAGAAGGACTGGGGGCACTGTAAAACAGTACCCCCAAGCCCATCCCAGTGAGGCGACCTAGAAAGAGACCATGGTCAATCGTATCAAAAGCTGCTTAGAGGTCCAGCAGAACCAACAGGGACATGCTCCCCCTGTCCAGTTCCCTGTGTAGGCCATCTACCAGTTTAGTCTTAGAAGGCTCTCTAAATAGTGTTTCTGTTTTAGAAATGAGCAATAGCTGTAAATATGAACATTTACATAAATATAACCTACTTACATTAGATTCGGTGTAATTTCTTTCCAAGTAAATATTTGGGGTCAGAGCCATAGCAAAGCAGTTGTCTTTTGCTGTGGAAGAGCTGAGGTAGTAATTGTTGAAAACCCACAAGTTAAGTACCATGTCAGAATGCAGAACTCACATATGGGAAAATAACCGATTTGTACATAACTCTTTTTGGGAAGGCTGTATACTAAACCTGGATTTCTTTGCTAAACAAGCTTGATTGAATAAACATAGCACCTTTCACTGTCATGACCCATTCTAAAACTTTTGTTGCTTTGTGAATATCCTGAAGGCTCTAACTGCCTGTTCTTTCTCACAATGCAAGTTGGCTTAGTTAGTGATGAGGGCAATCTTAGAAGTAGTGTTAATTTAAACTATTTTGACAGCTTGGTGGTTGAGGTTGGTTTAAGTTTATTATCTATGTCCAGTTTAATGAAAGCAAAGGTCACCAGGGAATTAGCTCTAATATAGTTAGTATGGTATGGTTTACCTGAAGATGGAACATGCAGAGTAGATCTGTTTACTTAAAGAGGATAATCTTACATCTTAACAGCTCCAAATGTTGGAGATTCAGGGGAAGAAAATTTATTTTTCCTTTTCATTTCATTTCCCATTTACTGTATAAACTTTTCTCCATTCCATTTGGTTTTTATTTATTTATTCATTTATTTATACCCCACTCTTCAGCCACAAGGCTATCAGAGTGGCTTACAAATGGTTTTAAGCAATAGCTATTTACACATCTAACTGCATTAAACAGTTTCCAATGTGTGTTAGCTAATTGCCCCCACAAGCTGGGTATTCATTTTACTGACCTACGAAAGGATGGAAGGCTGAGTGAACCTTGGAGCCTGCTGGAATCGAACTTGCAATGTGGTGACTTGCAGTATTGGCATTTAACCACTGCGCCACCAGGGCTCCCTTTTTTATTCTTTGCAGTCCAGTCTCTTCCACCTGGTGCATTTACATTTTATTTAAAGTTTTCAGTCTCCTGTTATCACACCTTCATTAACAGGAACAACAACATAAACAACCACCAACTGCCTTCCTGTGCTGAGTGGAAGAAATAAAGAAAGACAGACAGACCAGCAGTGAGCACACTGGCTCCTTCCCATATTCTGAGCAAAGAATGCACCAAGTTGAAGTGTCTACTAGAGTGCACACACTGAGGGCTGAACTGAAGTGAATTTGGCAGTGGAGGAGCTAACAAAGTGACACTAGTACTAGTAGTGGCTACAATTGTTGTCAAAGGTAATTATGGGTTAGGCAAAAGATGTTGTGGCTGCCATAGTCCTAGCAGTCATAATTGTTTTCAGTGGGCAGGAGGAGGAGATGATGGCACAGATCAATGGAAGTTTGAGGGAGTTTCAGAATTCAGTGGTGCGATGAACACTGCTAGATAACCTAAGGCAGGTCACAGGAAGACCCTTCAAGCACTGTATACAGTCCACAAATTGCTTATCCCAGCACAGAGGAAGAACTGGCAATGGAAACAGGTAGGGTGATAAAAAATACTGGTCATAGCTTTGAGGCTAGGAGCAAAAATCAAAGCAGAAATGGAACCCCAAATGCATTTAGTCTGTTCCTTTTTCTTCGTGAAAAGGAATGGTTGTGTTGCCAAAAATGGAAGATATTTCAGTTAATAATTGTCTACACCAGCCAACCTCACCTTGTTTTATCTGCAAGCTGTCCAGATGACATATGGCTCGAATTCAGGGCTTTTCAGTGTTTCAGAGCTTTAATTCCCCCCCCCCCTTTTTTTAAAAAAAATAGGGATTTGTTCCAGATTTGAGGAGAAAATCTGGATATTCATATGTGTGTGTGGACTGCTCTCCGTAGCAACATTGGTGTGCGGCCATGGGAGGGGAGAGTTTTTGTTGTATGGGTGGAAGAGGTTGGGAGGAGGAACCCTGAATCAAATGATCAGCTGACCTTTCCTGCTGTTTCAATTTCACTTTTTAGCAGTTCCCTTTTTTGTGTGTGTATACACAGCAGTTGTTCAGATAAGTGCATACTAGCATACTCCACTTCATAGGATGTCTGAAGCCCCTCCAAGCTGTGGGAAAAGACATATATGTACATGTACATGCATGGGAAGAGCGAAAAAACAAGTGGCCAAGGCTGCTTGGCTACACATACTGCAATTTATCAGACCGGGGTGAGTTAGAAAGGGAGAATTGTGTGGACAGCGCCCCCGCCAAACTCACTTCAGTGTGTGTGGTGATATTTAGATAAGCCCGTGGTCACTGTAGACCGGGGAAATCCAAAGGTAAGTTAGGTATTCCTGTTGGTGTAGACAAGTCCATAAACTTCCCCAAATCTGTTTCATGGAACAATTTAGATCAACTGGCAAATAATTCAGTCCTTTTTGTTGTTGTTGTTGTTTTACTCTGGACTATTTTTTGGGTCCTGGTACAAATTATTGCAAAACTTATTTTTTTAAAAAAGGCTAAAAATTATTGTATGCATTGTGAATTATTCTTTTGGCAATGCTGCTATTGCTTCTTGGTATTCCATATTAGAGTATCAGTGCTTCATTAAAAAAAAAACTTCTTCGTTTTTTTCAGATTTAATCTAATGTCTTCTGCTGTTCTTGAAATATGATTTTTCTGTCCAGCTTCTGATTTTGTAACTATGGCTAGTGGAGATGTTCAGAAGATATCTATGTTGTTGTCTCATAAGAGTAAATATTTCTTCACAGCAATTTAATTCACCAGATGTTAAAAGGTCATAATCACTGGGGAAATGTTAAAAAAAGATTGTTTACATTTTTCAATGAAAATAAAAGAGTCAAGCAATATCTATTTTTGTCCAGCCTTTGGCAAAAACATGACTAGACTTCCGTTCATCCCATGTGTTTTAAGTGTCACATACTACTGAGTTTTTAAAATTTTGGATTTCCGTGCTGGAAACATATTGTGTAATTCTTATTTGTTAACATTACACTATGATGTTCTCTTTTATTATTCTTGTCATAACTAGGGATCATAACAAGTTTGAATCCTAGGTTTAATGATCAGTTAAAAGACCATTGATTGATCAGTTGAAATTCATGGACAAGTGGGCAACCTTATTAAATTAACTGTAAGATTACATGGGTATCACATCAGTATATAGACACCGTATATTCTGGCGTATAAGACAACTGGGCGTATAAGACAACCTCCCCCAATTTTTAAGTTAAAATATAGAGTTTGGGATATACTCGCCATATAAGACCCCCAACACTGGGGTTTGGTTCCAGCTGCCCCCCCCCCCCGTGAATACCAAAATCCGTGAATACTCAAGGTCCATTATATGCAATGGCATAGCAAAATGGTGTCACTTATATAAGATGGCAAAATTAAGGTTTGCTTTTTGGCTTATTATTTTTTAAAGAATATTTTCAAGCCGTGAATACTTAAATCCATGAACCCAAATCGGTGAATATGGAGGGACAACTCCAGCCATTACCCATCCATCCTTCCCAAAGCCGCGATGGAAACCCTGATCATGGCCTTGGGAAGGGCGGGTGCTGGCTGTAAAGCCTCCCCCCTCCAGCCACCATCCATTCACCCTTCCCGAAGGAATTGAGGCGGAGGAGAGGGGCGAATGTAGCGGTTTGTCTTGTCTGCCACCCATCTCCTATGTTTTCACTCCCTTTGCAAAAGGAGCGAAGATGCAGGAGACCAGGTGGGGGGTGAGGCAAAGTGGGTACATTCGCCCCTCTCCTCCACCTTCAACCCCTTTGGGGAGGAATTGAAGGCAGACGAGAGGGGTGAATGTAAGGGTGGCTAGCGGGGGGGGGGGGCTTTCCAGCCACCCCCTCCCTGAAGCCTCGATCGGGAGCCCGATCGTGGCTTCAAGGAGGATGGAAGGGGGGCTTGAGGGGGGGCTTTCCAGCCACCCCCCTCCCCGAAGCTGCGATCGGGAGCCCGATTGTGGCTTCACGGAGGGTGGAAGGGTGGCTCGAGGGTGGCTTTCCAGCCACCACCACTCCTCCCTGAAGCCGCAATCGGGAGCCCGATCATGGGTTCTGGGAGGGTGGAAGAGTGACTCGAGGAGGGGGGCTTTCCAGCCACCACCACCCCTCCCTGAAGCCACGATCGGGGTTCTGATTGCGGCTTCAGGGGGGTACGGAGGGGTGGCTGGCTGAGCGGGGTGTCTTATAGGGCTTCCCATCGTGGCTTTGGGAAGGGCGGGTGATGGTAAGCCTCCCCCCATCCAGCCAGCCACCTGTCCTTCCGAAGCCGCGATGGGGAGCCCTATTCCAGCGTATAAGACGACCCCCTAGTTTTTAAAAGATTTTGAGAAGGTTAAAAAGTCATCTTATATACCGGAATAGGTAAATGAATACTAGTATTTTGATAAGCATTCCACACTCCATCAAGGCACAAGAAGTCCAAATGGGGTCAGCTTCCTTTGCGAGAGAAAGAGCTTAATGGTAGCCCTCAGTAGAAATGATCCTTCACACACTGCAGGAGATTTGGGCCATGGGTATTTTCCCCCAGTGGTCCTATTCATACCTGTTCTACATCCAGACTTAAAATAACAGGGGAAATTCACAATTAGCAAGTGAATACCTCCTGTGCTCCCTTTTGAGATTTCAAACTATCTTCTTGTACCTTGAGAAGCCATTCGTCTAACAAAAAAATATTTTCCAGAATATATGTGTGGGAAACAGCATTGTTTTCAAGAAACAACATTGTTTTCTGTATATAAAGAGGGTTTATATAGTGATTTAAAGTCTATTATGTGCAAAGAAATGGCCAGAGTATAATTTAGGAATTTTATGTGTTTCTGTCACAGTGGGATCTGTTGTGATTGTTTTTATTGTTTGTATGTGTGAACTTTGGGTCTATGGATTGCAATAAATGATGACTGACTGACCTACTATTAGTTGAAGAATTAAGCTAGTGCATTATGCACAATTAGGCCCAAGAAGCAACGGAAAAGAGACTGTGAAGTCAAAGGCTTTCATGGCCGGCATCCATAGATTCTCTGAAGATGCCAGCCACAGATGCAGGCGAAACATCAGAAAGAAACTATTCCAGAACACGGTCTCACAGCCCAGAAAAAACCCAAGGAAAAGAGACTATCTGTCAGTTTCTCAGTCAAACTATGCAGAATCATGCATTTGACAACTTAAGGATGCAAAAATCTTAGTTTATCTTGAAGAATTTAGAGGGCATGAACTTCTAAATTTGAAATAAACACCATACAATTTGTTATTGTAAGCAAGTCAGGATGGCATGGAAATTAAAGCTGAATGAACTCTGAATAATACCCTGCTGCTTTTGTTCCTTGTATTGATTTGCTCCTTTTCAGTGTGAAATGAAACTGTACATCTGGTAATGCATATTGGCAGCAAGAGATAAACAACATTCCTGATCTGGGAAGGAGCTAACTTGCTTGGCATGCAGCAGTGAGTTTTAATATAGATGCTTTTTCTGAGGGTTACTAGAAACCAAATGTGCTTTGATATTTCTGATGATAAGCAGAATTGGTTTCTGATGTATGTGTATCAGAGGTGACCTGAAAGGCAACTGAGAATCATTCTTGCATCTTTTATTATGCATTTCAGGTGTTCTATCAATAAAAATTTCATTTATTGATCAAACGTGGAGAACGGTTTTTATAAAGAACGTAGACAGAAAAACAAAAGGTCATGTTGCAGTTTGTTATAAGTTAACACCAAAGGAGCTGTCCTTTATGCCAGACAAGAAGCCAGTTTTATTTATTAGCTACACATCCAAGCCCTCATATACATTTGAAGTCAGAATTGACTCCAAAGAGAAACAACAGTTGCTAAGCATGTGTCTGAGAGACTTTCCTGGGTACCCATTTGCTAACTGGGGATGGTATAGGTGGCTGCCATCTTTCTCCTGGTAGCACAGTCTTCTTCCCAAGAGCCATCATGCCAAACAGGGTTCCTGGTATGGTCCCCTCAGCCGCCAGTCAATCAGGAGCTGGTTGGCTGGATGATAGTCGCCCATCCCTGTGGGGGACATTGGAGAGGAAGTATTCCATCCTGTCTGTCCAAGAAAAATGTGAGTTAGCTGGCTGTGTTTCCAGCTAGGCTTTTGAAGGTGGTTTCTTTTTAATACTGATTGTTGTCACTTCATACTTTGTATATTCACCTAAAATAACGAGTCTCTATATGTGTTTTCTGCTGTGTTTTAAGCCCCTTCTTACTTTTTTTTTTTAAAAAAAGATTTTACTCTAAGGGCATGTGTGAAATAGCACCATGTGTCCAAAAGGTTCCCAGACAGATACATAGATATATAGATATATGATGTAAATGTATACAAAGAACACATTAGCTGTATTATTTTTGTACTATAGTTAAGATTATAACCTTAAAATATTAAATATTTTTCCTGGTTGCAGGAGTGAGAATGCTTTTTAGAATTCAAGGTTATGAGAGTGGGAGGCTATGAGACTCCACAGCAATTAGTAGTCACAAACACATATTGGGGAGGGACTAGACACATAATTTAGGTGTACATTCAATATCAAGTCATCAACAAACCTGGAGAGCAGCTACTAACAGGTATAGAACAATCTGAAGCTAGATGGATTGCTGTTGTGTCTTGGTATAAAGGAAATTGTGTTGTTGCTGCTGTTGTTAATGATAGCTAAGATAAAACAAAGGTGTGAAGTACTGATTTGTCATCTAAGTCATTTATAAAATTTTTGGAGAGTAATGGCTCTAGGATAGACCCTGAGGCACTCCACTTAAGACTTCCTTCCAGTTTGAAGTGCAGCCATTGATTGATGACTCTTTGAGCATGGTTTTACAACCAATTTTGGATCCATTGGATAGTGTTCCCATCTATTCCGCATTTAATCAGTTTGCTGATTAAAATATTGTGGGGGACCATATCTAATGTTTTACTGAATTCCAGATAAATGACACCCACAGCATTCCCACCAACTACTAAACTAGTGACATGATCGAAATAAGATACAAGATTAGTTTGGCTGGATTTGTTCTTGACAAACCCATGTTGGTTCCTACTGGTCACTGCAGTGTCCTCAAGATACTTGCACAGACTCCTGTATAATTGGTTCTAACATTTTTCCTGGTATTGAGCATAGGCTGGATTTTCTTTTTTACCTATTTTGAAGAAAGGGACAATGTTTGTCTCCAGTCCTTTGGCACCTCAACTGTCCTCTCAAAAATGATGGCATGGGGTTCAGAGAATACATCAGCAAATTCCTTCAGTACTTTGGGATACAGTTTGTATGGCCCTGCAGATTTGACCTCATTTAGGTTAGCTAGGTGATTCCGAGCTCCCTATCCATCTCGATTTGCAATCCAGTTCCCTTGCCAAGGTCTCTGCTGCTGCATGGAAGTACACAGTTCTGTTTTGGGGGGGAAATGGAAGCAAAATAGGTATTGATTAGTTCTGCGTTTTCTATTAGTATTTTGCCATCCTTATTGAACAGCAGTCCCACTATCTTCTTGGTCATTTTCATGCCTCGATTGTATCTGAAACCTTCCCTGCTTTTTGTTGTTCCTTGCTTGCCTAACGATTCTCAGATCATTCTGAGCTTTAATTTTTTTTATACAATTCTAGCAAGTTTGGGCTACACCTCTGCACTCTTCCTTAGTTATTTGTCCTTCCTTCCATTCTATATACACAATCCTTTTTCTTTTTACTTCCTCCTTGAGTCTGCTGTGCAGCACATTTACTTTTTCATAGGTTTCCCATTTTTCTTCTTCCATGGAATTGTTTGTGATTGTGCTTTTTGCAATTCCTTCAAGAACTCCCACCCTTCCTGAGTGTCTTTTTCTTTTAGCATCTCTAGCCATAAAATTTCACCCAGTAATTCTCTGAATTTGTTAAGACCAGGTTTTTTGAAATCGAAGGTCTGTGTGTGACTATACAGGTTGAGTCTCTCATATCTGAAATGCTTGGGACCAGAGGTATTTTGGATTTTAGAGTATTTCAGATTTTGGAATACTTGCATATACATAATGAGATAGCTTGGAGATGGGACCCAAGTCTAAACACAAAATTCATTTATGTTTCATATACACATTATAGCATTGCCTGAATGTAATTTTATACACGGTATTTTTAAATAGTTGTGTGCATGAAACAAAGTTTGTGTACATTAAGCCATCAGAAAGCAAAGGAATATTTGGACATTTCTGAAATTTGGAATAATTTGGATTTCAGAATTCTCCTGTATTCTTCTTTGCTCTTTTCCACAGTTGCGAATTCTAGCAGTACATGGTTACTCCCCCCTAAAGTACCAATTACTGTACTTTGATTCCAGTGACCAACTCCTCCCTGTTGGTTAGGAACAAGTCAAGGATTGCTGATCCCCTTGTTCCTTCCTCTACTTTTTGAAATAAGAAATTATCTGCAAGACGCATCAGGAATTTGTTGGAGAGCCTAGGCTTAGCAGAGTTAGTCTCTTTGCAGATATCAGGGTAATTGAAGTCTTCCATAACTACTAATTCCTGCATCTTTGAGATTTCTGAGATTTGTTTCAAAAAAGCATCATCCACCACTTCTTCTTGGTTTGATGGCCTGTAGTAAATTCCTACTACATACAATGTTGCCTTCATTTATTTCTCTATTTATTTTTACCTCACATGTTCTCACTCTCACAGATTTCTGTATAGCTTTTGGCAGCCGCTGCCCACACTCTGTGTTGCTCCCCTCTGATGTCAGCTGTGGCCCATGCCGACAATGCATACAATACATTTTCTTAACACTTTCAGGGTAGCTGGCTCTTTGTGTTGTGCCACCTTTTTGCATCTAATGTGCTCCTTGCCCCTCACTATGGATCCTTCTGCCCCCAGCTCTCCCCTTCCTCTCTTCTCTACTGAGTCACTTTGCTTCTCACCCCCCCCCATATTCCTTGAAACTTTCTTCCATAACAGCTCTGCTGTTCCTCTGAAGTTTAGCAGCATCAACCTAATTGTTCCAAGGCTGTCCCAGAGTTGCCTCCCAGCTAGGCAGGAGCCTGCACTCCCCAACAGTCCCATTGCCACTCTGTATCTGCACTGACCATGTTAAATCTGGGGAGGGGTTTTCTTTGTGGAGGTGAAGGGAGTCAGGGGGCGAGGGGGAAAAATGGATGAAAAGCTATTGGCTTGACTGTTGATTTTGCCAGCTAGTTACCAGCCTCCTGTTGCCGTGCTCACTTGGCCCTGAATTATTTCTCCCTCCCTGTGTACTCCTCACCACCTAGCTGCTGACATGAATACTTCTTCTTCCCCCATTCCATTATTCAGCTCAAAGCCAGGGATCTCTGACTGATCTCTCCACTTGAAGAGATGAATATCTTTCAGAGTTCTGGAGCTATCCAAAGAGATCCAGAACTGAGCCTAGGGCGCTGTTTACACGATGAAAATGTAGTGAGATGAATTTGTGTCGATCTCTGGTTGTTTACACATACAGTGTGATGGTCTTGAGCTTTTCAGAAGGGGGGGGCACCTTTTATCCCTCAACCAGCGGGACTTTCCATCCCGCGGTTTGTCACGGTTTTTAAAAAATGTCACAGAGGGATTCAAAAAATCGGAAATGTAAACAGCCCGGGACAAGATATCTCAGTACTAGGTGATGACCGGAAATTGAGGTTTGCAGGGGTGGGCACAGAGTTCAGAGAAGGAGGGCTCAGTCACCCATTCAATAGATTCCGCCTCATCAGCTGAATGCAAAGGCTTCCCTTCCAGCTGCATGTAGGTTTGCGTGTGTGACTGTGCCATAAGTCACCCTGTTCACTGAAAACCCCTCAGCTTTAACCTGTCCCTCCCCTGCATGGTGAGTTTAATTTTTAAAGAGACAGTCACACTGCAAGTCTCTGGGCTCACGATGGCTTCAATCATTCACTCCTCAGCAGCCCTTGCTTAGAGGGTTTAATTTAAAGAGACAGTCACACTGCAAGTCTCCAGACTCACGATGGCTTCAATTATTCACTCCTGAACAACCCCTGCTTAGAGGGTTTAATTTAAAGGGACAGTCACATTGCAAGCCTCCGGACTCACAATGGCTTCAATCATTCACTCCTCAGCAGCCCCTGCTTAGAGGGTTTAATTTTTAAAGAGATAGTCACATTGCAAGCCTCTGGGCTCCTGATTGACTCATTTAATTCCTCCCTGCCCCACCCCCTGCACTCGGCTTCCTGGCTGAAGGCAAAGCAGGCGGTGTGTGTGTGTGCGCGCGCGCATGCCCGGGGTTCCAGTCGGCTCTGCTTTTGACTTCTCTTACTGTCCCCAGCACCAACTGAGGTTTGTCTTTTAAAATGCCTTGTGTGCATTCTCCTTTTACATGGATTTTAATATTTTGGGGGGCATTTACCCATCAGGGTTTTTTTTTTAAATCAAATTGTGCAGAGGGGGTTGCCTTCACCCTCCTTCTCTGACCAATGCAGAAGCTTGAACAGATGTTTGTGCCAGCCAATAGCATTGCTCATGGTGGGAAACTCTAAAGGAAGTATGTCACTGAGGTTGTGAAAAAATGAGTAATCGCATCTTTGATTGATAGCAAAAAACAACAACAAAAAAAGGGATCCTAAAGGCATATAAACAACGACAAAAAGACACGGGATACTTTACCATGGGAGACAAAACATATATTGGGACATGATGCAGTGTAAACAATGATCCCGGGATATCCAGGTAAGAGTTAAAAATCATTTAAATAACAAGGGATGAATTTGGGATGAAGAAATCCCATGACGCCCTGTGACAATAAATAGCGTCTAACCAGCACCTCGATGGAAAGAAACCCTGAATTATAGCAGTTTTGACACAGGTTGTCACTGAAATGCTAATAATTTGGTGTGTGTGTATGTGTATGTGTTTTACAGTATGTATATTTTGCAGTAGGTATACTTGGGTATTTGGAATAAGCTACTTTTCCTTATACAGATCAAGATGCAACAGCCATTTTCTAGAATTAATTTTTCATTCTTGTACAGTATATTTGGCAGTTATATTTATACAGTGCTCCACTTGGTTTTTCTCATAAACTATTGCCTATGTTTCTTTGCTTATTTCATTAATCTTTATTTAAAAAAGATGTTGCTTGGTCATAGTAGGTAACGGTGATATGTGGCAGAACAACACATTTGAAGGTGTTTCTTATTAATTTGTTATTAAACAGGGATATCCTGTTATCTGGATTAACTCTGTATTGATACCCAGTGGCTGTTTGCAGAAATAGTCACATGTACAAATTATTATTTTGCTGTATTTCAGAATAAGAGCAGCTCCATCTGCAACTATTGGTATTTGTTTAAATACCAGAGTATAAAACTTTGGTGAGGATGTTACTATTTGCTGATGTTTACTTTAGTCCCATTTTATTCAACTTTTTTCCCACAACAAAGTAAAAGGTAAACATGCCTCTTGTTTCTAAGTTGGGGTGGGCAACTGTTGAAGGCTAGGGGGGCACATTAGCTCCCTAGGAGGCCTTGGAGGGCTGCATCTGTTTGTACAACAAAACAAAACACCCACATAATGCTCCCAAATACCTCTAAGGGGTATAGGGTCATTTCCACCATGTTTTGAGTTTCAGAGAAGGCCCACAACATTAGGTGAAATGCACCCCTATGCCTCCTAGTGGAAAATTTGCAGCATTGGGGGCAGGATGACCCCTGGTGGGCCGTGGGGGCCTCCAAACATTCGGAAATGGCCTCCACACCCCCTAGAGTGCATTTGGGTTAAATTTGAATGCCTTGAGAGGCAGAAAAATGGCCCTGATGGCCATCTGTGGCCTGTGGACCACACATGGTCCACCACTGCTCTAAGGAGATATGATGGGGCAGCCTAAAAGACATGCAGGCAGATGGCCTACAATTTGGATTATGTTCCTGATTTGTATAACAGTAATGTTTAGTTACAAATCCATGTGCTTTCACTGGTGTAACAATCAGTTTTGAGGTATCCTTGTGCAGGAAGCCACATGAATTTCAGAATGGGAAACTTGATTGACATCAGTCTTCTTTTTCTTTTTGGAGGTCTACCTCATCCATTTTGCTTTATCTATAGCATTCTTGCCAAAGGGCTAGCCAATATTGCTCTGTATATTTTGTTCTAATTACATGTCCCTCTGCTTTAAGGCTATGGACAAACTGGTCCGAAGTTTCAACGAGCAGGGTATGACTCAGTTGCAGCTGCTGTCTCTGGCCTCTTGCACATCACAGGGACTGAGGTACGTTATTACACATGGAGAGAAATGTGTCTGTTGCAATTTTAAAAAGTTTACCATTGCACATGATACAGTGAATAGTAATGGTCAGGCTTGATGAGGTTTAATAGATTGAAGAGAGTGGAAATTACATTATTCTCTGGATAAAAATAGTCTTGGCATGATGTAATGTCACTAGAAGTTTAAGGTGTTGCATTTATTTGAAATTGGTTTCAATAAACCACCAGGTAACCTTTCCTCCAACAAAAGACCTCACTAGATAATCCCCAACACATAGAAACACAAAGCTTGGGCAACAACTGCCACCACGAAAACGTCTCCCTTTGGTAAAACAAATATACCATGGATGCCAAAAAACAGGCTCTACCATAAAACTTTTTTTTTTTTTAAAAAAGGCAAAACAGGTATTCTGTCTTTCAGATACATGTATGCAGCTAGACAAGACACAGACACTCCAAACACACACACATAAAACACCAGGCAAATTCTCATCCCCCCAATGCAAGGACTTCTCAAACACCCCCAGGCCAACATGATGCAGTGGTTTGAGCGTTGGACTACAACCAGGGTTTGAATCCCCACTCAGTCATGGAAACCCATTGGGTGACTTTGGGCATGTCACAGTCTCTTAGCCGCAGACAAAAACAAAGTGAACATATCTCTCCAAGAAAACACCATGATAGGTTCATCTTAGAGTTGCCATAAGTTGAAAATGACTTGAAGGCACACAACAAACCCATACATCCATAAACCTGCAGCACCTCCCACAACAATCCCTGACCTCTGCTCCATTCCCCCAAACATACCATAGGCCGATTCACACTACAAAATGATAGCACTATGAGTCCACTTTAACTTCTTCCCTGTGTAATCCTTGGATTGGCAGTTTAGGGAGGGGAATTTAGACCTCTCAATCAGAACTGTCCAGTACCCCACCAAACTACAAACCCCAGGATTTCATAGGATAGAACTATAGCGCTATAATTGTGTAGTGTGGATGGGGCTCTGGTGGTGGCAGGGCTCTCCCCCCCTTTAAACTTTCCAACTTTCTCTTCCTTTGATTCTGAAGAACTGTGGGGTGGCTGGAGGCCTGTGCTTCCTTTCCTGGTAGGCCCAGCTGCTGCTGAAGGCAATTAAAAAACAATCAATTAACTTAGGAGGTTTAGGTGCCATGGGATGTGTTTGGAGATACAGGTCCGCCTAAAGGCATCAGGTTAGAAACTAAAGGCCCAACTATATGAGGGGGAAAAATGTGAATTGATGTGTACTCACACAAATTTGAAGCAGGATCGACTTGTCCTAATGTTTTTTTTTGCAAAATCACAGGCATGCAAGTCTATCCACTTTTGCTGTCCCAACAGGCATGTCTGCGATTCAAGATGGTGGCCGCAACTCACATTTTTATTTTTGTTAGTTGCTGCTGCTGAATGCTATTTTTTTTAAAAAAAGGGATATCTAAGGTGTGATAGTGTGATATTCTGCCTAAATAAATGTAAAAAAATAAAAGAAAAAGGCTGTTCTGTTGCCTCAGCACACTATCACTAAGGTAAAAATTCAAGATGGTGGTTCTAGGGCGCTTGCCTTCTTAGCAAGCCCCTTCCCCTGCTGCCATCTGGCCAATCAGCTTTCTACATCTGCTTTTCTGGGGCTATGCGAATAAATGTGATCGCCTGTCCTAATGGTTGATCATGCACATTCCCCATGGAGTTTTTTTTTTTTTTAAAAAAAAAACATTGGTGGGGAAAGCCCTAAAGGCTGTTCCCTCAGGGTTTATGATGAATTTGGACCCCCCTCCTTCTGAATACGGTGGAATGATGTGGGATCTTGTTAGGACAGATAGGATTCTAAGTGAATTCTATGAGGATTATTTTCATCGTTTAGATAGGCCCTAACAAATAGTGTGTCTTGAGACTCACGTGTATGTATACAGCTGATTGGTGGGGATGATTTATATTTAATTAAATTGTCTGAAAGTCTGAACAGTGGAATATCCTAATGTTTTGTTTTTAGGAAAAAATAAACCTTTGTTAATAGTTTGTGCTTTTGATGCTGTAAGCAGTAGTAGTAAAATGTAGTAAAACAGTAGCTACCACTGTAGAATATTTGCAACTGTGATAACAATGTGTTTCTTCTGATTTCTAAATATCTTCTGCATCTACATTGCAATCTTGCCAGGGCAGGGATCTTTTCTAAATGGCTAAAATGTGAGGGCTATTCCAAACGTGTTCCAGCTTGAATTGATCCCTATTGAGTTGGATCAGAGTCTTAGATAAAATATGATGATGTTGCATCTGGTACTATCATTTGGTTATCAGACTTCTCCCTGAAGCTTTGATCTCCAGCCAACACATTTGGAAACAGATTAAAGCCAAGAGCAGTAGGGTCTGAAATGCCTGAATAAGAAAAATGGTGGAGTATTCAGAATATAAATCCCGAAGAGAAAATCACTAACAGTTTCCAAATATGCTCTGTGGTTTCCCCCTCTGGTTCTTTTAATTTGTTGTAATGTTGTTGTTATAGTATTTTATTGCATGATCCTATTAGCTTGTAACAATTAACTCCATGGGGTTCCTAATCAGCTTTACATGTTCACATAACACTGTTTCTTTTTAAGGCTCTTGATTTTGCTTAATTATGAAGGTGACCATATAACTGATGAAGATGGTTTTGGCATGTGGCCATTTAAAAATAGTTTACAGGAATATAACCCAAATGTCCTGCATGCTGGAACTAATTTTGAATGGTCCTTTGCAAAGTATCATGACTTCTCAGGTTGCATTGGGCTCTGCTGCCATATGCTGATTAGAAAGAGAGGGCTGCAGTGAATAAGAAATTAGTGTTTGGATTTGACTTCTTACATGATGAGGCACTGGTCAGGTGAAGAAATTAAAATCAGAAAAATATATGGTTCAGTTCTATATGAAGCTTTCAGTTCTATATGAAGCTAATGAAGCTTTAAATACACTTAACTACATTTTCAATACCACCCATCTATTCAGAAATAAGCCACACTGAGGTCAGTGAGGGTCACTCCCAGGTAAGTATGTAGAGCATTAGAGCTACACACCTCTCCATAACTTGTAATCCTTGCTTTCCCAGTGGGAGGGCTACAGAACATCCAAAGTCCTTGGGTAGCTCCTCCCACTCACTCCTGGCAGGCAGGCAAAAAGTTCCTTCAGAACTGTTCCTTCTGCGAGGTCACCTGGGAGGAGTGACCTACAGCTAGCCAGTTTTGCTTCCTCCCTATGCTCCTGCAGGACGCACGTTGCAGTGCTTCTTTGTCTTCCCACGTGGTTTGGGAAATCAACATCTGGTTCTATTGGAAGCTATAGAAGAGGTTCCTCGAACCCAGCAAAGGGTTCTTAGTCCCCAAGAAGAATGGAGACTGGAGGGCCAGCCTCAATCTGAAGGGACTCAACAGGTCATCCGGAAGAGGAAGTTCTGTATGGAAACCTTGAAGCATATTTTAGAAGCCATTTGTCCGGGGACTACCTCTCCTCCTTGGACTTGCAGCGTCCCTATCTTCACATACCAGTCTTTTCCAGACACCATCGTTTTCGGTGCTTTGCTTACGACAACAGGCATTTTCAGTACAAGGCACTCCCTTTTGGGCCATCTTCGGCTCCCAGGGTTTTTACGAAGATCATGATTGCCTTGGTTGTTCATTGGAGATGGTCAGGACTGCACATTTACCCCTACTCAGATGACCTGTTGATCCATTCACCGTTCCTCCACCATGCCAAGACCGATGTCTGGTTGATGCTCTCTCTCCAGAATCATGGTTTCCAGGTCAACTTTGAGAAGAGTTCCATCGAGCTGGCCCAGTAGATATGGCACCTGGGGACCAGGTTGGATTCCATAGCGGGACAAGTCTGCCTTCCCCTGGAAGAGTAGGGGCGCTTTGGAGGGCAATCCAGAGGATAAGGAGTGCATCCCGTCTGGACTTAATGCACCTTGCCTAGCTTCAGGGGCTCATGATAGCATCCATAGACTATCTCCTTTGGGCCTGATTCCACACCAGACCACTTCAGTGGTTTCTGCTACCATTCCAACAGGACATAGCTGTCAAATGTCACAGGAAGGTCGAGGTTCCATAAGAAGTTATGGAATTGTTTTGGTGGTGGACATTATCAGTGGTCCTCAGGGGTTGTCTCATCTGGATACCAGAGAGGGTCCAGATCACCTTGGATGCGAGTCTCCAGGGCTGGGGAGCCCACTGCAGAGCCCACCTAACCCAGGGCAGATGGTCCTCAGAGGAGTCATCCCACAGCATCAATTGGCTGAAACTCAGAGCTGCCAGGTTGGTGCCCCTTGCCTTCCAGGATCTGATCCAGGGCAGGGCAGTTCTGATCTGAATTGACGACACAACAACAAAGGCCCACATAAACTGCCAAGGAGGTATGAGGTCCTGATCCCTCATGGTAGAAAAGAGCCTCATCATGGAGTGGGCGGAGGAGAACCTCATCTTTCAGGAGGCGGAACACCTAGAGGAGTCCCTCAACCTTAAGGCAGACTGGCTCAGAAAGTCTGATCTCGATCAGGAAGAGTGGAGTCTCCACCCAACAGTGTTCAACATCATTGTTCAGTTACTGGGGCGGCCTGCCCTGGACCTCTTTGTGTCTCCTGCAAACACCAAGCTACCCCGCTTCTTCTCAAGGCTCTTGACATAGGGAGCAGAGGTTGTGGATGCCCTGACAACTCCCTGGCTGCAGGTTCTGCTGCACGCTTTTCCTCCGCTGCAACTGAGCTCCAGGGTCCTGACGAGGACCCGGACCGAGGGGGCAGAACTCATCCTGGTCACCCCAGCGTGGCCAAGAAGGGCCTGGTTCTTGGAGCTTTTGAGCATGATGACATCTTCGATCACTCTCCTGACTTGTCCAGGCCTCCTCTTGCAGGGCCAGGTTCACCACCTGGACCCAGCTTGGTTTCAGCTCCACGCCTGGAGATTGAACAGGCAATGTTGAACTCCAGGGGTTACTCCTGTATGGTAGTGGATACCATTTTGGCATCTGGACGCGAGTCCACGCAGAGGATCTATGAATACACATTCAGGGTGTTTCGCAGATCGTGCAGACAGAAGGGCCACAGCATCCTGGAAGTAATGGTTCCAGCTTTATTGGAGTTTTTACAGGACAGTGTTGACAGCGGCCTATGACCTAACACCATCAAGAGATAGGTTGCGGCCATTGTCTCAGTCCTTCCTCCAAAGAAGGCTTCAAGGGTATCATCCCACCCTCATATCTGAAGATTTTTACAAAGACTGAACAGCCTGGCCTCACCTCTGATCCATAGGTTTCTGTCCTGAGACCTCCACATGGTTCTGAATGCCTTAACAGTTTCCCCCTCCAAATCACTGCGGGAGGTCTCCCTGAAGTATCTCTTATGGAAGGTCCTTTTTCTTGTCGCAGTCATGTCGGTGCTCAGGGTGTGAGAGCTGGGAGTTCTATCGGTGAGGAAGGATATCTGTCTGATCTGACCAGACTCTGTAGTTCTTCAGCTACACCCAGACTTCAGGCCCAAGGTCAACTCTTCTTTCCACAGATCACAGGAGATTATCCTCCCCTCCTTCTGTCCTCACCCGACAAGGAAACTGGAGAGGATATGACACACTTTGGACGTCTGTAGGCCATCTGCATTTATATGAAAAGAACCAGTGCCTTTTGAGTCTCAGAGGCAATGTTCATTTCTGTCCATGCCAGATCTTTAGGACGGAGAGTATCCCCATCCACACTAGGCTGATGGATCAGAGCCTGTATTGTAGTGTGTTATGAATCCATGAAGCTTCTGGTACCTGAGGGAATCCTGGCTCATTCGACAAGGAGTGCCACAACATCTGTGGCCTGGGATAAGGATGACTCCTTGGAGGAGATCTGCAAGGTGACCACCTGGAACTTCCCCTCAACTTTCATCAGGCACTATAGGCTGGACAATTTACAGTCAGCAGAAGCTGCCTTTGGTAGAAGGGTGCTTCAGCAAGTGTTCAAACCTTAGACAGAGACCCTTTGCCAGCTGCCACCCGCATCAAGAGGCTTTTGTACATCCCAAGGACTTTGGATGTTCTGTAGCCCTCCCACTGGGAAAAGGAATGTTGGTCTTACCTGTGATACGTTCTTTTCCAGTGGTGAGGCAAAGAACATCCTTTCCCACCTGGGATGCTGGCAGAATATCAGGACACATGGTGGGTCTATTGAACCTCTTTACTCCTGTTTATTCTTGTTATAGATTTTCTTACTGGACCAAATTTTTTATCAGGAGCACGCCACAAGGCTGTTGTATGAACTGGCTAGCTGTGGGTCACTCCTCCCAGGTGACCTCACAGAAGGGGCAGTTCTGAAGGAACTTTTGGCCTGCCTGTGAGGAGCGAATAGGAGGAGCTACCTAAGGACTTTGGATACTCTTTGCCTCACTACTGGAAAAGAACATATCACAGGTTAATACCAATGTTCCTTTCACTTAGTTACCTCTTTTTATTGTGAAAATGTAAGCTGTACACTTCGTGGGACAAAGAGGGCTTGTGAAGGTTTATGACAAGAGGCTTGTCACTTGTGCTGCTGGTACTCCCTCTCTTCCCTTGCCAAATGACACAATGGGCCAAAGTTTATTCATCCACCATTTCCTTTCCCACTTCCCTCATCTTGTTTGTTGGTACACACCCAAACAGCTTTGCATTTAGCCAAGAACCCTAGTGCCTGCTAGGAATGGTTGAAGATCTGTACCAGGGTTTCAAGCCCTATCACATACAAAAATCAAACTTTTTCCTCCTCTAATACCAATTGCCATGAAATTTGTCTCCTGATCTGGGCAAGCACATCTCCTGAGTGGGAAGCTACAAAAACTTTATTTTAGATGTGGTGGCCTTTGGCCACCAAAGGAAATAATTGATGTATGAAGAGAGTGTAGATTGGTGCATGCTAGTTCCACCAGCCATGTTCAAGGGCATGCTATACCTTTCAGTTCAGATTTGCTCTGCTGAGTGGCAAACAGAAACTCTTGTTTGTGTTTCTATTGTCTCTGATCACAAGGGAGAGTTCTACCTGCATTCTCTGTAAAGCAACTCCCCTTTACATTTTGCTACTCAACATGACAAGGTCTGAACTAGGGAGTGGGGATAGTCACAAACATGGATGTAAGGGACAGGACCATTATGTGTAACTATTTACCCTACTCATATATTCATGTAACTCTGTTCAATTCTGAACAAAGCTGTGGAGAGACAAGTCCAGATATATGGGGGCACTTCCCTTTCTAGTCCTTTCTCATTTATGTCATGATTAAAACCCACTGTCTGTAATGGTAAATGTTGTAAGCAAGCAGATAGTTCCTTTTCATAGCAACATGGCAGAGTGTGATGAATTATTCCAAATCCTGTTGCAGGTCACAGGTGGATCAGTTGAGGTCCTTTGTTGCAAAGTTAAGCTTTATAATGTGAAAGTGAGATCCTGCTAGTCAGTTCCTAAAGAAGATTCAGCCAAGAGTATGGTTAGTGAGAATCTCAAGAGAAAAAAATGGTGGTGGTATGTAGTGTGTGATGCTGAAAAGTCAAGCCTTTCCCCCCTTGTCTTCTTTTCTTTTGCTTTTAGGGAGGTGAGCCAGTTAGGCCGGGAGTAGCAATGACTGATCTTGCCACAGGACTGTATGCATATGGAGCAATTATGGCTGCACTTCTTCAACGACATAAAACAGGGAAGGGAATGCACGTGGACTGCAATTTGCTATCATCTCAAGTAAGGACATACCCAGCTATTTAGATAATAACAACAAGATGCCCTTTCTTATTAATTTCTGTAGTGTGGCATGATGACTTTCTCAAGATAATTATTTATATGCATAATGGTTAAGAAAAAGAAAAAGAAAACTGTGGTACATGCTTTGGTAACCTCACGTCTGGATTACTGTAACGCACTCTACATGGGGCTACCCTTGTGCCTAACCCGGAAACTTCAACTGGTACAAAATATGGCAGCCAGGTTAATTACGGGTACATCTAGGAGAGAGCATATAACACCTGTGCTTAAATCTCTGCACTGGCTGCCGATCAGTTTCTGGGCACAGTACAAGGTGTTGGTTTTAACCTTTAAAGCCCTACATGACTTGGGTCCATCTTATCTCCGGGACCGTCTCATCCCAAAAGGGCCCCCCCGCGCACTTCGGTCCTCTGGTAGGAACCTGCTGCAGCCTATGAAAACTAGGCTGTCACAGACCTCCCAGAGGGCCTTCTCTTCTACGGCTCCCAGACTTTGGAATGGCCTGCCGGATGAGATCCGTCTTATCACTACTCTTGATAGCTTCAAGAAGGCGCTAAAGACGGATCTCTTCTGGCAGGCCTTCCCGGAATAACTTCCCAGCTCAAGTGGAGCTGATTGCTTACCTACCCCTTGCCGCTATTGCCGTTTTTAAAATTTATTTATTTATTTATATACATATATTGTATTGTATTTTAGCTTTGTTTTAATTCTCTATTAGTTTAATTTAGTTTTAAGGGGTGGGAGGGTTAGGGTTAGGAAGGATTGTTTTAACTTGCTGTTGTTTTAATCTTGTTGTAAGCCGCCCCTGTTGCCGAGCAGAGGGGCGGGTTAAAAATAAAAACTTATTATTATTATTATTATTATTATTTTGTATACATTATACATGGTAGGATATTTATGAGGTGCAGAATTTTTTGAGCAAATTTTATGAACTTTTATGAACATTATTAAGTAATATTTAAAGATAGGCTTAATGGCTACCAGTCTTTATTCACAAATCGAAGTGTAACAATAGCCTTATTTAGATGTCCCCAGTTGTGGGAAAGCTACTAAGTGCATTTGGCTGAACATGGTTAGAACATGCTTTAATTTCATGCTGAACATGTAAAGGTTAGGAGTGAAAGGAGCAGAGCAAGCATAGGAAATGGCTTTCAGACATCATAACTACAGCACTATGATTCCACTTCTATGGCTGCCTCCTATAGAATCATGGGATTTGTAGTTTGGTGGGGCACTAGAGCTCTTTGGCTGAGAATTCTAAATATTCCACCCTAAACAGAAAATCCCAGGATTCTGTAGGATGGAACCATAGCAGGTAAAATAGAATAATAGTGGTATAATTGTGAAGTGTGAAAGAGACCAAGGTCCAGGAAGGGCTCGCCTCCCCATTCCTAGCATATTGTTTACTTTGATATGTTCATTCTGGGTGCCTGGATTGGGCTGGTACAATCCTATGTAAGTCTTCTCCAGAAGTAAGCTCACTTGCGTTCAGTAGGGCATATGTACAGGTAATTGGCATATAAGATTTACATCTTATGTATAAGATTTACATCTTAAATTTCTTTAAGATGTAAATAATCGTGTAACCCCCACCTTCCTTATTTGTAAAATGTGGGGCTTGGGTTCAATCAGTTATGGGGTTTCTGAGGGAGGGGGGCTCGCCATTGGCCAGCGGGGCCGTTTTGCGGCCCGGCCGGCAGCCTGCATCACCAGCCCTCCAAAGCCCCCCCCACCCCGATCGGCATTTGGCCTTGGGGTGGGGGAGGGGAGGGAGCGGCCGCATGGCAGCCACGGGCGCGGCCATATTCCCCCTTTCTTCCTCCCAGAGGCCTCTGCGGCAGGGGAGGGAGAAAGGGAGAAGGACCAATCAGGGAGGGCTCTGCCCAGCCCTGATTGGTCAAAGAAAGGGCAGGAAACTGGGCAGTTGGACGCAGCGACGGAGGCAGCAGCAGCACTCTGTCGCTGCAAGTGGAAAAAAAACAACAAAGAGGCTCTGAGGTATGTGTGTGGGGGGGGCGGGTAGCCGCGATCGGGATGCACACCCCCTCCACGGGAGCGGATGGGGGGAAGGTGGCGGGCGGCCACAGGTTCGGGCCGCTGACGGGTTATCCCCCTCCCCTCTCGGGCATCCCCTCGGAAAGGCTGCGGATGCAGCACAGGGGGGCAGAGGGCTGTTGGCAGCTGATGCAGGCCGCTGCGGTGGAGGCCGCGGACGGGGGACCCTTCCCCACCCCTCCCCCCTTTTGGGGAGCTCACGGGGAGTACCTTGGAATGGTGGGCGGACGTTGGATGGGTGGCTCGGGCCGCTGCGGAAGCGCGGCAAGGAGGGCCACGGGTGGGTACTCCCCCGGGAACAGCATGGCGTGGGGTGAATAGGGGCTGCCTTGTGGGATTGGCCTGGCGGTCCACAGGAGGCCGCTGGGAGCCACCCAAGTGGCGGTGGCCACCAGCTGGGGCCTCGCGGGCGCAGCGCCACGGGCGGCAAGTCCCTACGGTGGCGTAATGGCAGGGACAAGGGGTGGGAATCAGCGCTGTGACATGGTCCCAGCACAGCCGGGCCGCGAGCAGTGCACCTCTCCCCTCTGGACGGGGCCAGTGGCGTGGGCCTCCTCAGAGCATCAGGGAGGCAGGCTGTGAGCAGGGGGGCACCCCCCTTCCCCCTCCCACTGGCGGCAGCAGGGGGGGCGGTTGGAAGTTAGCCAAATGGGGGCTGGGGAGCTCTCGCCTCGATGGTGGGGCCATGGCTCCGAAGGATGCACCCCCCCTTTTTTTCCATCACAAGCAAAGGCTTCTTCTGGGGGTAAGAGGGGAATATAGTGATGGGCAGATTTTCCTTTTGCAGGATTTGGACCAATTTTTGCACTGATTTCAGGTTTCGGGTCGTGGGGCAGCGGCCGGCGCATAATAAATAATAACAATAATAATAATTTTATATATATATATATATATATATATATATATCTTTACTGATATACATTCATGGTACACATGCATTGGCACATGGTTGCCCTGTAGCGCTGTAAGCACACACACATCCTCCATCAACCACCAAAAAAAAAAAAAAAAAACCCCAACCCCAAGGGGATCCTGGAAGGCATGGGGCCCAAGAGGAAGGCAAAGCAGTGCCATACCCAGGAAACCAGGCCGGCGCAGGTTGAGGCACCCGCCAATGGAGATGAAGGGGCTGCACAGATGGGGCAGGGAGAGGACAGCGGTGAAGTCTCGGCACCAGCACCACGGCCCCCGGTGAAGGCGTTTGGTCAGCCAACCCACACCCTGGCAGATGTCATGGGGGTCCTGGCAGAGGTCCTCCAGAAGATGGACAAGGAGGCTTATCATGGAGGTGCACCGGAACAGGCCACACCAACGGTGGTGGGTATGGCTGGGGCCGGGGAACCTAGTACCTCTTCCAGCTTAGGTGCTTCCAGCAGCGGTGGGTGGTCCAGGCGTTCCAGATCCAAGGAGAGAAGCGGTTCCAGGGAATCCAGACGGTCGGATTCACGTGGATCTTCATTGCGGCGGCGCAGTAGATCAGGCGGTAGGCGGAGCCCACATAGAAAACGCAGGCGGTCTCGCTCTGGTTCCTCTTCAGGTGAGTCCTCAGATGAGGACAAATACAGGTATTGGGAAAAAGGGGCATTCAAGCCGGGCTTACCAGGGTGGGCACTCAAGCTCAGAAAAGCCAGAGCAAAGGCAAGGGAAGACAGGAAGGAGGATGGGAAACACCCACCGGGGGAGGAGCTCAGGCGGCAAAGTCGAAGGTGGATCCCCCAGGGGACCATCTGGATCACAAGGTGCGTTCTAAGATCCTGCATGGTTATTATGTCAACGTTTTCACATTGGCTCCTTCCCCCGGGGCTGAGGCCAGAGTTCATAAAAGCAACAAGAAGGAAGGGGACAAGAACAGCGGGGAGCCTTTAGAACGCACCTTTGCCAATTGGCTCAATAGGTACACAGTCTTCATGGGGGTGGTGGCTTTGGTTTTCCCGGAAAGGGCTTGGCATCAACCACCTTCGACAGGTCCTTCTGGTGCGGGCTCAAGCAGGGGATCACAGTGCAATTCTGTACGACATTGAATGTAGGAAGAAGGCTTCCAGGTCACCCATGCACAGTTGGGAAACCATTGACTACCCCAACTGGGTCCAGGCCACGGGGCCGGGCAGGAGTGAAAACGGGGAAGCCCAAAAGGTGGCACGCAAGAAGGAAGGGAAGAAGCCAGTATACTGGGAATTCAATGGAGGCAAATGCTCCAGGTACAAATGCAGATTCGAGCATTCCTGTGACAATTGCGGGGGTGGGCACCCAAAAGTGAACTGTTCACGCCAGGGCAGTGGCAGCCAGTCCTTTCGTAGCAGTCGCCCCATAGCAGTTGGCACCAGAAAGGACACGGGTGCCAACAGCGCCACCTCCAATGCCCCGAAGTGACTGGGACGGGGGGGGGCAAGGTCGCATGGCATTCACACCGGTCAGGTTGGACGCCATGCGACCTCTATTGGAGGCCTACCCCAAAAAGCAGGCGGCATCCTACCTGGCAGAAGGCTTTGAGGTCGGGTTCCGCATTCCGTTCCAGGGCTCAAGAGAGGCATTCACCTCAGGCAACTTAAAATCAGCAGCCGAGCTGCCTGAGGTGCTGGCTCTCAAGATCAAGAAAGAGATCGAGGCAGGGCGCATAGCTGGGCCTTTCGACCATCGGCCCATGCCCAATTTAATTTGGGGGTGGTACCCAAGAAGGCTCCTGGAGAATATCGCCTCATTCATCACATCTCCTATCTAAAAGGGTTGTCGGTCAATGACGCAATCCCACCAGAACTCTGCACAATGAGATATGCATCATTGGACTATGCGGTCCGTCTCCTGCAGACTTGTGGTCAGGGTGCCCTGGTGGCAAAATGTGACATTCAATCGGCCTTTCGGCTATTGCCAGTGCACCCTGACGGCCATTGCCTGCTGAGCTTCAAGTTTCAAGACAAGTGGTATTATGACATGGCGTTACCCATGGGGTGTTCCATCAGTTGCTGTGCTTTTGAAACTTTCAGCACATTCCTCGAGTGGGCGTTGCAACACAGGGTGGGGTCACCCTTCGTCACTCACTATTTGGATGATTTCCTGATGATGGGCCCTGCTGGGGGGGAGGGGGTGGGTTTCTGCTTCCTTCCTTCCAGGCACTGGCTACCGAACTGGGGGTACCATTGGTGCCGGACAAGATGGTGGGGCCAACGACATCCTTGGTGTACCTAGGAATACAGCTTGATTCTGAACAGGGGATATCCAGACTGCCTGTCGAAAAGATCAATGGCATGTGGGCGTTACTGACAGACCTCCTGAGGAAGGACAAAGCCACTTTAAGAGAAGTGCAATCACTACTGGGCCACCTGAACTTTGCCTGCAGGGTGGTTTCCTCTGGGAGGGCCTTTTGCACCCGCCTCGCGAGGCTCACTGGAGGGGTCAGGGGTCAGCACCATTGCATCCGCCTCACAAAAGGGGTGAAGGAGGACATGAGGGTGTGGGTGTCCTTCCTTGAGTGCTACAACGGGGTCACCGTGTGGCAAGGGTGTTTGGAGCTGGGGGAAAGTTTACAGGTACTCTCCGATGCGGCGGGCAGCCAGGGATTCGGGGTATTCTACAACGGACACTGGTGCGCACAACCTTGGCCAGCGGAATGGGCGGACTGGGGTGTAACCAGAGATCTTACATTTTTAGAATTCTTCCCCATCATGGTAGCCATCACTCTCTGGGGAAAGGAGTTCAGGGATAAAAAGGTTTGTTTTTGGTGCGACAATCAGGCTGTTGTGAAAATCATCAACAGGCAGTCCTCCAGGTCTGAGAGGGTCATGAGGCTGGTTCGCAGGTTTGTGCTCGCCTACCTGGAGGCCAACATTAGCTTCCAAGCATGGCACATCCCGGGGGTGGATAACGAGATTGCAGATGCATTATCTCGGTTTCAGGCCGATTGTTTCCGTGCGCTAGCGCCGGATGCGGACGAGGTGGCAGTTCCGTTCCCAGCAGACCTCTGGAGCCTTGTGAACGAACAGTGCTCCAAGGGGTAGCCGACTCCTTGGCTTCATCGACGCAAGCCAGCTATCAGAGAGCAGCTGTGCAGTTCATGGCCTTCAGGCGGCAACATGGCTATGGGTCGGCGGGACCAGCGGCGGAACGGGAGGTGCTGCACTATCTGGCTTCCTTAAAGGACAGAGGGCTGGCCTCAAGGACCATTGCCGGTCACGCTGCGAGCATTTCCTTCTTCAGCAAAGCAGCGGGGTATGGAGACCCCTGCGACACCTTCATGGTAAGAAGAGCTTTAGAAGGCTGGAGGTGTGCGCTGCCACGAGCTCCTGATTCGAGGCGTCCGGTGTCCTATGCACTGCTGGCACAGCTGGTAGCGCACCTGCCTTGCATATGCCACTCTAGCTATGAGGCCCTGCTGTTCGGTACGGCATACACTATTGCCTTCTTTGGGGCCCTACGGGTTGGGGAGGTGGTGTGCTCCTCCAAGACAGACACATCCGGCAGGGCGCTCCAGATGGGTGATGTTGCCCTGGGGGAAAGCAACTTGCTGCTGCGCATCTGGCGCTCCAAGGCAGACCAGCGCGCCCGCGGGGTCACCCTACATCTCAGAAGGGTGATGGCCTCTTCCCCATGCCCGGTGGCGAGCATGAAGACATTTCTGGAAGTGAGGGGCCGAGAGCAGGGCCCCCTGTTCAGGCACAAGGACGGGGTCCCGTTAACCAGGTTTCAGTTTGTAAGCATCCTGAAGATGGCAGTTCGAGTATTGGGCCTGCCGGCAGAAGACTTCAGCAGTCATTCCTTCCGCATAGGGGCGGCAACCATGGCCTCGGAGGCGGGCATGTCCACGGAGTCCATCAAGAGCTTGGGGCGATGGCGTTCCAGGGCCTATGCTGCTTACATCAGGCCTGGGCGGGCACTGCCAGAGGGGCCTGGGGCCCAGGGGGACCTGTAGGCCTGCCTGTTGATGATAATGGTTGGCGGAAGGCGGTTCCCATGGGGAACGCCTTAATGGAGGATGTATTGGGTCGAGATAGGTAATGAACCTGGGACCTCAATGAAGTACAAGTTCAAGTGCAAGTTCAAGTTCAAGGGAGGCCCCGGGGTATGATTGCTAATGTGACCTTGTTTGCAGGGGAGGAGAGAGTGTCGGGCGGGCGGCCCGGCCATGGGCTCTCTCCTCCAGAGGGGTTCGGGATGGACCGACCCCAACTCTGCTCACATGCGTGAGCAGCGATGAGATCACGACCCATACATTGACGCCAACCATTTTGATTGCAAATTGTGGCCGAAATTTCATCAAAATGTATTTACTCATATCTACCTCAATATGTATCCACATTACTAACCTGTACCTAACATTATATTCTGAAAGTTATGAAGAATGTAGAATACACAAATAGCAAACTGAAGCATGTCCGTGTCTCATTCAGGAGGGCGGTAGGGCTGTACGGTCTGGGTCTGCAAGAAAATTCCAGGACCTTTGAGGAGCAAGCATTGGGCAACTTATTAAAACAGGAGAAAGTGAGAGCAAAGATGTATTTAAAAGGGAGGGGGAAAGAGAGGAATTAACAACAAGAATACTACAATGGGTATACAATTTCAGTGGTTTCTGTACCACTGTAAGCACTTCTGTAAAAAGTCAACATGGATTTCTCAAAAACAAGTCATGCCAGACTAATCTCATCTTTTTTGATAGAGTTACAAACTTGATAGATGAAGGGAACACAGTGGATGTAGTGTATCTTGATTTCAGTAAGGCTTTTGACAAGGTCCCCCATGATATTCTTGCAAAAAAGTTAGTAACCTGTGGGCTATATAATGCAGCTGTTAGGTGGATTTGTAATTGGTTGACTGACCAAACTGAAAGGGTAGTCACCAATGACTCCTCTTCATCCTGGAGAGAAGTGACCAGTGGGGTGCCACAGGGTTCTGTCCTAGGCCCAGTGCTATTCAACATATTTATCAATGACTTTGATGAGGGAATAGAGGGTATGCTTATCAAGTTTGCAGATGACACCAAATTAGGAGGGGTAGCTAATGCCCCAGAGGACAAGATCAGAATCCAAAATGACCTCAACAAATTAGAGAGCTGGGTCAATATTAACAAAATTAATTTCTACAGGGAGAAATGTAGGATACTACACTTGGGAACTAAAAATGAAAGACACAGATATAGGATGGGTGACACCTGGTTTGAGGGCAGTACATGCGAAAAGGTTCTAGGAGTCTTAGTTGACCACAAGCTAAACATGAGTCAGCAGTGTGATGCAGCAGCTAAAAAAAGCCAATGTGATTCTAGGCTGCATTAATAGGAGTATAGTATCTAGATCAAGGGAAGTAATAGTGCCACTGTATTCTGCTTTGTTCAGACCTCACCTGGAATACTGTGTCCAGTTCTGGGCACCACAATTCAGGAAGGATATTGAGAAGCTGGAACGTGTCCAGAGGAGGGCGACCAGGATGGTGGGTGGTCTGGAAGCCATACCCTATGGGGAGAGACTTAGGGAGCTGGGCATGTTTAGTCTGGAGGTTGAGAGGTGACATGATAGCCATGTTTAAGTATTTGAAGGGATGTCATACTGAGGATGGTGCAAGCTTGTTTTCTGCTGTTCCAGAGACTAGGACACGGAGCAATGGACTCAAATTACAGGAAAAGAGATTCCACCTAAACATTAGGAAGAACATCCTGACAGTAAGAGCTGTTTGGAAGTGGAATGCACTGCCTCATAGTGTGGTGGAGTCTTCTTCTTTGGAGGTTTTTAAACAGAGGCTGGATGGCCATCTGTTGGGAATGCTTTGATTGTGTATTCCTGCATAGCGGGGGTTGGACTGGATGGCCCTTGAGGTCTCTTCTAACTCTATGATTCTATGATTTCAAAGATAGTCTCTCAGTAACACAGCAAGAGGGAACAGAGTCCAATTACTGAGTTAAGTGCCTGTGGGTGTTCAAAGTCTCTCATGCTTATTTCTGGTGTAGGCATCAGGCTTTGTAAGACTAAATAATGGTTGTTGCTCCTTTCCTCCACAATCTCTTCCTAGTGGTTTCTTCTCCATCCCTCTTCCTTTCTATCCTCCTGTACTGTGTCTAATCCTCTGTTTGCCTCTGAACTGCTCTCTAATCCTCTAGGAGAAAACACTTTATATAGGGTTACAGGAACCTTCTCCTTCCTTCCTTCCTTCCTTCCTTCCTTCCTTCCTTCCTTTGCAATTCATCTAGGGTTTTACAAATATGATGAGGATTTTTTTTAGCCAAACAACTTCATCCGCTAAATTTTAGTTTATGGTAACTAAAGGTACCATAACCAAAGGTAACATTTCATCTAGTTTTCTGCCTTTTCTTTATTTCTTCATTGTAACATCTTAAATGTGATTTGTAGTTTATAAACATACACATTTTTCTTGGCTCTGAGGGCTCAGAACAATTACATAGCTACTTGCTTAATGCGTCCAAGTTTGATATTTTGCTGTGCATGCACAATCAGTTAAAAGATCTCTATATATAATTCTATATGTATGGTGATCTATCTATCTATCTATCTATCTATCTATCTATGGTGACGGGGGTAGAAACAGTGGCGGGGGTAGAATGAGTGGCGGGGGTAGAACGAGTGGCAGGGGGGTAGAACAAGTGGAAGGGGGGGTAAAATGTGTGACGGGGGGTAGAAATGGTGGCAGGGGGGTAGAAATGGTAGTGGGGAGGGTTGAAATGGTGGCAGGGGGGTAGAATGTGTGGCAGTGGGTTAGAAATGGCGGCAGGGGGTAGAAATGGCGGCAGGGGGTAGAACGAGTCGTGGGGCGTAGAAAGGGTGATGCGGTAGAATGAGTGGCGACGGGGGGGTAGAAATGATGGCGGGGGTAGAAATGGCAGCAGGGAGGGTAGAATAAGTGGCATGGGGGTTGAAATTGTGGTGGGGGGTTGAAATGGTGGTGGTGAGTAGAACAAGTGGCAGGGGGATAGAAATGGCGGTGGGGGTGGTAGATCAAGTGGCGGAGGGGTAGAAATGGTGGCGGGAGGTACGAGTGGCAGGGGGTAGAACGAGTGGCAGGAGGAGTAGAAATGGTGACGGGGTAGAAATTGTGGCAGGGGGTAGAACGAGTGGCAGGGGTAGAAATGGCTACAGGTAGGGTAGAATGGGTGGCAGGGGGGTAGAACAAGTGGCAGGGGTAGAAATGGCGGCAGGGAGGGTAGATATAGTGGCGGGGTAGAACGAGTGGCAGAGGTGGTAGAAATGGTGACAGGGGCAGTAGAAATGGTGGCAGGGGGGTAGAAATGGCAGCAGGGGGTAGAACGAGCGGCGGAGGTTAGAAATGGTGGCAGGGGGTAGAACGAGTGGCAGAGGGGGTATAACGAGTGGCAAGGGGGTAGAAATGGCAGCGGGGGTTAGAAAGAATGGCAGGGGGTAGCAATGGTAGCAGGGAGGGTGGAAAGAATAGCAAGGGGTAGAACAAGAGGCAGGGGGGCAGAAATGGCGGCAGGGGGGCAGAATGGGCGGCGAGGGGGAAGAAATGGTGGCGGGGGGCAGAAATGGCAGCAGGGGGTATGTTGAGTCTTTTTAACATTCTCATGTTCCTCTCAGACATAGATGCAAGACACATAACGGCTACAATCTAGCACAGTGTTAAGCTTGTTTAAGACATTTAGTTACCATGGTGTTAAGCACTCTTAACTATTTTGACTGTGACCAATATCTTTTATTTTACATGGTAGCATGTTTTGGTGCTGTAGCAGTCTCCTTGTTTTAGAGATAGACAAAACTCTTTCTTTTCTGTTTTTCAAATCTGGATAGCATAATTGGCACATTATGTAATTTGTACACTATGCAAACAAAATATAATATGGAAATTTTGGCATTATGCAACCGAATAACATTAATTATTGCATTGTTTTTCTATCACTGTGTTTCATTCCTGAGACTGTTTAAACAAAACATATGGCTTGACTGAATTAGTACAGTTTAACAGTTAAGAGTGTTAATCGTTTACGCTCACATTCCTGCTTGGTCACAAAGCTTATGTGGGCAACTCCCCAGGCTCCAGGTGCTGTACCAATCCAGCACTGTATAGTGAAGGATGACCTACCCCCACCATACTTCTGACAGTCCCCCCCCCCACCGTTTTTAAATTATGCTTCTTTAACTCAAAATGCCACCTGCATCCTCTAAGGCAGTGGTACTCAAAGTAGTGGTCCCTGGACTGGTGCTGGTCTGCAAGCCATTGGCTGCTGGTTCACTTCAGGAGTCTTCAGGAAAGAATAGAAAAGCTGTAGCAATGGGCACAAATATGGCATCAGTTCCTGGCACTTTAGGGGGGAACCCCCCCCCACTAATCTCTCACATTAGATAACAAAAGAAGCATTAATTTAGGGGCCCTGGGATACAATTTTCCAATGTATTTCTGTGCCTTCAAGCTGTTTTAGGCCAAGGAAAGGCCTCTCTAAAACCAGAGAGTAATCTGGAAGTCACTTCCAGATTTGAAAAAAGCCCCCTTGGGCCTAAAACTGCAGTGGGTTAGGGAATAAATGTTGTGAAATTGCCTCCCAGAAACCTTAGAACGTGTGGGAGATGGTGCAGTTTTCTAAGAGTGCAGCAATTCTGTAGGGATGTGGCACCCTTGGGGAACTCAGAAATGGCCTTGAGGAGCTCTCTGTGGCCCACAGGCCTCAGTTTCCTGACCTGAGACTTACAGAGTGTTCTTGGGACAGTCACTGCCTCCCAGCCAAACCTACCTTACAGGTTTCAGTGGGAGTAAATGCTTTTGTAATACAGATGGCCGTGTAGTGTCTTGAAGGCACACAACAACAAAGTTAAAATACTTCATGACAAACTGACATTTCAGAGTCTCCCAGTTACATCTTGACTAAGTTATTTTCATGTAAGTTAATTGTTAGTATAACATTTCAATTATATTTTCTGCAGTCTGTTTCAGCTCATTATCTTATTTTCAAAATCTCTTAGTCTGTTACTCTTATGGTACTATTCTTTAGGGTTTTGCCATCAGTTTTTTTCCTGATGACAAAAACATACATATCTGTAGAGTTTACCACAGGAAGCTCCATGCAAAGCACATGATCATCTGATTTACAGGAAAATGCAGAATAAAGTCAAGGCAAGTAGCAGGAATCTCAGGGAAAAATAAGGCGTAGTTTCCTTCAGAGATACAGATGAAATAGTTAATTTTAACTGGAGCATTCTAGTTTTAACTTTCTTTATCCTATTTGATTTTTCTTCGTATTAAATGTGTTAACCAGGTCATCTGTGCTAGAAAATCCGTACTATCAGCTAGCTACTGATTCTTAATTACCACAGTTAGGTAATGATCAGTGCTTATCTTTTTTGCATATTCATGCTTCTCACCTCACTGATTACAACCTCTTACCTAAATATCTCTATAATAGCCTGCCACCTGAGGCAACGCTCTGCACAGCTGATGAAATGGCTTGCTGTCCACAAACAGGGCTGGCCTTCAGGCAGCAGGATGCCAGGAGGGATGAAATATGCTGTTCTGTGGGGCCCACACTTAGAGAGCCCTGCTGTTGCTGTCTCAGCTTACCTCACCTCACATTGCTGTGGCTTCTGTCTGCTTTTTCTCTGTCTCCCACCAAATGTTGCCAAGTATACAAAATAACAATAAAGGACAGTTGAAATTCATGATACTGTTGGGAATGCTTTGATTCTTTATTCCTGCATAGCAGGGGGTTGGACTGGATGGTCTCTTCCAACTGATGATTCTATGGACAGAAATGGTGGCAGGGGGCAGAAATGGCAGCAGGGCGGCAGAAATGGTGGCAGGGGTATAGATAGGTGGCGGGGGGGGCAGAACTGGTGGCAGGAGGGGCAGACTTTATCCCACCAGCCTACCTCAAAGGGTTGTCATGAGGTCTCCTGGCCATTTTGGGGGGAGTTTTTTTAATGGCGTATGGTATGCCGGGTCCAGCTACTTTAATTATATTAGCAAAAGATATTACCATAAGCACAGCCTTGACAGCTTCTGCAAATTTGTCTTGAAATTTTAAAAGTTTGAGTCCAGTGGGTATATTAGTATTTAAAACTGGGGGGAGGGGAAGTAAAGGGAATTTTGAAGGAATTTGTTCTTATTATCTGGAAACAATTCAGACAGCAGAATACCAACCAAATGGGAAAGACTCATAGGGAGAACATGTCCTTTGCATACAAACGATTCCAGATTCTTCCGTGGAATTTGTTGGTAGGGTGAGAACAGACTCATGTCTCAATTCCTGGAGAACTACTGCCACTCAGTGTAAATAGTACTGAGTTTGATGGACTGATCTTTTGTATCAGTGTAATGCAGCATCCAATGAATGTAGGGCCCTTAAATACCCTAAAGGCATCAGATCCTGTCTGATCTTGGAAGCTAAGCAGTGTCAGCCCTGGTTAGTACTTGCATGGGAGACTGCCGATGAATACAAGATGCTGTAGCTTATACTTCAGAGGAGGGAGCCAGCAAGACCACCTCTGAGTATTCCTTGCCTAAAAAAATCCTATGAAATTAGACTTGAAGGCAAATACACCTACTCATGAATTTAGGACCTATTTAAATATTAAAATTTCCTGATATGCCATATGCCAGATTTGTATGTTGAACATACACAGAACATACACAACCTGACTTCATTGATTCAAAAAAATGATACATAAATAGGAGTTGGCCACCAGTACCCTAAAAGATCCCATCTTTTCTTGAAAGCTAAGTAGGGTTGACTCTGGTTAGTACTTGGGTGGGAGACTGCCAATAAATACCAGGTCCTGTAGGCTACATTTCAGAGGAAGTCAATGGAGAACCACCTCTGAGTAATTCTTGCCTAAGAAAACCCTATGAAATTCATGGGGTCACCATAAGTTGACAAACGACTTGACATACATACACACATACAAAAAGGATTGGAGTAAATGATTGAGGTCACTAGATTTGTATGTCTTTGGAGCTGTATTTTATGACAATTATTTTACTCACTGAATTAATGCTAATCTAAGACTGTTAAATAATATGGCTTCTTGAAGACCAGGATTGGAATCCCTGCTCAGCCATGGAAACCCACTGAGTGGCCTTGGGCAAGTCACAGTCTCTCAACCTCAGAGGAAGGCAAGGGCAAACCCCCTCTGAACAAATGCTGCCATGAAAACCTTGTGATAGACCTCCACAGTAGAACAGTACCACCTTTGTCTTGTTATACTGGAGCTATGTAATGTGAAGGGACATTTTAAATACTGCTTTTATACTGTTTTTATCCTGTGTTTTTACCTTCTTTTTATTCTTTATCCCTTTTTACCTGTGCTGGTCTATGACCATAATAAAGATTCTATTCTATTCCTGTGATAGCCTTGCCTTAAGGTCACCGTAAGTCAGAAATGACTTGAAGGCACACAACAGTAACAACAAAGAAGGAGAAAGCGTATGGCTCGCCAGCCTCCTACAGCCTTAATAATTGGAGATAAGGGATTTCCCCTCCACTTTTCTATATTGTAGTGAGGCTTTTTAAAAGAAGGTGTCACTTCAGTAGGTGTCACTGGTGATTGGTTCCAACGGAACATTCCCTTCCAATGGAAATGCAGCTTCTCAGGGGTTGTTGCATCAGGACTACAGTGGGATAGATTTAGTCCTGAACCCACTTACTGTCCTACCTGGGCTATTTTGGTTCTCCTTGCCTTAGTGATTTAAACTCTGCAAACCATTTTTATTCTCCCAATTCTGCTAATGCCTACCTTTTTGTGTGTTGATATATTTTGTTTTTTGCCATCATAAGCATCAGCATGTGGAGAATTGAGGTGTTACTAATATATTTGACGACAACCTGCAAATAAAAAATAATTCCACTTTGTGGGAACTGAGGAATTTGATAATAAAATCTAGTTTCAGTTTTTAAAAATATGTATGAAAACAAAGGAAACACATTCAGGGATAGTTGTATTGACCACACGGCAAAATACAGGTTGCTCCCGTTTACGTGGAGGATACATTCCCAGACTTACCACAGATAGTTTAAACTGCAAACTGTTAGCAAACTGCCATAGAATCATGCCGGAGGACCTAGAAAATGCCTAGAGGATTCCTCTCTAGGCATCTGGTGTGACTATGGTCAACTTCTGCTGGAATTTGACCATAGAGTTGTGCTGGAGGGCCTCCCAATGCCTAGAGAGACCTTTTCCCCTGATCATGGGTAAGTGAAACTGCTGGTACTGATCTCACATAAACAGGGGGCAACCTGTACAGCAAAATATAAAATCCACAAAACAGCAATACCTTTTTTGGACCAACTAAAAATCACAAAATACACCATGCAAGAAGCGAGCTCCACTGGCTTCTTCAATGGATTTGTTGTATTTTTCCGCATGGGCAACACGGCTACCCCCAAATATGTTCCCTGGATTTGAGATAATGAATTTAACCGCAACAGGGGAATCCTAAACAAGAGAGAACTAGGGGACTAGGGCTTATCTCTTTGAAGTTTCTAGCTCCAAGAAAGGTAAAACTTTTTCATTTGGACAACTTTTACATACACAGCACCTAAAGGTTTTTCCAGCAGTACACACACTTCTTGAGCAATTCACTGTTCTCTGCCTAAGAAAGGGATGGAGACAGCCTGGACCCAAGAGAAGTTACCTTACTGCTTCCAATGGGGGTTTAAATTTTACTGCCCTTTGTCTCAGTCCCCACATGGCCAAGAAGAGGAGTGACTTTTGCCTGGATTGAGAAACCTCAAGACCCACTTAACTACAGAATAAACAACATTGATACAAAGGATAGATCTGTGATTCTAATTTTCTTTTCCTGCATGATTTTTTAAAACATGTTTTGCCTGCTGAAGGAGCCAGTATAATTTCAAAGGTTTGCTTGATGTATTTTGTGTTTTTTAGTTGGTCCCAAAAAGGTATCACTGGTTTGTGGATTTTGGATTTTGTTATATGAAAACAATGATTCTATAAGATCTTAATTGTCTAGATTTAGTAAAGCAGATGATAGCCAAATAAGAAATCAGTATTCCTTGCCTAAGAAAACACTATGAAATTCAAGTTGACAGGCGACTTGAAGGCATGCACACACACACAAATTAGGAGCAATGCCTTAACTGGAAGAATGAAATCACAGTTCTTTCTCAAAGAAGGTAGCTCTTGTATAAATTGATAGTAGAGTTCAGGACTTAACAACAAAGAGATTTCATAATCTCTTCCCTATGAATTTATAACCCTTGAAATAAAGTTCCTTTGGAACTCTCCTCCCCCCAATTATCTGATTTATGACTGTCAACTCTGGTCCTACTAGCGTCAGCATCTAAATAGTATGAGAGTAAAATAAAACGGAAGTGGTTTCTAGACTTGTTTCCAGTTATGGAAATGATCTGTGTCTTCTGTTGTGGCCTGAAAATATCTCTTGAATTTTTTAATATAATTTCTGCATTTAATTGCAACCAGTTGAGGAATAAACAAACAACAAAAGAAGAGACCTGAAGCCATTTCAAATTTTGCCTCAATCTGACATGAAGCAAGAAACCCTACCCTTTAATAAAATTTAACATTTTTTTCCAATTTCTACAGACAAAAATGAATCAGTATTGCTTTGATTCAAAGAGTGCCATGATTAACCACTAGATACCCATTCACACTTACCCCCACCATGTAGTATGAGCTGCTTTAGAAACTGAAGAGACTTTCAAAAGAAGTATGCAATACAGTATTGTAGAATGTCATTTAAAAAGGAAAAAAAAAAAGGTTAGTCTAAGTGTGTTTCAGTATGTAGACTTTTGCCTGTGGTCAGCACTGTTTGTATTACATGATTGGTAGCAAACTCTTCTCTGCTTCTAATTAAGGAACTTAAAGTTTCTATCGCTAAAAATGAACACTATATAATTCTAACTGTATAATGACCATGGGAAATTCTAACAATTTACAGTACCCTATATAGGCAATGATCAGGTCTGTGCTCTGGTTAAAGATATTTTAAACACTTTGCACTGAGAGTGCTTAACCAGTTATTTCACTGTAAATAAATAGACAGTATATGTTACAGAATACCCAATAATGCATTTTGGCTTATCAGCCAAGCAAAATTAATTGCTTTTGTGCAACTGACATAGGTTGGAACGAGACATTAAAAAGAACAAAATCAACAGAATTACCTACAAACTTTCTGTGCAGTATATTAATATATTAATTTATTTGACCTTATCTCCTCTTTTCCAATGTAGGGTGTCCCCAGCCATTTTTCCTTTTCTTTCACCTGTGCTTTGCTTCCTATTGTGAATGCTCTACAACAGAATTCTGTGACACATATACAAATGCATGTGTGCCCACTTTCCAGTCTCTGTGTATATAAGAGTACATACAGTATGCATCCACATTGACAATCCTTTGTAATTCTTTATCATATGAATATTCATTCCTTCTTTTTACTCTGTGCCCCATAGTGTACAGTTGTCCCTCCACATTCGCGAATTTGACATTCGCGGTTTCGAGTATTCGCGGTTTTGGGAGGGCCCCCCAGGGCCCCCCCAAAACCGCGACACGGGGCCTCCAGAGGCCCCGTGAAAGCCCTGGGAGGGCTGGGAAAGCCTCCGCGGGGCCTCTGGAGACCCTCCAGAGGCCCCGCGAAGGCCCTGTGGGGGGAGTGGGGAGGGCAGGGAAGGCCTCCGCGGGGCCTCCGGAGACCCTCCGGAGGCCCCGCAAAGGCCCTGTGGGGAAGTGGGGAGGGCTGGGAAGGCCTCTGCGGGGCCTCCGGAGGGTCTCCGGAGGCCCCGCTAAGGCCCTGGGGGGGGAGTGGGGAGGGCAGGGAAGGCCTCCGCGGGGCCTCTGGAGACCCTCCGGAGGCCCCGCAAAGGCCCTGTGGGGGGAGTGGGGAGGGCTGGGAAAGCCTCCGCGGGGCCTCTGGAGACCCTCTGGAGGCCCCGCGAAGGCCCTGTGGGGGGAGTGGGGAGGGCAGGGAAGGCCTCCGCGGGGCCTCCGGAGGGTCTCCGGAGGCCCCGCTAAGGCCCTGGGGGGGAGTGGGGAGGGCAGGGAAGGCCTCCGCGGGGCCTCCGGAGGGCCTCCGGAGGCCCCGCGAAGGCCCTGTGGGGGGAGTGGGGAGGGCAGGGAAGGCCTCCGTGGGGCCTCCGGAGGCCCCGCGAAGGCCCTGTGGGAAAGTGGGGAGGGCTGGGAAGGCCTCTGCGGGGCCTCCGGAGGGTCTCCGGAGGCCCCGCTAAGGCCCTGGGGGGGAGTGGGGAGGGCAGGGAAGGCCTCCGCGGGGCCTCCGGAGGGCCTCCGGAGGCCCCGCGAAGGCCCTGTGGGGGGAGTGGGGAGGGCAGGGAAGGCCTCCGTGGGGCCTCCGGAGACCCTCCGGAGGCCCCGCAAAGGCCCTGTGGGAAAGTGGGGAGGGCTGGGAAGGCCTCTGCGGGGCCTCCGGAGGGTCTCCGGAGGCCCCGCTAAGGCCCTGGGGGGGAGTGGGGAGGGCAGGGAAGGCCTCCGCGGGGCCTCCGGAGGGCCTCCGGAGGCCCCGCGAAGGCCCTGTGGGGGGAGTGGGGAGGGCAGGGAAGGCCTCCGTGGGGCCTCCGGAGACCCTCCGGAGGCCCCGCAAAGGCCCTGTGGGAAAGTGGGGAGGGCTGGGAAGGCCTCTGCGGGGCCTCCGGAGGGTCTCCGGAGGCCCCGCTAAGGCCCTGGGGGGGGAGTGGGGAGGGCAGGGAAGGCCTCCGCGGGGCCTCCGGAGGGCCTCCGGAGGCCCCGCGAAGGCCCTGTGGGAAAGTGGGGAGGGCTGGGAAGGCCTCTGCGGGGCCTCCGGAGGGTCTCCGGAGGCCCCGCTAAGGCCCTGGGGGGGAGTGGGGAGGGCAGGGAAGGCCTCCGTGGGGCCTCCGGAGACCCTCCGGAGGCCCCGCAAAGGCCCTGTGGGAAAGTGGGGAGGGCTGGGAAGGCCTCTGCGGGGCCTCCGGAGGGTCTCCGGAGGCCCCGCTAAGGCCCTGGGGGGGAGTGGGGAGGGCAGGGAAGGCCTCCGCGGGGCCTCCGGAGGGCCTCCGGAGGCCCCGCGAAGGCCCTGTGGGGGGAGTGGGGAGGGCAGGGAAGGCCTCCGTGGGGCCTCCGGAGGGCCTCCGGAGGCCCCGCAAAGGCCCTGTGGGAAAGTGGGGAGGGCTGGGAAGGCCTCTGCGGGGCCTCCGGAGGGTCTCCGGAGGCCCCGCTAAGGCCCTGGGGGGGGAGTGGGGAGGGCAGGGAAGGCCTCCGCGGGGCCTCCGGAGGGCCTCCGGAGGCCCCGCGAAGGCCCTGTGGGGGGAGTGGGGAGGGCAGGGAAGGCCTCCGTGGGGCCTCCGGAGACCCTCCGGAGGCCCCGCAAAGGCCCTGTGGGAAAGTGGGGAGGGCTGGGAAGGCCTCTGCGGGGCCTCCGGAGGGTCTCCGGAGGCCCCGCTAAGGCCCTGGGGGGGGAGTGGGGAGGGCAGGGAAGGCCTCCGCGGGGCCTCCGGAGGGCCTCCGGAGGCCCCGCAAAGGCCCTGTGGGAAAGTGGGGAGGGCTGGGAAGGCCTCTGCGGGGCCTCCGGAGGGTCTCCGGAGGCCCCGCTAAGGCCCTGGGGGGGAGTGGGGAGGGCAGGGAAGGCCTCCGCGGGGCCTCCGGAGGGCCTCCGGAGGCCCCGCGAAGGCCCTGTGGGAAAGTGGGGAGGGCTGGGAAGGCCTCTGCGGGGCCTCCGGAGGGTCTCCGGAGGCCCCGCTAAGGCCCTGGGGGGGAGTGGGGAGGGCAGGGAAGGCCTCCGCGGGGCCTCCGGAGGCCCCGCGAAGGCCCTGTGGGGGGAGTGGGGAGGGCAGGGAAGGCCTCCGTGGGGGAGTGGGGAGGGCAGGGAAGGCCTTCGCGGGGCCTCCGGAGGGTCTCCGGAGGCCCCGCGAAGGCCCTGTGGGGGAGTGGGGAGGGCCGGGAGGGCCTCCGCGGGGCCTCCGGAGGCCCTGCGAAGGCCCTTTGGGGGGAGTGGGGAGGGCAAGGAAGGCCTCCGCGGGGCCTCCGGATGGTCTCCGGAGGCCCCACTAAGGCCCTGGGGGGGAGTGGGGAGGGCAGGGAAGGCCTCCGCGGGGCCTCCGGAGGGCCTCCGGAGGCCCCGCGAAGGCCCTGGGGAGGCGGGGGAAAGCGACTATGGGGCCTCCGGAGGCCCCATGGTCGCTATAGCAGGGAAGGGGGGGCAAACAGTATTCGCGGTTTTTTCACATTCGCGGGGGTCCGTGGAACGTAACCCCCGCGAATGTGAAGGGACGACTGTACTAGTTTCCAGGTCCCCTGGTAGCTTGCTTAACTTAAGCCGTCTGAGGGCTCGCACAAATACTCTTAACTATCTAGTCCGTGAGCTGCTCTTCGCTGCTGCTGCTGCCCTTGTTGCCCACACAGAAGCAGCTCTGCAGCGCCTAACATCCTGCTTTGCAACAGCTGCAGAGCTGTTTGGCCTGGAAGTCAACCTGAAGAAAACAAGTTCTTTACCAGCCTGCACAACAGGACGAACACCACCATCCCCACATTGCCGTCGGCAAATCTGTGCTCAAGTCCGTTCAGCAGTTCACCTACCTGGGAAGCATCATCTCCTCAGATGCCAAGACTGACAAAGAGATCGATCACAGATTAACAAAGGCATATAGCGCATTTGGAAGACTTCACAAAAGCGTCTGGAGCAATAAACACCTGAGGCAAAGCACAAAAATCAGTGTGTATAGAGCCATTGTACTGTCTATCCTCCTTTATGGATCTGAATCATGGGTCACCTATCGCCACCACCTACGACTCCTTGAATGCTTTCATCAGCGCTATCTACGCACAATCCTAAATATCCACTGGACTGGCTATGTGACGAATGTTGCTGTCCTTGAGCAAGCAGGGATCACCAGCATTGAGGCCATGATATTGAGAACACAGCTGTGCTGGGCAGGGCACGTTTCTAGGATGGAGGACCATCGCCTCCCCAAAATAGTACTCTATGGTGAACTTGTCATGGGTCAGCGTAAGAGGGGCGCTCCAAAAAAGTGATAGAAAGACTCCCTGAAACAACATCTCAGGCTCAGCCAAATTGATCACCAACAATGGTCCTCCCTGGCATCACATCGGGAGGCATGGAGATGCACTATCCACAATGCTGCAGCCTTATTTGAGAACTTACGCCGAACAAGTCTTGAAAAGAAATGACAACGCAGAAAGAATCACAACCCGGAAACATCACCCAAAGAGACCGTCTGCTGTGCTTTCTGCAACCGGACTTGTTTATCTTGGATTGGCCTTTTTAGTCATCAGCACGCTTGCAGAAAGCGCAGGATGAGTCCTTCCTGAATCTTCATTTGCGAAGAAAAGCCAGAGAGGGAGAGAGAGAGAGGTGCTGTCACTTCTGTCATCCCACCATTCTTTTTCCCTTTGTGGGAAATGACTGGTGTCACTATCACCTATTTTGGCTAATTTGGGGAAATTGGATGCAAAAGAGGAGAAATCTCAAATGTCTTTGAAGAAGAGAGAATTTCAGCCAGCACAGCTCTAATGTCATGCTGTAATGAAAAAAAGATGTTACTAAAATATCTTCTAAGCAGCTTGGTAAATGAACTGCAGTTTTCACTAACAATTAAATTTTGTAGATATCATCTGAAGAAAGCCAGGCCATGACATTGCTATGAATTTGCTATCAAAGTCCAAGGGGTAAAAATGGGACAAATGTTGTAGGTGATGACAAATGGAACAATCCCTCATTTAAGAAGAATTATTTAATAAAGTTCTCTGCTAGACCTCCACTGAAAGGGAAGCGACTGCTTGATACAGATCTTCCAGTGAGTCCCAATCTCAAAGAGACTTGAACACAGACCAAGTCCACCATTTTGTCTACCTGAGTTCATGGCTCCAAGTAATCAAAAGTTAATGGACATTTTTTCATCCCTGCCTGAGAGATTTTGGCATTTGTTTCTCAGAACATGGGCATGTAGCCATTTTTTCTGTTTAGTCAGCAAAGCTGTTTTAGTCTAATCAAGAAAAATGCAAAGATAGAATTGCAGATACATATGTCAAGTGCTGTGGGGCTGCCAATTGAGGTGGCAAGGGGTTTCCTTCCTCCTCCTCTGAAAATCAGCTGAAGAAAATTTTGGCCAATGGTACATTTAAAAATACGAAATCAAAACAAGTTCAAAAATAATTTTTGTCCTCTGTTGCTGATAATGTGGAGATTTGAGTAGATGGATGTAACCGGAGATGGAAATGTGCATATATTTGGACTTTGTAGGCATAGCATATGAATACTAATTCAGTGATCCTCCAAATCAAACAGAATTTTAGATAGCACATTCTTTGAGTTCTGCTGTCTTCTGACAACTGAATGGTTGAACATATATTTGTAGTGAAGATATCACAAAGTGTTCAAAGGAATGTGAAATAGGTGGGTGAACAGTGGGTGTTCATCAGTCCTACAAAGATGTAAAGTCCTTTTAAAATATGTTCTATTTCAAAGGTTCTACTCACCTCCAGGGATTTGTTTTGTGTGTTACCCCACAGCTCAGTAGGACAAAGATACTTAATAATAGGCAACTTTCAAGTGTCTTTTTAGCCTTAAAACCACTTTATTGCTCATTCAGCTTACACAATGTAGGACTGTCTCAGTGCCTTGTAGTTTCTTGATCTCTCTGTCATGTGAAGCAAGAGTTCGTAGTACTGTAGACTGTGGCATAGACAGTTGAAAGCAAGGATGCCTTTAGAAGCACTTTTGAAATATTTCCTTTAAAAAGCATTCTTTGGAGGTACTGCCTTTTCTCAGCTATTAAAGACATTCCCAGATGAATGGAAATAAAGCAAAAATTCCTGCACTGTTGCAACTATGTGCTGTAGAAATATTGATCACGTTTTAAAGAAGTTAAACATGAAGCTTGAGTATGGTAATGTATAATGCTAACATGTATTACCTCTTATTTATATTCCCTCATGAACGTCCTCTGTGCTACCCACTAATATTTATATAGTTTGTTTTAGACTGAAGTTATAAGCATTCCTTGGGAGCTGGGGTGCAAATACAAATATGGGGTGAGAGAGATATGTAAAACTAAAATTGTACATGGAGTTTTAGAGATGTATAAAATTAAAATTATGCATGCAGTGCAGAAAGTGGATAAGAGAAGTTTTTCTTTCTCTCATGATACTAGAAGCATAATACCTGAAAATACTAAAATACTAGAAGCATAATGCTAGAAACATTGAAGTTTCAAAGGAAGATTCAGGATGGATTAAAGAAAGTACTTCTTCTCCACCATGCAATTAAATTGTGGAATTAATTGCAGTAAGGTGTAATAATAATAATAATAATAATAAAATTTATTTCTATCCCGCCCCTCTGCAATGCAATGGGGGGGAGCTTACAGCAGAAAAACTCCATTATTACATCAGTACCCTAACCCACCCACTCCTTAAAACAATATTAAATTGGAAAAGATTAAAAACATAGAATAATTTTAAAAATGGAATAATTCAATGGCTGCTTAAGGGAAAAGACAGCTGAATCTTCGGGCCGGATAGCTATTCGGGAAAGGCCTGCCGGAAAAGATCTGTCTTGACAGCTTTTTTGGAGCTGTCTAAGGTGGTAATAAGACGGATCTCATCCGGCAGGCCATTCTATAATCTTGGAGCGGTAGCAGAGAAGGCCTTCTGGTGGTCACCAACAGCCTTGTTTTCATAGGTTGTAACAGATTCCTCCCAGAGGACCGAAGTGTGCGGGGAGGGTCATACAGAAGGAGGCGGTCCCGGAGGTACCCAAGTTGGACCCAAGCCATGTAGGGCTTTAAAGGTCATAACCAACACCTTGTAATGTGTCCGGAAACTAATAGGCAGCCAGTGGAGAGCTTTTAACACAGGTGTTATATGCTCTCTTCTGGAAAGCCAGAAATCAACCTGGCTGCCATGTTCTGAATTAGTTGAAGTTTCCGAGTCAAGCACAAGGGTAGCCCCATGTAGAGCGCATTACAGAAGTCGAGACGGGAGGTTACCAGCGCATGTGCCACAGTTTCGAGGTCCCTGATTTCTATGAAAGGGCGCACTGGCGTATCAGCCAAAGCTAATAGCAGGCACTCCTGATCGTCACATTTACCTGATTAGACATCTGGAGCGACGGGTCCAGGAGCACCCCCAGACTGGACACAGTCCTTGGAGGAGAGTGTGATTCCATCCAGGATTGGATGTTGTATCCCAGACCTGGTTTCGGGCCCGTAACTGTTAGTACCTCCGTTTTATCTGGATTCAGTCTCAATTTGTTTTTCCTCATCCAATCCATTACTGCCCTAAGACAATCATTGAGAGGAGAGACACCATATGAAGTTGAAGCTGATGATCGAGACATGGAGAAATATATCTGGGTGTCATCAGCATACTGATGACACCGCACTCCATGCCTCCGAATGATCTCTCCCAGTGGCTTCATATAGATGTTAAATAGCATCGGGGACAGGATGGCACCCTGAGGGATACCACAATTAAGCTCTATTCTAGTAGAGCAACTGTCCCCGAGCCTTACCCTCTGGGATCTGCCCAAGAGGAAGGAACGGAACCACTGCAAGGCAGTGCCTCCAATTCCTAACCCTCTCAGGCGATCCAAGAGGATAGAATGATCTATTGTATCAAAGGCCGCTGAGAGGTCCAAGAGCACCAACAGGGTCACACTACCTTTGTCGATCCCCAAGCGAAGGTCGTCAGCCAGAGCAACCATGGCAGTCTCAACTCCATATCCCATCCTAAAGCCAGTTTGAAATGGATCTAGATAATTGGTTTCATCCAAGACATCTTGCAGTTGGGAAGCGACCTCCCTCTCGATCACCTTGCTTAAAAAAGGCAGCAAGGAGACTGGCCTATAGTTATTCCTGTCCAAGGTGTCCAGGGAAGGCTTTTTCAGGAGCGGCTTAACCGCCGCTTCCTTCAGACAGGATGGAATGGACCTCTCCCTGAAAGACGCATTGATAATGTCCCTAAGGAATGCTCTGGATGTGTACCCCTTGGGTGACCAGCTATGAAGGACAAGGATCGAGTGGACAGGTCATCTTCCTTACTCTACCAAGGAGCTTGTCCATGTTATTGGTACTCACAGATTGAAGCTGGTCCAATAAAATTTCATCAACGGAGTTGCTGGACACCTCGTCTATAGATTCTGTCATAACACTGGCATCTAAGTCGGCTCTTATCCGAGAGATTTTATCTGCAAAGTGGATGTTGAATGCATCACAGCAGGCTGTTGTTGGTTTAAGTAAGGGGTTCTGCGCAGGTGGAACCTGCATCAGCTGCCCACCCCACCCTAAGAAGTTCCGCTGAACGGGACTCTGCAGACACAATACGTGCAGAGGAGAAAGACTTCTGCGCTGCATGTATCGCTTCTCGATAGGAATCAAGAAAATTCCTATGACAAGTCTTGTTGGATAAGAGTTGAGTCTTCCCCCAGATGCGCTCTAGTTGTTGTCCAGCCCGTTTCATCTTCCTAAGCGCCTCTGAATACTTGCGCTTACAGTTAAGAGGAGGCTGGAAAGGATGTTTGGGCGCGATTATGTTGATAGCCTTGGTGAGGTCGGTGTTCCAAATATTAACCAAAGCTTCAGCAGAATCACCAGCGTTACCAACCATTAAACCCTCCAAGGCTTTCTGGAATCCAATTGGTTCCATTAGCCTTTGAGGGCAGACCATTTTAATAGGTCCGCCACCCCCGGTGGGGCAGACAGTGGCTCTTAGCTCCATCTTGACCAGAAAATGATCCATCCATGACAATGCTGAGGTTTTAATAACTTCTGCCCATGGATATTCCTGTTCTGTACTAAAGGCTGCATCGAGAGTATGACCTTCACAGTCAGTAGGCCCGACAACCAATTGGGATAGGCCCATGTTTGTCATGGATGTCATGAACTCCCGAGCTGCACCAGTTAGAATTAGCAAGCTGGTCTCAAGTGGGATGTTGAAGTTGTCCAGAACTAAAAGTCTTGGCGACTCCAGCAAGTTGCCCAGAACTAAAAGTCTGGGCGACTCCAACTCTGAGACCAGCTGTGTCAGCTCGATTAGGGCATCTGTTAGGCAGCAGGGTGTCCGGTTTACTAACAGAATCCCTAAACTATCCCTGGTCCTCAGGCTTAGGTACATACACTCAATGTGGACTGTGTTCCGGATAGGCTTCCTGGTCAAGGTTAGATTGTTTTTATGAACCAGAGCCACTCCCCCCCCCCACTTCTCCTTACCTGCTCACTAACTGAGTACCCAGCCAGGAGTGCCTGCGCCCAAGTCACAGCACTGGCCTCTACCAGCCAGGTCTCCGTAAAGCATGCCAAGTCGGCAGCCTCATCTAATAAAAGGTCATGGATGATATAAGTCTTGTTTTTAACTGACTTGGCATTGGAAAGGAGCAGAGTGAGGGTCTGTGGAATGGTTGGTGCACTCTCCAATTTATTCCAGGAAACAGAGTGAACTGAAGGTGGGATAAATATTAAGCATTGATCCCGCCTTCTTTTGTAACAACTCTTCACTCTGTTACCACCATACCTTCCCTTCCCCCACACAATCTCAATTCCCATTCCCAGATCATTCCTGGCCCCCATAGATAATAAGAATGGCGAAGGATCCAGCTGTGTTCCCACCCTACATTCTCATGGCCACCTCAACAAAAGGCTTTAATGGCACTTTAGATGGTGCTTTTCTGGGTGGTTTAGGCCTCCATCTGTCCTTCCTGTGGCCCAATCGCTGCCGCTGCATTGCTCACCCTTCCCAGCCAGGGTGTAATGATGGCTGCCAACTGGGATAGCTTTGAAAGGGATTTAGATAAAATGCACAGAGGTTAAGGCCATCACTGGCTACTAGTCAATATGGCTTTATGGTCACCTCCAATGTCAAAGGCAGTATGCCTCTGTATATAGCTGGGCAGCATGAGATGGGAGGTGCAGTTGTATTCATGTCCTTAATAGTGAGATTCCCATAGGCAATGAATTCCTACTGTGTGGACATAATGCTGGAAAAATAGGCCTTATGTCTGATCTAGCAGGGCTGTTCATGTATGTCTTTGTGAGTATGTACCACATGATTTAGCCAACCCACTTAGGCAGCTGAATCCATATATTATCATAGTTGCATAGATCACCCTTTGCCAGCCGATATCCTCTGGATCCATCAGCCCCAGCCAGAATCAATCACATTAATATGTCTGGCTTCCTCATATTTGAATAATATTCTTAAAGATATGGTTTCAGAACTTCTAATTCAAGTCACACAGTAGAATTCTGATCAGCATTAGGTTAGAGTAGCCCTTTGGAGAACATGTAGCGTAAGTTCACCTTCTCTGCCATTCCACAAAGAAGACAGCAAGTACATCCATTGATATAGCCATCATTCCCTTCCATATATTTCTTGCCTTTGTATGGCAGATTGAGAGAGTTTGATGGGACCAGATTGTGTCCCCTCCGCTTTGCCGTTTGCTGTTTCCAATTCTAGAATACTCTATGGTAAAAAACCAGATCAGACCAGAATATCATATTGGTGTGTGGTAGGGGTGGGTTGGGGTTGGGAGAAAGGCAGGATATAAATCCAATAAATAAATAAATAAATAAATAAATATTGTAGCTTGCCACTGTACATTTGGAAGTACGGGCTGCACAGCAGAGTAATAGGGAGTAATAGAGGATTCTTGTTTACACACTAAAATATATTGAAATTTGAATATCCAACTTTTTCCTGAGCATATGGAATAAATTTATAATACAGCTGGGGCCATTCTGTATGACAATGTGCTTTTCTTTGTTTGACTGGCTGGGAGGAAAGAAATCTTGGGGGTAAAACATAATGTGGTTGAAGGAGGACATAAGAAAATGCAGGATGTACCTTATTATCTACCTTCTCATTTTCCTTTTATTATACATACATGTTTGAGAGGTTGCATGCATATTATTTCAACCCAATCAGTTGGGTTAAAGTAATGATACTTTGTGTGTGTGTTTTCAAAAGCATCTTGAAAAACGATTCCCTCTTTGCTGTCTTGTCCTTCCTCTGGCACTTAATACCTTGTTTTCCAACCTGTCTGATTTTTGGCTTTGGCTAAGTAGCATTTGAAGCACTGCATTGTGAAATTTAATTTTTTTCCTTCATATTGCTAGAACTTGATATGTGGCAGTCACCTTTTGTGATATGAGCAAAAGATAAATAAATAAAAGTGTGTGTGTGTAGTCGTAAATCAAATGTGAAAGGTAAATGGTAAATCTAGACAGACATAATGATATACATTTACAGCAGGTAGATCTGTCTGTGAAAATGAATGAATGCTGAAATTGTATCTTTTGGAACATCTGCTTTAATGTCAAAATGCCACCCTTGTGGGTTTGTTTCTTAAAATGGAAACAAAACATGCCTTGTGGATGTTAAAGAAAACACTCTAACTTACAGACTAAATAATGTTTAGTAATGAGATGTATTATTTTGTCTTCCTTCCTGGAAGACTGCAAAGCATTTGGAAGTACTGATGAGTGTCAGTGTTCTCAGTTTGCTCTTTCCAAAATGACAAGAGGATGTTGCTGTAACACTGGGTTCTGTAATCTAGCCACAGGACATTTTTCCCCTAAAGAACAGCAAATGTTGCTTCCACAAATACAGCATTCTTATAAATTACATATAATAGACACAGAAAACATTGGGAAATGAAATAATTTTAATAAATAGCCATGGAGTTTCAACAACATCATTTTGACCTTAGGAAATCCTTACTTTGTTAGTTTGCTTTCTAGGGAATTTCTGCATATCTTTTGAAGAAACACTGTACTTTGAAAAATATTCTGGTATAATTTAGGTTTTACTCTCAGTTTGTTTAGAGTCTTTATGAGTATATGAGTGTACACCAGGTCTGTGTTGGCCTATGAAGACTTAGTTTACCAACAAATGTTTCCAGCACTTCCTTGTGGTGGTGTGTAGCACAGGACAAGCTGTCTTTTAAGTGCTCATCTATCATTGTCAGTCTTGCTGTTATTGTAGCCCAAATAAGTTTCCGTAGATCCAACACAATTTCAGAATCTATGATTTAGAGCGGGGTTGGGAGATTGCGGTCTACGGGCTGCATGCAGTCCCAGTCCTCTTTCATTCCTCCCCCCAAACCCAAACAGTCTTCTAATTTTAAGCAATTTTTAAGATATTGCTTAAAAATTGGGGAGTTACTAGATACTGGGGAGGGGGGATGGAACTTAAACAAAGAACTACTGTATTATAAAAGGATTTTCAAGAGATAAAAGATAAATACGGTAAATAAATAAGAATGAAATATAAATACCCACACACACAAAAGAACATTGAAGATTACAATAAGAAAAGAGAAAAATATGGATCAGTACAAAAATTATAGGTTTTATTTATTAAAAAATGGATGGAAAGGTAGAAAGACAGATTAAACGGGAAAGTTACTGGAGTACAAAAGAAAAAAAGGAAGACAGAAAATTTAGTAGGTGGGACTATAGGTGGTCATAAAGAATAGAAGATCCTGTAAAAAACTGTAAAGAATACGAATATAAATCCAAGATGATATTAAGAAGGAAAAAAGTTGAAAATGTTATTTAATTGGATTTATTTTGGTTTTATTTTAATTGATGTGTAAATTTTTTTCAAATAAAAATGATTTATTAAAAAGAAAAAGAAAATTGGGAGAGAAAGGCTCCAAACAACCCCCAAATGTGTTTTTTTCTAGTTTATCCTACCATGCCTCGCACAATGGTTGAAAATAAGATGATGATGAAACCAGAAACACACCTTCCTCTCTGTGCAGCAGTGTAAGGAGGAATGGTCTCCAAACCAAGACAGAGTATTTCCAGGGTGCCAGTTAGACGCTAGTTATTGTTGCGGGGCATCCCGGGACTTCTTGATTCCGTATTCATCCCTTGCTGTTTAAACGATTTTTACCTCTGAACTGGTATCCTGGGATCATTGTTTACACGTCATCATGTCCCGTGATATGTCTCTTCTCCCACTATATACTATCCCGTTTTTTTTGTTTACATGCATTTATGGTCCTGGTTTTTTTTTAGCTGTCAATCAAGGATGCGATTACTCATTTTTTCACAACCTCGGTGATGTACTTCCTTTAGAGTTTTCTGCCATAAGCGATGCTATTGGCTGGCACAAATGTTTGTTCAAGCTTCTGCATTGGTCAGAGAAGGAGGGCAAAGCAACCCCCTCTACACAATTTGATTAAAAAAAACCCTGATGGGTAAATGCTCCAAAAATGTTAAAATCCATGTAAAAGGAGAATGCCAGTACAGACACACAAGGCATTTTAAAAGACAAACCTCATTTGGTGCTGGAGACGGTGAGAGAAGTCAAAAGCAGAGCCAACTGGAGCCCCGGTGCGCATGCACACACACACGGCCCATGCCTGCTTTGCCTTCAGCCAGGAAGCCGAGTGCAGGGGGTGGGGCAGGGAGGAATTAAATGAGTCAATCAGGAATCCATACGCTTGCAGTTTTACCATCCCTTTAAAATTTAAATCCACCATAGAGGAGATGCTGACGAGAGGATGAATGAGCAATTGGGAGCCCAGACGCTTGCAGTTTTACTGTCTCTTTAAAATTTAAACCCACCATGCAGGGGAGGGGCAGATTAAAGCTGAAGGGTTTGCAGTGTAAAAATCCATTGAACAGGGTGACTTAGTGCACAGACACACACACAGACCTACGTGCAGCTGGAAGGGAAGCCTTTGTTTTCAGTTGGTGAGGCTGAATCTATTGAACAGGTGACTGAGCCCTCCTTCTCTGATCTCTGAGCCCACCCCTGGTCACCTCAATTTCTGGTCATCACCTAGTACCGAGATATCTTGTCCTGGGCTGTTTACATTTCCGATTCTCCGAATCCCCCTGTGACTTTTTTAAAAACTGTGACAAACCACAAGATGGAAAGTCCTGCTGGTTGAGGGATAAAAGGTGGCCCCACTTCCGAAAAGCTCGAGACCGTCATGCTGCATGTGTAAACAACCAGAGATCGACATGAATTCATCCCACTACATTTTCATTGTGTAAACAGCACCCAGGCCTAGGCCTGAACTAATTGGTTCTAAGTCAAACTTTACTCTTTTCTTTGGAATACCTGGGTTCTGTTTGGCTCCCTTAACAGGGGTGTCCATTTCCCCTTTAGACTCCCTTTTCCTTCTTCTTCCAACTTCCATGCAGCTATTCTTCTGTTGAATAGAATTGGGAGAAGCAGAGGCATAGCTGCATGAACCCAGGTATTGCCAAAGAAAGGAGTAAAGTTTTACTTAGAACCATTTATAGCCAGGCTAGATCAGGAACAAAAGTAGAAGCTATACTGGAGCTGCATCAACCAGCTTTTATGATTTTTTAAAAAGTGATCCTATTATTTTTTGAATAGGTGATCTAGTTTTCCATTCTAGGTCACACCACCTGCCATGTGGTTTCTCTGGTTCCTCAATGTTGTGAACAATAGCCAGTTAACAGTGTTTTTTTTTTTTAATTTAGATGTAACTTTGAATAAAGATGCTATTTAGTATAGGAATCATATAAAAATATTAGGAGATAACATCTCTGCCTTTTCATGTCTTTGCAGGTTGCCTGCCTCACCTATATAGCAAGCAATTTTCTAAACTGCAAAACAGAAACCAAACGATGGGGCACTGGGCATGCAAGCATTGTTCCTTACCAAGTAAGACACTGGACAAGCATGTGTTCTTTTCTGATTTTGTGGTTTTTGATGGCTTTGAAACTGGGAAATGCCTTTTGTTTCTACAACCTACCATTTTCTGAAATCTTCTAAGTATCTGGTTAGATTTTCAGTGTACAGTACTATATGTTGCATATGTATTCATCCCTGACAATATTAACAATCAGTCACCAATTTCTGACTGAAGCTGGTGTTTTATGCTGAAATGTTTCACATTTGATAAAATAGCCATGGTTAAGGACATATAAACCAGATGAACGATTGATAGTTGCCATTATTGTTTGGGAGCAATATAACATCATGCCACCTACATGCAGGTTCTTTTGAAGTAGTATGTATTCATCACAGCAAGCTAGTGACAAGAAATTGGATTTGAATGGATCAGAGTTATTAGCTATAGTGGGATAACTTTACTGTTGTATTGTGGGCTTGATTGTTTTATGCTTGACTTGAACAAACAAATCTCATTTTATTGAACGAGGTATGCATTCCACAGAACTTACAAAAAAGCAAGTTAGCTTCATTGTAAAACATGCAGGAAGATCTTGGGGGGGTAGTTTCAAATAGTAGCTAAGCTTGTTGTCTTGTGGACATATTGCTTTCCTCAGGCACACCCATGGTCATAAAATGTGTAGCATTGTTTAAAAGTTCCAAACGTTGTGTACCAGTAGCTAAGTCCAGTCCTGCCATTAGGCAAAGTGAGGTGGTCACCTTAAGAAAAATATGCTGGTGGTGGCAGCAGTGTTAAAAGGGAAGACTGTGTGCCACAGAGCTTGCCTCCCCCACCCCCAATCCTAGCGTGTGGGTTCAGGTGCAGCAGAGGATGGTCTCTCATTGATAGTGCTGAAGAATAATTCAGTTGCCAGTCCAGTCAGCTTGTATAAATGGTGAAAATAATCCTCAAGGGATGCAAATGGAGGGCAATCTATTCATACGGACATTCGCATCAACAGAGTGTCATTTGGAAGGGGGGCAGCCAAATCCACCTGAAAGTTTGTGTGGGAAGTGTTTGGAGCTTTCATTGGATGTTTAAAAAATCTCTGTACGACGTGTGCATGTGCGATTGTTTGAACACTCACATTCGTGTAGATACGAACAGGCAGCGTGATCTGATTGGCTGGACAAGCATGGGGGCAGAAGTAGCAAACAGGGAAAGTGCCTGCTGCCGCCATGTTGGATTTTTGGCTAAGCGTGGGTCTGGTAAGTCAATAAAATGGCGATCTTATACTCTCTTTTTTCCTTTTTGTAAATGTAAAATATCATATGTGCGCACCATGGTAAACTGTTTTTTTAAAAAATTGGCGGCGGCAGATTTAAAATAGCAAGTAAATCACTCACAGTCGCCATCTTGGCTAGGGGTCATGTGGAGTTTAGGGGGGCTGTTTTGACCATAAAGAAAGGTTGCAGCATCATCAATGGCGTATTTCCCCCCCTTGTATAGACAAGCCCCTGTAATGGGAGTTGGTACCATCTTGTCCTTCATCTCAGGCAGCAAAATGTCTTAGGCTGCCCTGCCAGTATCAGGGACCATGGTGAAGTAGTCTATATAGCAAGGTGTAGGTGGGGTGAACTGAATATCTCCAGAAGAAGCTAAGAACATATTTTCAGAAACATACTGAAATATTATCTGGAGGAGGGTCTTCATGAAGATGAGAATTTCAAACAGACTTAATAAGCATATGAAATACTGTGGATTGTTCCAATTATGGCTACAGTCTAAAATTTCTCAAGCTATGTCTAAAAACCCAATTCCACTCTACATAGAACATGGGTACTTAATCTGTCGATCATGAACCCCCAAGGGGTTAATGAATAGATTTCAATGAGTCCATGAATTTGGATGGGGAAAAATTGCATCTTTATTTTCACTAACCTCTAACTAAAATTAAGCATTTCCTTCAATTATAAATGTAGTCAACAAACCACAGTGTTAGTAGTAATAGCTGTGACTTTGTCACCAATAGAAATCACAGATATTTTCATAGCAAATTACAGTTGTTGCAGATTTCTCAAAATATCATTTATGCTCCTCACTACATTGAAATTACTGCAGATATTAAACCTACCACTAGATTGCACAGGATCTATTTTATGCATTTAAAAACATTATTCTGAGAAGGCTGCAATAGACTTCACCAGACTGCCAAGGGGGTCCATGGCACAAAAATGGTTAAGAATTCCTGCTATAGAATGAGACGTTTTCAGGCTGTAAAGTGCTGGAAAAAAGTAAAGCAAAAGAACAAGCTGGAAGTGCTTTTGGGGAGCCCATGAATATTCTGGATATATTCTTGCAAGGAGGTAAAAAAGAAAAGAAAAACAGAGCAAAGTACAAAAATTGTTCACCAGTTGTCACTAACTCTGTGAAACTGGTACTAAAGAAGAATGTGTTTTAAGGCAAATGGAAACTCCAAAGTATAAGGAAGGTATTGTAGAAGGATGTCCTGGTTGCAGAAGAACATAAACCAGATAGTATAGGGAATGGTTCTGTAATTCCAGGGGACAGAAAATACAATAGTCTGTGAGATTTTTTGGTGGCTATGAGGTTTGCATTTTAGACCTGAAGACTGAATTAATTAGTCACTGCCTGGTGCTGGGATACCAGGTTGCATCTAAGATTCTGGGAAAAGAAGCAATGGCTGATCCCCATTTTTGAAAACTTAAATCTTGGCTGTTACTATGGATGAACAGACCATTATATTTTGCGTCTTTTAACACTTGCATGTGTTTATTTCTGAGGCTGTCCCGTCCATTTGCTGCATTTTAAAAAATTGCATATTTTTTAAAAAATTAAAGATTTAAATATGTATTTTTGAATATGTTTTCCACAAGCTAGGCATTGCTAGATGTAATCTCTTCCAAAGTATGTATGTATTTCTAAATGCATTTTATTAAAAAACATACAAATTCAAATGCATTTTTGTATTAAGGACATCATTGCAATATTCAGAAACTGTGAACTCTTGAACAGTGACTATGTTCAGATCCATACATTAGTCTGGAAGATGTTGATCAGGTCAGTTCCAAATGGAATGCACAAAGGTAAAATTGCTGAAATTCTGCCCAGAGTAAAGCTTCACTGCATTCTTTTAACAGATTAGTATGTTGAGGTTCAGTGACTTGCAACCAAAAAAAGCATGAACCTAGTCTTCTGGAATAAAAACCCAAGAATGTTTAAGTTATAATCCCCAAAGATATGATACACTAGCATTCTGTTTCCTGAAATATGATATAAAGACTAAAAATTATATTCCTCTACTGAGTCATTTGTTTCCAAACATTTTGTAATGGTTAAATATAGCTTTAAAATACACTAATAAGATTATGTAAATCAGATCGTTGCAGAGTTGGTTTTGAATCTTAAAAATTCAGAAGAAATTTTTACCCCTTTTTTTTAAAAAAACTTTTGACTATTTAAAATTTGGCATGAACTTGTGTTCAGAAAAGCTTTAAATTACAATTATGGAAAGCTGTGGACTTTGCTATGGTACTAAGAATGTCAGAATGTTACTAAATCATGGAAGATTAAGTAACCTTTGGGAATTTCTTTTAAACAGATGTTGAGAGTTTTAAATAAGTCAATAATTTCAACATCTGGGGCTTTCTGCATGACACAATTCTGAATGGTATCATTCAAGAAGTGACCAGTACAGTCATATATTTGTTTACTGTTTAAAATGTGTTTGTAATCAACAAATGTGTTTCTCCTAATTATACTTAATCTTACTGGATGCATTCAATTTTATATATGGAATGAATCCAGTTCCACTCAACTGGAAAAGTTTAGTGAAGAACCATATGAACTGGATCCTGCAAAATGGTGCATTTGGTTTCTATGAATCACCTTATTTGCTGGGATTTTAACCAAGATTTACAGTTCAGTCCTATACGTGTGTGTCTACTCAGGTGTAAGCCCCACTGAGTTCAGTCGGACCTACTTCTAGGTAAATGTGTCTAGCCAGAGTGGGCCTACATGGAAAACCAAGCTATTGCACTCCATTTTTCAGCCACTCCATACACCCATTGTCTGAATTTCAATTTTTGACTAAGGGCTCCTCTACACTGGCAAAAACATGTGGACTCACCATGAATCTGGTGCTGGTAGATTACATACTGCTACTTCTGGGGAGGAACTGCATTTCCCCCCCTTAACCAGACTTTGCTCCAAACTAAGCAAAGTCAGGGAAAACTCTGGGATTTCCTGGAAACTCTGGATTGACCTTGGGTTCTTTGCTGTCTGGACAGCCAGATCGGGTCAGATTTGGCCTGATCCAGTCATCCACATGCAAATGTAATGCCATCCCCCTTACCTTGCACTAAGCAGTGCAGGGAAGGGGATGGCTTTCTGTTGGAGATACTGCTGCTACCTCACCAGCCAAGCAGCTTTCTGTGAGAGCCTGTCTGGCATCATCACTTCTGCTGAGATCATAATGGGCACCCATGTGATCAGTGAGGAGGGGGTAGAGTGACCCCACCTTGTTGATCATATGTTTGGTGTCAGCAGTGGCAGCGGCTCCAAAAAGAGGAGATGGTCCAGTAGGGCCAAATGTGGTATTGGCCTGGCTGACCCGTGTGGACAATGGTAGCTGTTACACCAGATGTGGTCTGATGTGTGTGGCTGCCATTGTGGTTGATCTGGGACCAGTTAGGAGCATAATGCTCTGAACTGGCCCCATATTTAAATGGCCAATGTAGATGAGCCCTAAACCAGTACTGATCAAAAGATCATTTACTGTTTCATTTGAAGCTGTGAAGTCGAAGGCTTTCATGGCCGGCATCCATAGATTTTCCTTGGGTTTTTTTTTCTGGGCTGTGAGGCCATGTTCTGGAATAGTTTCTTTCTGACATTTCGCTTGCATCTGTGGCTGGCATCTTCAGAGACTGGTTGGGTAGGAGTGTGTCCCCAGGTAGGAGTGTGGGGAGACTAAGGGTGAAGAAATGTTCTTGATAGGTCCCATGTGGACTGCAGGCCATCCTGTTCCCCTGGTGTATAGGATTGCATTTGAGCTATTTTCTATTTCTGCCCACACTGACACTGTATTCCTTCCTACCAGATGTGCACTTTCCTCCCCCTCTCCTACTTTCCCATACCTAACTTTGGATGTTCTAATCTAGATGCCGTTTTGGATTTACACTGAAGCTCAGGTCTTGTGTGTATGGTCAAAATAATCTGAATGGCATGGGGCCATATAGCAATCCATTTATACGGACATGCACATACATACATGCCATTCGGAAGGGGGGCACACCAAATCCACTGCAAAGTCCATGTGTGTTGCATCTGGGGCTTCATCCAGATTTTATAAATAAGCTCCATATGACATGCGAATGTGCAATCATTTGAACACTCGCATTTGCACAGATACATTTTTTTTGGCAGCGGCAGATTTAAAATCATGAGTAAATCACTCACAGATGCGATCTTGGCTAGGGGATCATGTGGAGTTTAGGGGGGCTCTTTTGACCATGAAGACAGATTGCATCATTGCGAATGCCTGCTTTTTCGGATGTGTTTGTATTTTGCCCCCTTGTATAGAAGAGACCTCAGTAAGCTACTTGTTAAAATAATGGACATTTTTTGTAAATTTTTTGGTAGCATTATTATCTGCCAACAAGTTGGCTTTGAGTTATGGAAACCTTAACAAGAGATCTCCATAAACCAGATAGATCTCCAAGGGCCTGAATCCTCAACAGTCCTGCTTAGTTCTTGCAAACCTGGAGTTGTGGCTTCCTTGAATCAGTCAATCCACCTGTATTGCAGCCTTCCTTGTTTCCTACTGCATTCAAATTTGTCATCTTTTCTAAAGAGTCATGTTATCTCATATGTTCAAGTGTTAGTATGCCCTACTACCTCCTCCTCATGATATCTCATAATTGGAAATACTGGAGACTTTTTGGAGTCAGGTTGCCTGGGGCAAACCAAAAAGGTCAGCTGGAGGTCACAATGACCTGGGATGCATCTTAGAAATATGGTAAGGATGCCCATATTGGGATTGTGTGGAAGCCCCTTAGTAAACACAGTTGTTAAGGAGGTATGTGCTAATCCTTCCTTCCAGCCCTGGGTACCTCAGCAATGATTAATTCAATTAAACAATTAAGTCCCCATTCCCAAATCTATTCCTATGGAAGTCTCTCCTATACCCCCTCCTGTCCAACCTTGCAAGGTTGTCATAAGCCCATCAGTTTCTATCTCTCAGCCATTAACACAATCAGGTGCGTTTCAGTTTCCTTTGTCTATCCTGTGGAAAAGCCATCTGGGCTTCGTTTTAACTGGAGTACCCCTTCAGGTATAAAATAGAGTATAAATATTAGTCCCTCAACAATAGAAAAGTGTGCCACAGTTGACAAACCAAGCCACTCTCTTTCTTGGTGCACTCCCAATCCGTACCTCCTGTGCCACCCTCAAACACTTCTCTTAGTATCTTCATTGTACAAGATAGTACTCCTCAAGACCAGTAATTATCGACCTATATTCCTGAATATCTCCCCCTATCCAGTTTTTCTGCCTTACTCCCCTTTAGCCTTGTATGGTTTTCAAGAACATGTGTTGCTTGTGTGAGTGCATTTTGTGTTATTTCCAGTAAAAGTACATTGTTTCACTTTGTGAAGATTTATGGCCTGGTTTCTGAGTGTCTGCCAGCCTGCATACATCTTATAACCAGGTTTTCCTCTTTGTTCCCCTGCAAAATTAGCAAACTTGGGCCTCTCAGCCTGGAGCACTCAGAACTAGCTTCCCTCCAAGGGTACCCTTAGTGGCCTCACTCAAGGGTGCCCTCTAGAGGCCAAAATGCTGCCACCACCTCTTGATTTTAAAATTATGATTAAAATGTGATCACAAGAGGATAACCACATTTATGCAGGCTTTCCAGCCTTAAATGAGATTTACCAACCAACTCTTCCCTTCTGTCCCCTAGAGAGAGAGAGAGAGAGAGAGAGAGAGAGAGAGAGAACCTGTAGCAAGGACCTGAGAGACAGGCACGTGTTATAGGCTTGTTTTTAGATAGGAAAAATAAAAGAGTTTTATTTCATTGTTCCAGCAAGTAACCAGTTAAACAGAAATCATATCGTGGAGAAAAAGGCCTTTTTCTCCAGGTCTAGCTTAGCGTTACAAGGGATAGCAAGTACAGAAGTAATCCAGTCAAGGAATAAAAACAAATCATATAACCTAACACAATCTAGCTAATACATTGTCCCTAACTCTAAAAAAACTTCCACTCACATTTGGAAAGTCCAGCAGGATCACATCTGTGTTCAAATTGGGGGATAGGCCTCATGCTTAATTCATAAGCCGGCCTAGCGCAGTCTCTGAGATGATGGATGCTCAGAGCGAAAGCAGGGGTCTGCCTCCATCACAGACCCAAGGACCATGTGTCTCTAAACAAAGGCTGCAACTCTTCAACTCACCATTAGCCAAATTTGATTGGCTCTTCAGTCAGGTGACGTGATGTCATGCTTATGTCATCTTAGCAGATGAGTTCCCCCTCCCTCTTTTCATAACCCTTCGTTTACCTGTTCCTGAAGATAAGAGAAGTGGTGTTTACAGATACTGGGATGTGCAGTTCTGGCAGATGTAGTTCTGGCTCAATGATGGGAGTTGCAACTCCATCATGACACACTTTAAGCTGGAGTGCTCTCTGAAGTTATTACTGCTATACATAGATGAAAAGATCACAAAGTTACATGTCTCTTCCGTTTGAACTAATAATTCCACCATAAGGTAATACAGATTTTGGTATCATGAATGTGGCTCTAAAGCCCCCCCCCCACAACCTCTTAGGGTAACACAAATATGGTAGCCCCACTATTGAGAATATAAGAATTCCATTGTTTCTTCATAGTTGACTTGACTCTGAAAATGTTTATCTGCACATATTTTTTTGTTTTTTTCTTCAATGAATAACATAATTGTGTTGTCTCTTTGAATGTCCCTTGAAGAAAAAACAGAAGCATATTTCCACTTCCAAGCTATAATAGTTTTGTTGTTGTTGTGTGCCTGCAAGTCATTTATGACTTATGGTGATCCTAAGGCAACCCTGTCTTGGGGTTTTCTTGGTTAGACTTGCTCAGAAGGGGTTTACCATTGTCTTCCTCCAAGGCTGAGAGAGGAGTGACTTGCCCAAGGTCACCCAGTGGGTTTTCATGGCTGAGTGGGAATCTGAAACCCAGCCTACGGAGTTTTAATCCAACATCATACCTCTACACCACACTGGCTCTCAATCTGTAATAGTTCATGCACCTTTATTATTGAAACTAGGAGGAAGGACTTAGGATATTCAGAATGTGAAACAGCAAGAGACAGGATAGTTGGATGAAACGAGTTAGGCAGCTGTTGCTATCTCTTTGTCAATCTTGTTCCTCCTGAGCCATTGTTCTATAGTCTCTCCAACATCACTTTATATTTTCACATAGATAAACATTTGCCTGATTATGTAAGATCCCAACTCATTAGGAAGGTTTTCCTTTCATTGCCACACGAATTGTCTTTCCTGTGGGGAAAAAATATGATAGTTGCAATCCTGTTTGCCCCCCCCCCCATCATGCTAGCAATAAAATTATTCTCCTTGTAGGGCAATTTACAAGGTATTTTTAACCCACCGAGAGCTTCAAAGTGCTGAAAGTGGACCCAGGTCTTCTTGGAGTGGAAGTATTATTTTCCCACACAATAATGCTAGAAATGCCTTTGGCTTAGCTTGCTATCTTGGCTTCCTTTTTACCCCTCCAAACCCCCCCCCCATTTCCATTGTTTAATTTGCTTTTGGTCACAGTCAAATACTAGTATACCTCAGTTAATGAAGTTGATGTGTAACAGAAAAATTGGTATCAGAGACAGGAATAACAAAGAAAGAATAGGGATAGGTTCCTACATAGCATAAAAGAAGAGCAGTTCAATATGTTTAAACAAACCTTTTATTCAAAATTGACAATATGCACATGTGAAATGAACAACCAGGTCAGGTAAGCCTTGCATCACAAAAGAAAACATTTTGAACCTTCTAGAGACCACCTGAAGGGATCACTTTTTCTCTCACTGCCTCCTACTTCTTTTATCATTTCCATTTTGGTGGCCGAATAACAAATCTATGCTTCCTTAACAAGCTGATGAGAGCTTGTAAAGACAGACACATCGGTTCTCTCCTTTTCTCTGTGTTTTGCTGTTCACATACTCAGTAAGGGCTTCCGGAGACAGCTGATGTTTACCTTGCCTACTGTAGGCGAGCAAACATGGCTACAGTAGGGTCAGCTAGAACTGAATCTCATCCTTTCTCCCAGCTCAAACTTCTATTGTATTGCTTACCAAAGACACACTGCTTCAACTGAACACCGAAGCTCAAGCTGTGTTTCCTTAGCCCACCTTTACCATTCTCCCAATGCTGATGCTGCAAAAACTGTCCAGATAAACAGACATTGCGACCGAGTGTCGAGGAGCCCCCCGCCCCCAGTCCTGCCCCACAAGGATACACACACAGATGTAACATGCACAAAGTAAGTTTATTACAAGGCTGGCCCGGGCGCGGGAGTGACACCGGCTGCAAATGCGGCTGCCAGGTGAGTCCCGGCAGCCGGCTTGAGGAGGAAAGGTCTGGGCAGGTGTAAAAAGACATTGTAAAAAGGGCTGCTGTATTTTGGACATATCATGGGAAGACATGACTCATTAGAAAAGACAATAATGCTTGGGAAGGTAGAAGGCAGTAAGAAAAGAGGAAGACCACATCCCAGACAGATAAACGAAATGAAAGACACCACGGTCCTGAGTCTGCAAGACCTTTGCAGGACTGTTGATGACAGGGTGACTTGGAGGACTCTCATTCTTAGGGTCACCATAAGTCAAAGTCAATTTGATGGCAATTAAATAACAAAAAGGAGCTTCTAAGTCAGAGGCTTTGTTAACTGTGGTATGGCTGTAAATGCATGAGATGCTTTTAGGATAGCATATAAAAATCAAGCACCGCATAACTGGCCTTGGGTGAATGAGAGGGGGATTTTTAGAAACTACCCATGGAGTATGAGAAGAACCTTGCAAGATTATGGACTTTATCAGACGCAGAAAATACAGAGTCATAACAACGCCCAATGAACGCGAAAGGGTGCCCATTTCGCATGATGTCGTGCTTTTGCATTCTTATGTTATAAATAGAGTGTTCTTTTTTATTGATGGGCCAAGCCATCAACTGATCAGCTGTGGCATTTTTTTTGTGTAATTGCAAGCATCTGAAACTGCGCTCCATTCTGCTGGTGCGATTTCAGCTCCAATGGGCGGTCCCCGCCAGAACACTTCTGGGTGAGAACAAAAAACTAGCTACAGGATGCTCTTTTTATGAACCTCCCTGTTTTGCAGGCAAGACTTTTAAGTGTGCTCGTATCTTCTTGTGAGAATTGCCGAGATCACATGCACCCACCAACGTGGAAGTATGGGGCTGCTTTTTCACGCTATTATGGCAATGTTTGATAAAAAGAGTTATTTTGTCGGCACAGTAATGTTTTAAAATATGGGGGCAAAGGAACATTTTTAGAGGCTCATCTGATAAAGTCCTATGGGTACAAACTTTTTTTTCAAGTTTCATCTGTGCAGTGTAAAAAGTGTGTGTTGGTAGCAGGCATCCAACTTATATTATGAGGTAAAATAATCAGTTACTACACCTAAAAATAGATGCAGACATAGTGCGTGTCCTAAAAGGTAAAACTGATAAAAACATAAAACAGACTAAAAAGAGAGAGAGAGAAGCTGAAGATGTTTTGTTACTATAATTTAGATAGTTTAGTTTTCCATTTTTACCTTGAAATAATCTCTCCAAATATTCTGTAGTTTTGCCTCTAGGATAAAATAAATGCAGAAAGTATACGGTAACTAGTTTTTCTAAGCAACAGCTGATAAAATGGTGACATACCACTTTTCACAGGTTCTTTGTGACTCTCTGCTTGAAAATGTGAAAGACTACTTTCAAAGAGGAATCATTCCCACGTAATTAATAGCTGAAGATAATTTCTGAAAGAAGCTTTATGCTATATGGTACTATCTTAGATCTTTCAATAATAAACCAAGCCTCTGATGAAGATGCAGAATTGCTTCATGAAAGCACCTACTGAGGTTGAGATGAAAGAAATACATGATGATAGGTTATAATTGGTAACATTATTTAAATTATAATCACAATTAGATGCTACAAACCTGGATTTTCACCTTTTTATTTTATCCACTGTAAACACAATAGAGAAATTCACAGTGTCTGAGAATGTATAAGTACAGGTCCCTGTGTTGGATTTATGAACAATGACATCAGAAGATACTATAGCATACTGATAGCTTACATAGTAGTTCTGTCTTTCTCCTTGCATGTTCCAATGAAAAGTTTTATAGCACTTAGCAGCAACTTTATCTCTATATCCCATCCCAGAAGTTAGTGGAATGGTAATCTCTTTTTATATCAGCTGATTTGCTCAGCAACACTTAAGAAGGCATGCCTGGGCCCAAAATTATATATTAAGGTAGACAATGGTCAGGGCTTGAGCACACATTGGGGTTGAGGGATGACTGTCCCTATCTTTTTTTAAATGAGTTTTGGGGGCTCCTGGAGGAACCTTGGGGAGCCATATGCAGTCCCTGGGTCCCACTCCCATTTTAGATAAAATTCGGACCCCTTCTCAACATTTTGTTTAGTGATTTCCTTTTCTCCTGTGGAGAGTTTTCTGTCTATACACATGACAGCTAAAATTAATGTTTGCCATTTATTAAGTTATTTAGACATTTTGAACTGCAGAATCCTGCACCAGAGATTGCAGCCTCTTGGCTGCTTCTTCTTTTGTTTTGTGGTGGCTCTAATGTGGTTGTCAAGCCCATATGATCCAATGGTTGCTAGCTTTTTTTTAAGCCAGTTCCAGTAAAGACCAGAATAAAAACAGAGTAGTATGCCTTTTCAAGCTGTGGGAAAGTTGTTTTTCTCCTAGATGAAAAGACTCATTCAGAGCATCTTACCATGTCCAACCTGCAGAATTTTGTCGTAAAAGGATATGTAGGCTTGACTTGAGAAAGTGGGGTGGATTTCAAAGAACTGCCTTAGGTATGCCAAAGGGCTTGAGCATTGGGGCATGCTTAGTAGGAATTTTGCAGCCTTTGCTCATATTGTATCATCCTCAAATGCTTTGGAATGCCCTCTAAAGTTTCAAACATGTCCCTAGCCATTTGGGGTGGTGGTGGGAAGACCTGGTTTTGTCCAAAGAAATGTCCCTGTGCACTGCCTTATACATTCAGGACCATAAATTTTGGTTTGCTGTCTCTTGTGTGGGTGTGGAGGACTGGTATGATGAAAATAAACACAAATTGCAGGAGTGCAATCCCTTACCAAGATATAAGCGCTTTTGCCAAATTTCAGTTTATGGGTAACCTGCTGTTATTTCTCTTCCCTAATAACCACCAGTCCTTTTGTTAGCCAGAAGCACACTATTGTGTTAGAATATTTTGAAGGAGAGAGAGCTTTCCCGAGTAGGACAATGCTTTTCAACATAGATTGGGATTTTTATGGCCTACTATTGATTAAAAATATTTTTTTTATTATCTCCCTTCTTTTCCAGTGGATTGTCTGGTCCTAGTTTTCTGCTGTACATTTCCCTACTCTCTCTCTGGCTTTTCTTCGCAAACGAAGATTCAGGAAGGACTCATCCCACGCTTTCTGCAAGTGTGCTGATGACTAAAAAGGCCAATCCGAGATAAACAAGTCCGGTTGCAAAAAGCACAACAGAAGGTCTCCTTGGGTGATGTTTTTGGGTTGTGATTCTTTCTGCGTTGTCATTTCTCTTCAAGACTTGTTCGTCGTGAGTTCTCAAATAAGGCTGCAGCATTGTGGATAGTGCGTCTCCATGCCTCCCGATGTGAGGCCAGGGCGGACCACTGTTGGTGATCAATTTGGCCGAGCCTGAGATGTTGTTTCAGGGAGTCTTTGTATCGCTTTTTTTGGAGCGCCCCTCTTACGCTGACCCGTGGCGAGTTCACCGTAGAGTAGTATTTTTGGGAGGCAATGGTCCTCCATCCTAGAAACGTGCCCTGCCCAGCGCAGCTGTGTTCTCAATATCATGGCCTCAATACTGGTGATCCCTGCTTGCTCAAGGACAGCAAGATTCGTCACATAGTCAGTCCAGTGTATATTTAGGATTGTGCGTAGACAGCGCTGATGAAAGCGCTCGAGGAGTCGTAGGTGGTGGCGATAGGTGACCCATGTTTCAGATCCATAAAGGAGGATAGACAGTACGATGGCTCTATACACACTGATTTTTGTGCTTTGCCTCAGGTGTTTATTGCTCCAGACTCTTTTGTGAAGTCTTCCAAATGCACTATATGCCTTTGCTAATCTGTGATCGATCTCTTTGTCAATCTTGGCATCTGAGGAGATGATGCTTCCCAGGTAGGTGAACTGCTGAACAGACTTGAGCACAGATACGGTCATTAATGAAATCCCAGATGAACTCTTTGTAATAGTAAAAATATTGGATCAAATAGTTGTGGGCCACACAGTCCATGGTAAACACAAACTGAGTTATGTTGCGTACAGATGACTGAACTGAGCTTCAAATGTATAATGATATGCAGCTTGGAAGTTCCTGAATAAAAGCAAATAAAATGAATAGGTACCCCTTGAAGCCTCAGAATGCATAAATTATGTCTGAGATTAAAAGTATAAGTAATTTAGAATGAAACATCTTTCCTGTTCAAGGAAAATGCATTTCTGGTGGAATCTGCAAAACATCATGCCTAAAATTTAATTGGATTTTAAATCTAACTAAGAAGCAATTTGTTTCTCATTTAAGATTGTCATGAAGCAATTGTTAAAATATTTAAATTGTCATGAAGCAATATGCCCACTAGATGGCATTCATGTAATCTGGTAATGCTACCCATGCATTTCACCTTTTTTTTTTTAATGAGGACAATGTCAAAATTACCCGTTTGTTAAAATTATTTTTGATTTACAGCATATATACATGCTGTGAATGTGAAACAATATTGTCATTAAATATAGTTTAATCTACTGCTGACTTCTAAAAATCTCAACACTAGAATTTTGCAAAACTTCTGTTACGTAATTGAATTGAAGTGGCATCTATGGTGCTTAAAAACTCACCCACTTCCAAGAGAGACTGTTAGGCTTTGGAGCTGGAAATACAGAGAAGGCTCATTTTTGATCCTTAAAGACCAAGTGATCAAAACTGCACAGAACTGGCTTAAAATTATTATTTGGATGATTTAGCTGATAATGTGAAAAAGTCTGGCAATGTATAAGTGTCTCATGACAGACAGGAAAACTTCAGTATGAGGAGAATCTTCATGCTCAGTTTAAACTTTATGAAAGAAAAATTGAAAGCCAAAATCACTGAAGTTCTGTTTTGATAAAAGATACTATATTTATTTGATTCCAATATTACAGGTGACAATTGAATTGGTGTGGTCACTATGGAAGGAATTATGCTGAACACATGTGCACACCCATTGAGAAGACCTGGCATCTTTGAAAAGTTTCTTGTGTCATTAGCAGTGGTGGCACAGGGGTGTGAGGAGAGGCCAAACCACATCAGATGACACTTTCAGAGAGAGTGGTGACACTGGCCTTAGTAACGCCAGGCCACAGGTCATTAGTCTTGATCAGTGAAACCTAAAACTCTTGCCACTAACATTTATTAACACCATGCTTTGGTTAGCATTATCATTTTAATTCTTAAACTTGTAATTTGAAAATTCAATGCAGAGACATTTTCAACAAGCCTTAAGTCAGCTTTGGAAACATGTAGCCCTCTAGATATTGTTGGATGACAACTGGATAATATACCTAATGGTGAGGGGTGATAGGCGTTGATGTCCATTAACATCTGGAGAGTTACAGTTCCATACCTTAGTTTGTTGCCAGCCGTACTGATACCCATAACGTAACATATGCTATGCTTTCTAACATAGAACAGTGCTTCTCAGGCTGATGTTGGGAACTAGCAATTATCCCCCCCCCCCACTCCAGTGTGCCTGGAACTGTTACTATATTTGAGCCCATTGGCTACAATTGATTCATTCTTTCTTGGAATCTTGTCAGAGATTGTCACCGGTCCAAGGACCACCACTTTGAATACCATTGATGTAAAAGACAATTTATTTTTATTATGAAAAGGATGTGGTTTTTTTTTTGCTTAACAATTACAATGTTAAAAAGTACTTATGGAAGGTAACAGTAGTATGGGGTTAGGCATGACCCCATACTCTGCCTAGTGACCATTAACATATATCCTGTGATTTCCTGTGGATATTCTGCTGTCCTATTTTTTCATCCTTACTTTTATCCATCTATTTTTATCATCTATTTTATCCATCTATTTTACAACATTTATGGTCAATCTAGTGTGTTATTAAAAGCTCTGTCTCCCTAAACAGTCAGTTCCCAAAGATCTGTTGAAAGGAAAAAAAGTCTTCATCAGCTGCTGGAAGTACACCATGGAGACGATCACTCTAGCTTCTCTACAGGGAAAGGTCCAGATAATGGAAACAGCCACTGAAAAGGCCTGCCCCATGTTCCTACAAGATGTTCCTATGAGCATGGTGGGATGGAGAGATCACTTTCACTGGAGATCTCAAGCCAGGCAGGTTCATAATGGAGAATATAGTCTTTCTGATAACCTCAACCTGAGTCAGATATGACTTTATAAGCCATTACTAGCACTTCTGAATCGTGCTTGGAAATAGACTGGTACCCAGTGAAGCTGTTATAACAAAGGAGTTGTAGTGAGGATTCAAATCTATTCAGCTCAATTAATTTTACATTCATTCTTTCACTGAAAAATCTTGGGCTTGTCTAAATGGTGAAAATACTCCTCATAGAATTTGAGGAGAATACCTTTTGTCCCAATGGAATCTTTGGCAATTTGTTGTACAGTAGCACCCCCACACCCACTGATTCTCCAACTGCAGATTCAATTATCCGTGGTTGGCGATGGAGGGGGGGAGGATTCTCACATCCCCTGTCCCTTCCCCTGGTAGGGCTCCTGGTCACCACCGCAGTGATCATGGGGGCGAAGGGGGAAGGGAGGGGGAGGAGGGATCTAGCCTCCTCCCTTTCACCCTTTGTCCCCGTGATCGCTGCTGCAACGGGGTTATGGTGGAGGCAAAGGGGGAAGGGCAGAGCAAGCTAGCCCCTTCCCTCTTTGCCTCTGCGATCGCTGCTGTGACGAGGTCATGGCGGGGGAAAGGTGGAAGGGAAGAGCTATCTAGCCCCTTCCCCATTCATCCCCACAATTGCTGCTGCGGTTAGGCCATGGTGAGGGGGGAGGGGAGACTGATCTATCCTTCTCCCCTTCCACCTTCACCCCCCCCAACTGCCGCAGTGGCAGGGCCATGGTGGTGGTGAAGGGAGGGGAAGGAGCTCTCTCGCCCCCCTTCCCTTGGGACGGCTCCTGTCACCGCAGCAGGGCCATGGTGGGGGCGAAGGGGGAAGGAGAGGAGGCTAGATGGCCCCTGGGATGGTGTTCACTATTAACCATGGAGTTCACCATCTGTGCCCCACCCCCCGGAACCAATCTCTCGCAGATACGGGGGTGCTACTGTATTCAGAAGGGGAGGCAAAAACTCCAAATACTCTGCAGGTCTTTAAAAAAAACTGCAAGGGAAATGCGCTTTCCTGCTAGTTGGGACAACCAATTCTATTTGTTGTGCAGTCCAGAGAGCTGACTACTGAATGTGACATTCAACCATAGTTTGTTTGTTTATTTCCAGACTTCATATGCTGTTTTTCATTTTAAGTATCCCACAATAGTTCTCAATAAAAACTAATTTCAATAAAATAGTGTTTAAAAGATAAAGCAATAAAAACAGCAAAATCCATAGACCCATTGGTTAAAATAGGGGTAACTGATAGCTTTCAATTGATGGTAGAAACACTCAACACTGAGAGCCCACTTGATTCAGTGAGGCAAGCATTTCACATGGTGGGAGCCACCTTGCTTTCAGCACAAATATTTTATGTGAACACTAGGAGGCCCCACTAAGCAGTCTGAATGCTGCATTCTATAGTAACTACGGTAACATTTCTGAACAAGCATAAGTATAGCTCCACACAGAGCACATTCCAGTAGTCCTATCATGATATTTGTTGTTCTTTGTTGTGGTCTCTATGAATCTCACAAATGGGTTTCTACACCTGAGCAGAGCCTCTTTTGGAACTTTCCAGATCTGAGTAATTTTGGCAGGAACCCTGTCCACCATTGGTCCTTTCAAAACTGCTCAACTTTGGAAGGTTCCGAAAGAGTCTGCACAGGTAGAGAAAATGATTTGTGTGTATTCACAGATGACCACTTTAGGGACCACAGTTACAGGTAGCCCGCCTGTTCTTACGTGCCTAAGATGAATCTAGCAGGTTTCTTGACAAGAGCTGTTCAGAAGGGATTTGCCATTGCTGTCCTCTGAGGCTGCAAGAATGTGGCTTGCCTAAGGTCACCAATGGGTTTCCATGATCCAGTGAACACTGGTCTCCCATAGTCCTAGTACAATACTCAAACCATTGCACCACACCGGTTCTCCCTTGATATTACCAAAGTGTGAATCACTGTGGCCAGGCTATTCCTGTCCACAAAGGGTTGTAACTATTGCATCATATAGAGCCAGTAGTAGATGTTCTTTGACACTGAAGTGACTTGAGTCTCTACTGATACAGATACAGATGAATCCAAGAGTACCTGGACTATTTTTATTTTTATTTTAGGTATTTATACCACTCTCTTCAGCCACAAAGGCTCTCAGAGCAGCTTACACATTGTTAAGCTATAGTAATTTACACATCCACACCTCATTAAGTGGTTTATAATGTGTGTTAGCTAATTGTCCCCACAAGCTGGGTACTCATTTTACCGACCTACGAAAGGATGGAAAGCTGAGTGAACCTTGGAGCCCTTGGGATCAAACTTGCAATGCTGTGGCTGCAATACTGGCATTTAAGCACTGTGCCACCAGGGCTCCTTCTGCAAGTGTTCCCATAGTGGGCACGTAACTCCATTTATGGCTGGCAAGGGAACCATCTATTCTCAGGACCTCTTCATTTCCTGGATTCAGACTAGTTTGATTAGCCTTCATCTAACCCACTGCTTCCAGCCACAGGGCTAGGTTGTGAATGGCTCCATCTGGCTCCTTATCAGTTCCTTGTGTCATATTTAATACCCATTAAATTAACCCATAATGTAAGTCTTGAAGTAAGAGAGTCAAGGACTTCTAGGTCCATAGATTTTCCTTGGTTTTTTTCCGGGCTGTGAGGCCATGTTCTGGAATAGTTTCTTTCTGATGTTTCGCCTGCATCTGTGGCTGGCATCCTCAGAGAATGGTTGTGTAGGTGTGTGTGTGGAGTTTATATGCTGTGAACCCCTGTTGGGGAGTATATGTAAATTTGTGTAATTGAATGGTTAGTTTCTGGGTATAGAAATGCAAGGCTCGTTAGTGTCTGTTTGGCTAATGGTTGGTTGATGGGCCATTATCTGCTGGGAATCCTCCTGTCCCTGGGTGGAATTCTTTTGTAAGTGTTGAGTTTTGATTCTATTGTATTTCAAAACTGGGAGCCAGATTTTGTTTACTTTAAGGTCTCTTCTTTCCTGTTTAAGTTGTCCAGGTGTTTGTGGATTTCAATAGCTTCTCTGTGCATTCTGACATGATAGTTGTTGGCCTGGTCCAGAATTTCTGTGTTTTTAAATAACATTTTGTGTCCAGGTGGGTTTACAACATGTTCTGCTACTGCTGATTTTTCTGGTTGGCCCAGTCTGCAGTGTCTCTCATGTTTCCTGATTTGTGTTTGCACACTGCATTTAGGGGTCCCTATGTAAACTTGTTCACAGCTGCATGGTATGTGGTAAACTCCTGCACAACCATTCTCTGAGGATGCCAGCCACATATGCAGGTGAAACGTCAGAAAGAAACTATGCCAGAACGCGGCCTCCCAGCCCGGAAAAAACCCAAGGAAAATCTATGGATGCCGGCCATGAAAGCCTTCGACTTCACTTCTAGGTCCCATTGCTTATTTATGGTCCCTAAACCATGGCAGAGCAAGCAAGGAATTGTATATCTGAACCAGACAAATGTTCAGGCATATGTGCATGTATACATGTATTGTTTTAATGTAAACCACCCAGAGATTCTCTATATGGGCTGAATGATGTAATAGAAATATATAAATTGAGGCAGCCGGGTGAGGGGAAGAAAGAGAGAGAGGTCTTTTGTTTGGAGGTCAGTGTTATATTTGTACAATCTAAAGTGTCAGCCTCTTAATCTGCAAAACTGAGAATATCAGTTTACTATAGTGGAATGTTTTCTGAAGGCTACTGCCCTGATACTCAAATCTCTGCAGTGATGAACCATGGGGAGAACTAAAAATGAGAAGCCTTGTCAAGTGGGGTTCTAAATCAGTGCTGTCTTGCCTTGCCAAAGAGCCTGGGATGCTGTATGGATTTAATCCCTGACTTGATATTTAGTGTATGCTCCTGTGTAATTTACTTGTCTCTCCCAGGCATCTAAGTGTGTATTAAATAGTCCAAGGGGATGAACTGGGAAATTCTGCTTTCCAGGGTCTAGAATTCTGGTTCATTTTCTCTGCCACTCTCCCTTCGTCTCTCTGTTCCTTCCCTATTTCACAGCTGGTCAGCTCATGTAAAGTAATTGGTTAGACCAGGTAAAAGCAATTGCAGAAACACAGCAAATCTGTGTAACATGTTTGGGAAACAGAAACAAGATGCAGCTAAACTAAAGCAAGGTTTTCCTTAAATTTAAATTTTCATAAAATAAACAATAATAGTTAAGACAGCAAATTAGTTTTATAGGTATTCATTGCTTTACCACTGGTTAAAGGAACATATTTGGATTGTTGCCAGGATATTACACATTGCTCAACAAGATTACAGAGAAATCCCAGACATGCACTAGAGAGTCATTAAATTTAACACTTCTAAAAGATATTTTCAGCAGCTCAGGATTTGTTTTGAGTATTCAGTCCCCATCCAATCCCACTCCCAGCTTCCTAATTGTTAGAGATCCATCAAAGATAAGCGCTCCCAAATTTTATTGCTATAAAATCATTTAACAATGAAAACCACTGCATTTCCTGTGTTAAAAGAAATGGAAAAATCTTCAGATCAGTTTGTTCTTTCTTTGAAAATCACATTTTCAGAGAAACCTCCTTGTAATTATTTTAAGTAAACAGGAAAAGTGGTTATTTGCTTGTAGGTGCATGTTTAAAGTAATGAAGGAAAAGGTAATAGATGTGTTACTGAAAAGGGAAACAACATTACTGGAAAAATTGGTTAGAATAAACGTGTGTGTGTGAGAGAGGAGGGGTGCACTACTTCAGGTTTTTATTATAAATCTGATTGTAAAAATATTAAAAGTTTTTTTGACATTTTCCTCCAAATGTACTAAGAAAAAGAGGTCTTCCCATGTGGATAGAAGTAGATGTTTATTTAACTCAACATGGGGTTGTTGCCAGAAATAAACAGCCCTATATAAAGATGTTACCTTTCTTCCCTTAACATATTGGGCCAGTTCCAAACTTAGTCATACTTACAACAGACCAGGTAAAATCAATGAGACTTAAATTAGTCATAGCTTTCATTCTATTGTTTTCAATGTGTCTACTCAAAGTATGACTAAGTCTAGATCCAACTTATTACTTTTTCCAGCAGAAAGCATCAGAATAAACACCTTGCAAGTGTAAAAGTTTTAACCAGACTGCAAATGATTGTGGAGGAGGAAAGGCCAGGTCTGACTGATTTAAGGAGGAAACATATTCAGGGGAAGCTGTGTTGTCCATGCAGCAAAATACATCTGAAACAAAATGTAGGCCTCTGACTCTTAACATCATCACTTTTCTTCTCCTGTATGATTTTTAACATCTTTGCCTGATGAAGAAGCCAGTGAAGGTTCGAAAGCTTGCATGATATATTTTCTGCATTTTGGTTGGCCACTAAAGGTATCACACTTTCATGGATTTAGGATTTTGTTGTTTTAAGGATGGTTTTGCTACAGAATTGATCTGAGGAAAGCGTTTTAAAAGACAGGGGAATAGATAAAAAAAAAATAGGTGAACTGCATGGCAGAAGTCACAGAGGAAGGAGAGAGGGCCTTGAAGCCAAGTGCTAGGCCCAAGTTGAGTAGACCTATTGATCAATGGAACTTACATAAGTGCTGACTGTATTTATTTATTACCAAGTTTTCACTGATTCAGGGGGTATATTTTAGTTGACACTAACGGATGTAAGCCAATGGTTTATATTAAAAAATACTCAAGTCATATTGAAATCATATACAAATTAGTTGTAACTAATATGTCTTATTGATGTCAGTGGAGCTAATCATGACTAACTTTATCTGGGTTTGGGCCAAGAAGGCATCAGTACATCTTGACGCAGCCTTTCTAGAAGTTAGGGCATTGCTCAGTGGATAAAAGATTTGAGGCACAGGCTCATAGGTCACATATCTGCACAAAATTTTCATTTGCATATACTGTTGCCCCTCGACATTCGTGGCTTTCACACTCGCGGTTTTGATTATTCACAGTTTAGCCCCAGCCCCTTAGGGAAGGCTGCCGAGAGGCGGGGAAACCTCCTGCCTGCACCTTCTCCGGCCTTCCAGAGGCAGCTCCGGGGCTTCAAAGCCCTGGAGTCTGCCCAGGAAGGCCGGGGGATGGGGTGGGCAGCCTCCCTCCCTCCACCTTTCCCGGCCTTCCTAAGGGGACTCCGAGGCTTCTAAGACCCAGAGTCCCCTCAGGAAGGCCGGGGAGAGGCTGGGCAGCTTCCCTCCCGCCCACCCGCTGCCTTCCCCGGCCTTTCGAAGCGGGCTCCAGGGCTCCAAAGCCCTGGAGTCTGCTCAGAAAGCCTCCTCCCTGCCCACCCGCTGCCTTCCCTGGCCTTCCTGAGGGGACTCCAAGGCTTCTAAGCCCCGGAGTCCACACCCAGCAAGGCCGGGGAGAGGAAGACAGCCGCCCACCCACTGCCTTCCCCGGCCTTTTTAAGCAGGCTCCAGGGCTCCAAAGCCCCGGCGCCCACTTCAGAAGGCCGGGGGAGGCAGCGCAGCCTCCTCCCCACCCGCCCGCCTGCCCGCCTGCTTGCTCGCCTGCCTGCTGCTGTCCCTGGCCTTCCCAAGCAGGTGCCGGGGCTCCAAAGCCCCGGCGCCCACTTCGGAAGGCCAGAGAGATGCAGCGCAGCCTCCTCCCCGCCTGCCCGCTCACCCGCTGCTGTCCCTGGCCTTCCGAAGTGGGAGCCCGCCCGCCTGCTCGCCACCCACACGCTGCCTTCCCCGGCCTTTCTCAGTGGGGTCCGGGGCTCCAAAGGCCTGGAGTCCACTGAGAAAGGCCGGGGAGAGGCAGCACAGCCTCCTCCCCACCCACACGCTGCCTTCCCCGGCCTTTCTCAGCGGGGTCCAGGGCTCCAAAGCCCCAGAGTCTGCTGAGAAAGGCCGGGGAGAGGCAGCGCAGCCTCATCCCCACCCACATGCTGCCTTCCCTGGCCTTCCTCAGCAGGCTCCGGGGCTTCTAAGGCCTGGAGTCCCCCCAGAAAGGCCGCGGAGAGGCCAGCCAGGCTGGCCAGACACCCTCCTGCTGCCTCCCTCCCTCTGGGGGGGGGCGCGGGAGCAGCATCTGTTATTCGTGGTTTTTCCACATTCGTGGGGGTCTCAAGAACCTAACCCCCGCGAATGTGGAGGGACAACTATATATTCAAAAGTTCAAAAATTATTAAAATGTATTTAATTTGCATCACAGCTAAAATCCAGCCATTTAATTTCTTATCCAAAGTCACCTCAAAAAACAAAACAAAACAAAAAAAAGTCAATTAATTTGCACGCTTCCTCAGAGCATTCCCAATCAGTAGATCTTCTTCAGTTACAATTAATTTGCAACAGTGTGAAAAATGTAAAAGTTCAGTGTTTGTTATATGAGCCCCTGTTCTCTCTCTCTCTCTCTTCCTCACCAATATACATGGCAATTTTTGCACCAAAGTACAGGTTCAAAAATTTGGCCTTGGTAATTCACAAGTAAGTCAAGAGGTCACTGTCAGTGAATTTCCCAATTTCAGTCTAAATCCTGCTTCAAATTTTAATCAGTTCCTCTTCCAGTTAATTACTTCATCCTCTCTAAAGTCAATTTACAATTGAATGCATAATTCTGTTGGTAGCTAGCAAGAAGCAAGTACTAGCAGAGGAGGTAGAGGCAAGGAGACAAGAAAGAAATCCAGGAAGAAGAGTAGAGAGGGAGTATGGCAGGAAGGAATGAACAGGCAGGTTCATGGGTAGGGATTAGGAGCAAAGGGAGGGATGGTGCATAAACAGGGCAAAATGGAGAAGAGAGGAGGAATCTGGAAAGAGAAAGAGGAAGAGGCAGTGAAAATGTTGGGAATGGTGGTGGGTGGAATGATAGTTCTCTCTCTAGTTTGCAGTTCCTGGAATTGTGTTTCTGTGTCCCAAATCCTAACAAGTACATGCAGAGAGAGAGAGGGGGGGGGGAAATATTGAATCTTTTTAGGAGTGTCTACTCTTAAGTACTGCCTTAAGAATAACCACACAGGGCAAGGAGACACACAAAGACAAAGTAGAGCCGTAAAGCACTCATAGACCAGGATCTAACACACATTTGGGACACTTGGGCAAAGACCCTCTGTCCTGATTGTTAATTCCCATGTGTGCAACCATTTGTGAAAAATGCTGTTTATTCAAAATATTCTATTGATGCTTAATAATACCCTTGACAATGTTACCAGATTTGTAGGGCTTTTTACAGTGGACATTTATGTTTGCTGTTGCATGGATCTTCTCTTTTCTTACTCAAATCTGTACTGTAATTTCAAAATAATAGCATAATTTCATGTGTAGTACTTATAGCAGAGCTATGCTGCCTTTTCGCACCTCCCAGGAACATGGGGGAAAGTTGGTCTTCCTTGCCATATTTGGACACTCCCCTGACCTTTTCATAGTAGACAGGTGTGGGCAAAGGGTGAACCAGATGTGCTGGAGCAGGAAAAATCTTTGGTAGGGAATGATTGGATTTCTTCTTCTTTATTTTTTTTTAAATAGAGGCCTCTTCTTGCTGTCACATTACTGCAGCCTCCATTTGAATCTCACCCACACATATGCACAATTGGAAACAAACGGGGAATCCACGTGACACAAATAATCCAGTTTGAAACTGGATTATTTGCATAGCTCCTTCCTATGGAATCCTGGGATTTGTAGTTTTACAAGGTCTTTAGCCTTCTCTGCCAAAGAGTCCTGGTGCCTCACCAAACTACAGATCCCAGGATTCCATAGGAAGGAGCCATGCAAATAATTCAGTTTCAAACTGGATTCTCTGAAGATGCAGATGCAGGCGAAACATCAGGAATAAACTCTTCCAGAACATGGTCTCACAGCCCAGAAAAAAACCCAGAGAAAACCTATCAACCTGGATTATTTCTCTAGTGTGGAAAATAAAAAGTCTTTAAAAAAGCATAAAATGATGAAAGAAGACAAAGTTTCCCTCCCTCTCTTCTTGCGTCCTATCAAGTATGCTTTGGAGAGATGGAGAGACCAGTTGACTAAAAAACAGAAAAAGCCAGGGACCAGGATTATGCATGAATCCATGATAACAGAACAATACTATACCCAGGGACTGCTGATGGAGATAGACAAATTTTGGTGGTGGTGGTGAGCTGGGAAGGGAATGGAAGTATAACAAGTTGGCAGCAACATCATGCTGCTTTTGCAACCACAACTACAGGTTCCTATTAAAGTTAAATTGCAGTTTAAAACAACCATGTGAAAAAGTGAAACAACCATGTGAAAAAGCTGTCACAGAAAGAGGTGCTTGAAGGAAAAGATGGAAGTGACAGGTGAGTGGAGAGTGGGCAGAAGCAGCGCTGCTGAGCAGGGGAAGTGAAAAAAAAACTTTCCTTTCCACGGGGAGCTGCATCCTCAGCTTTAAAATGGTTGCAGTGTCATCGTTGGTGTTTTGGGGTGATGGTGGCAGCTGCAGCAGTGGATGAAAATGCGGAGAAAACCCTGAATCATTAAAATTCCACATCAAGGTAAAATACCCCAAAATGCCCTGGATCTGGGTCATGCAACATGTGGCCGAATTGTCCCAGATTCAAGGAAAAGGCCATACGTTGTGTGCACCACAGAAAGGAGAACTCAAAACTAAACGTATGTTGTAAATAAAATGCTATATTCAATGAAAATAAGTTTTTTGAATTATTGCATATCAAACATATAACATCAAATTCTCATGAAATTATGACAGATAAATACGTCTACAAATTATAATAGTCCCATCTGAATAGGTATGTATATCCACAATATATGGTATTTCCAATTTGATGAATTTCAGACTGACTGCTCAATGAAACATCCAAGGTGCCAAATGAGGTAATATAATGATCCAAATATTCCAAATATGATAATCCTTTTCTTATTCTCCCAATGGAATGCAGATGATATCTTGTCAAGATATGCAAGGAAATTAAATCCAGTTACTGTACGGATTGGACCAGTAAATTCTAGATCCGTTTCAACAGACTTCTTCAGCAGTAATTCTGGATTACTTAATTACATCAAACATGGCACAAATTCAAAACAGCATAAAATTTTTCTTCTTTCTTCCTAGCACCATCAAGAAAAGTTTTATAGGGATCTAGAATTTATTGGTCCAATCTGTACAGTAACACACCCAGAATTCTTATTTGGTGGCCATGCCTTCATCCCCCATGCTCCTGTAGCAATACTCCTGAGTTACTGTAACAGTATCCCAGAAAGTATGTGTCTCTTCCTTCCCAAGTTTATTCCCTTTTAATAATTATTGCCAGGGGAGGGGGAGAGCAAAATAAAGTGGTGGGGGGAGGAAACAATGGCATAATAACCCTCATCCCAACAATTGTTCGAGGCAAAAGCAATGCTAGTTCTACTGACCCTTGCTAACACTGTAATTCTGATGGCTGGTAGCCAGTGTATTTCCTAGGTCCAGCTTTGATTGCCAATACAGCCTTGTTGTTAATGCAGTGGGTTTGGAGTGCAGTCTACTAAATGAATAAGTAAGAATAGGAAATGGAATATGTGTCCTCCAAGTTTGAGTAATATGGATATTGCTGATACAAAGTCATTATTTTTAATGTTGTTCTGAATTGTTTTGTGTCTGGCTAGGCCATTTCTAACCTTTATATAATATTTCATGACAATCAAGCAGAATTTGTTGTTTCCTTTTTTAACATCCGAGTCTTAATTTATCCATTGCTATGACTCACCAAACATTTATCTTTCCAAGTTGCTGTCCTTTAAAACAACGACAACACTGAACTATCTTTTTGATAGCTAGCCATATGACAAGAGTTCTTTTCTCTTTGCTGCTAATTTTGCCTGGATTTGTGTGTGGCAAAGCAGTCGAAATACCATTGGATCTATTTTGTAAACATTTCCCATAAGAATACATAGGGATCTTGAAAGAATGTGTCTGTAGGGTACCATGTTGGAGAAGGCTGCATTGTAGGTTGATATTTATTTCTTCTCAGCCTCAAGTAATGTCTTATATGTTCTTTAAATGGAGTGGAGGATCTCTTGCCTGTGCGGCTAATGTGGCCCTTGCAGGGTCTGGCTCCACCCACCATTTCCTGGCTTATAGGAAGAAAAGTATCCATCATCTTCAGTTATTGACCAGAGATATCAGAAATTCCCTTTCCTTCTCTCAGCCGGCACTTTGAAGAACACTTCAGTTCTCTTCTTCCCCCTTTCCTGCATAAACTATACTTACAGGTGAATAACCTACCATTCTACACTGGAGATAATTAGGAAAAGGATCAAAATAAAACTGCCTATATTATACTCTGGTTTCTCTTTAGATCACATAAATCTTTCAGCTTTTACTACACTGCAAATATTATCATGCCTTCCTACAAATCTATGATGCAACCATGTTTGGAAAAACAGAGTTGGAAAAGGTGCAGAAAAGCACAGTTAAAATGACCTAGAGTCTGAAGTAACCTTCCTGCAAGGAGATGTTATGACCTTTGTGACATTTTTGTTTAGAAAAAAACTAATAAAGGAAAACATGATAGAAGTATATAGAATTATGTGTGTTTTAGAGAAACTGAATGGAAAATGGATTATTTCTCAGAATTCTTGTACCCAAAGTCATGCAATGAAAAGAGGATTTTGGGAGAACCAGGATAAATGGAAGGAAGTTCACAGTTCACTCAGAACAGAATTAAAACTATGGCATCCTTTGCTAAATAAGTAGTGATGACTACCAACTTCACTTTAAAAGATAATTTAAAAAATTAATGGAGGATAAGGCTGATATCAAAATAGTTAAATATTTTCTATACTTTGGCCCAGTCAAAAATCTTGTAGTCAAGAAATCAAAAGAAAACTAAGAATAGGAAGGATAGCTATGACAGAAATAGATAAGATTTACAGATGGTTAACTTAACAGTTTCCTGCCCTCAGGTTTACAATCTAAATAAACCATCACACCTAAGGAAAAGGGAATGGCAGTGGGACTAGGGATTAAATCCAGTAGATACTGCTGGTTCTTCTCTCCTTCCAAGGCCAGAGTAGTGGCAGTTGGGCTGGAGGGTGGGCCTTTCCTCTGCTTTTGGGCCCAGGCCTGATGGAGTTCTGCCTGCCTCTTTTTCTCTCCCTCCAAGGCCAGGGTGGTAGCAGTTGGGATGGAGGGAGGGCCTTTCTTCTGCTGCTGGGCCCAGGCCTGAATAAATCATAGAATCATAGAATTGCAGAGTTGGAAGAGACCACGAGGGCCATCCAGTCCAACCCCCCTGCCACGCAGGAAATCTTGATCAAAACATCCCCGACAGATGGCCATCCAGCCTCTGTTTAAAGACCTCCAAGGAAAGAGACCCCACCACGCTCCGAGGGAGTGTGTTCCACTGCCGAACAGCTCTTACTGTCAAAAAGTTCCTCCTAATGTTGAGGTGGAATCTCTGTTCCTGGAGCTTGCGCCCATTGCTCCGTGTTCCAGTCTCTGGAGCAGCAGAAAATAAGCTTGCTTCATCCTCAGCGTGACATCCCTTCAAATACTTAAACTTAATACTTAAATAGATAAGATAAAATAGATAAGATTCTCAAGTCTAAAGATATATCATTCAATTCCAAATTGGAAGCATCAATGCCAATAGTATTTGTGATTTGTTTGTATAGTTAAGAAAGTTGGACCACGAAGAAAGCTGATAGGAAGAAAATAAATTGATTTGTAATATGATGCGGAAGGGGAGTTCTGTGGATACCACAGACCACCAAAAAGACCAATAAATAGGTCCATGAGTAAATGAAGTTTGAACTCTTACTAGAAACCAAAAGGACTAAACTGAGGCTATCATACTTTGGGTATTCCATGAGACAATATGACTCCTAGGAAAAGATGATAATGCTTAGTAAGTTGGAAGGCTGATATTGGCTAGGTAAGTAAAGAACAACTGGACACATTTTTTTCAGATACATTCGAGGCAAGAGAATGACTGAGGAGACAGTGGGGCCACTATTCAGTAAAGATGGTAAAATGCTAACAGATCACAATGAAAACACAGAACTACTCAATACCTATTTTGCTTCAGTTTCCTCAGAACTGTGTGCTTCCATGAAGCAGCGGAGACCTTGACAAGGGATCTGGATTGCAAATCAAGGCTGATAGGGAGCTAGGCAGGAATCATCTTGCTAACCTAAGCAAGTTGAAATGTTCAGGGCCAGGTGAACTGTACTGAAAGTACAGTACCCAAAGTACTGAAAGAACTTGCTGATGTACTCTCTGAACCCCTTGCCATCATTTTTGAGAAACGTTGTAGAACAGGTGAGGTGCCAAAGAACCAGAAGAGGGCAAACATTGTCCCTCTCTTCAAAAAAAGGCAAAAACAATGATCCAGGGAAGTACAGACTAGTCAGATCTCAATACCAAGAAAAATATTAGAATGGATTATACAGGACTCTATCTGCAAGTATCTTGATGACAATGCAGTGAGCAGTAGGAGCCAGCATGAGTTTGTCAAAAACAAATCCAGCAAAACTAACCTTATATCTTTTTTCGATCAGGTTACTAATTTAGTAGATGATGGGAAAGCTGTGGATGTCATTTATCTGGATTGCAGCAAAGCATTTGATAAGATCCCTCATAATATTTTGATTAAATGTGAAATAGATGGGAACACTGTCAGATGGATCCATAACTGGTTGTAAAACTATGCTCAAAGAGTTGTCATCAATGGCTGCACTTCAAACTGGAAAGAGGCCTCGGGGTTCTAACCTAGAACCACTACTTTCCAACATTTTTATCAATGACTTTGATGACATGGTGGAGAGAATCCTTATCTTGTTTGCAAATGACACAGAACTGGGAGGGGTGGCTAACCCCTTGGAAGATAGGAACAGAATTCAAAAGAATCTAGCTAAAGTGGAAAACTGGGCAGAAATTAATAAAATGAAATTCAATAGAGTCAAATATGGAGGCAACTCCCCCATACAAAAACGGAATGCCCAGGTATAGGAAGGGAGAACGGCTCTGCAGTACTACATGTGAAAAGGACCTTGGGATTATTGTTGATTATAAACTGAATGTGAACCAGTAGTGTAAAGCTGCAGCAAAGAAGGTGAATGATATTTCAGCCTTTTGAATAAATTTCCTTACATTTTCATTGTAAGATACATTCACTGTCATTCTCAGTCACTCCAAATACTATGTGTTGGCATTGCTAGAAAATATCATTCTTAGAAGTTATAATCACAAATATGGAGTGTTCCAGATGGATGAAGGGTGGAGGGTGAGAGAGGTAGAGGAGAACTTCCTTCCAATTCATTCATTTATGATTATTGAGATGCGATGAAAATATATGCATGAAATAAAGTACTCACAAATTAGTTACAAAAGAATTGGCCTCGTAACACAGAACTAAAAAATCATGATGTCACAACTGTGTCAGCATATGCAGCTGCACATCTGTAATTGCATATGTTCACATCTGCTTATCTTCCCCTGTTGATTAGGATTATCAATTAAACAATGAAACATGCTGAGTTATTTTCATCTAAACTTTTAAAAATAATACTTGGCTGTCTTTTCATCTCCTGTCTGTTTGCAAATTATTCTTGCATGTGGCAGCTCCCTTGGCTTCTAGGAATGGTATATATATCCAAGAAGGAAACAAAACATTTTTTAAGGAGAGATCATGAGGTTGCATAATCTGGAACACAAAATGATAAATGTAGCTAGACCTGTTATTCTAATGTGCAGCAGTTTAAAAACTATTAGATTAGGGTGACCTTGCAAACAGGTGTTTATGCAAGTTCTTCTGGCTAGAAAAGTAAAATTAAAAGATGCTGAAATGTAAAGATTACTTACACATTCAACTCAAGCTACAAGGCACCCCCAAGAAACATTCTCTTACGATAAAGAAAAGGGGTCTCTACTTGTTTAAATGACAAGATACTTGCATTTCTCAAACTCAAATCTCAAAGCACATCCCTTCTATCCATAAAGGGCTCCCTCTGTTCTTCAGTTTATCATATGTGACACATTTTTCTCATATCCATTTATCTAGAGCCCTATTGAATATTTTTTCTAAGCATGTATAGGAATCTGAGGAAATGCACACAACCTTCTTTTGTTGATGGGAAGGATCTGATAAAGAGTTGAAACCATGTAACAATGTCCATCTGAAAATGGCTACAGAGTACCATGGGACTGACAACCCTGCCCAGTTTTCAACCACATAGAGCTTTGTAACTGTTCAGCTGAATGAAGATATAACTCCTTCCTCCTCAGTATGGAAAGACTGGAAAAGATGGGGTGAACTGAATTATGTTTCAGTTTTCCCCAGCTGCCTCTACACACTTAGAAAAAATAACAATGAAATGTGCAGTTTGGTTTGAGTTGATTTTTGACGAAATTATTTTACAAGATTTCTGAAAAAATCTGTTGCCTTTCTTACAATGATTCGTGCGTCACCCGAGTAACTGAGTAACTATGCCATTTATTCTTTGTTGTGATTTCAGTTTTTTTTTTAAGTGTATGTTCTCCTTTGTTTGAGCAGGGGAAAGTCCAGGAATAATGCTATAGGGTTTCTTTTCTTTTGGAAGGAGGGACAATGGAAACACAGCAGATCTTTGTAATAGTTGCTCCATTTACAAATATTGTATGCAACCATAGGATGCCAGAAGCAAATAGGCAACCTTATATAGCAGGCTCTCCATATCCATGGGGACAATATCCACAGATTTGAGCATCCATGGATCGTCATTGCATACTCAAAATGGCACCACTGCATACCTAAAATGATGCTGCCTATACCTAAAATGGTGGCACCCATACCTAAAATGGCAGTGCTACATACCTAAAATGGCAGCATCCATAACTAAAATTGATTAATATGGGGCGCAATCATATTAATAGTTTTTGCTATCTGCAGGGGGTTCTGGAACCAAACCCACACAGATATGGAGGGCCCACTATAATGGACAATAAATGTGGTAATCCTGTATCAGGTTCTGAGAGGCAACTTACAAACACTCAACTCAGAGTCATGCCACCATTTCAGCTAGCTCCAGTTGGAAATGTCCAACTTCTTTTCCAAAATTTGAACTACAAATTGGTCTCCAAATGCTGTCCTCATCATTGAAGATGAAGCTTTCCACATGTTCTGACGGGGTCAGACAAGATTCCCCATTGAGATATTCTGTAGTAAATATCTCGGTGATAAGTCTGCTCACAATCCAGTCCATCTGCAGTGTGTGACAGGATTTTATCATACCACTCCCCATAAACGTTCTTTTGCTGGCATATTTTGAAATATTTTATGCCGGCAAAAGAACCCCCCTCCTACCAGACTTACCTTGACTCATGCCAGAAAAGCAGCCCTGGCAGTAACAGAGCATGAACGGAGCTCTGTTTACTTCTGGTTTCCAAATCTTGGCGATTCTTGCAAGAAGATGCTAGCATGGCAAATTTAAAAATACATCAAACCCCCTCCCACAAAAAGTACACAAAAGCACAGAAACACACTCACAAAATCCCAAGTACACCAAGGAGGTTAAAAAAAAAAAAAAGAGTGTCCCCTAACTGGCTGCCCCATCTCACCCAGAAGTGCTCTGACAATTGACACTGTATTCACTGAGCAAAATGGTGCGAAGTTTCAAATGCCAGCAATGCCAGCAAAAAAGCACCACAGGAGATCAATTGACGGCTTTGGTCATCAATAAAAAAGTACACCTTATTGACAGCACATGATCATGAAAGGATGTCGTCATATGGTATGCGCACCCTTTCACAATCATTAGGCATCCTTATGATGCCACATTTGCAGCCTCTGCTAAAGTCCACAGTCTCTTCCTGTAGATATGCTTATTACATTTGATACTACAGTAGTATCATGGTGGATTGGGCAGGGGGAATGCATATTACTGCTTCACTGTAGAACACCATTTGTCCTTGAGGTTTGCAGCTTCCTTTCATGGGCTGCTTTGAGTGCAGTAAAAGTTTGATTAAAAACATTTAAATTAAATTAAATTTGAAAGTTTTACATATAATCCTATATGTGTGTGTGTATGTGCCTTCAAGTCACCTGTTGCCTTATGATGATCCCATCCAAGTACTAAACAGAGCTGACCCTGCTTAGATTTCAAGATCAGATGGTGTCTAGTGCCTTTAGGGTATTTAGGCCATGCCATAATCCTATATACATCTACTTAAAAGTAAGTCCCATTAAAGACAGCAGTAGTTATTCCAGCTTTAAAAGAGCAGAATGGAAACCAATAAGAATACATTGGAAAAAGATGGAAAAACATAAGAGACTTAAACCTCTAAAGCAACAAATGAAGGTTGAAATAAGCATACATCATTTTATGTAATTTATATAACATTTGAGAACAGAAGTACTAAGGAAATGTAACATTGAATTGAAAAGCAGGTTGAAAGGAGGAAGCAATTGAGCAATTCCAGCTAAGGCAGAATGGAAGTAGGAGAAACATTTAGTGGGAAACGGTAATTGTAAATTAAGTTTTCTGTTATAAATTAAGCATATATTTGAACGGTATTGTATTTTTTTCCTATACGTGTTTCTTTTAGGAGAATAGAAAATGTTACTTTTGGCAATGAGGAGAATATTTAATCACATCTATCTATCTATCTGTGATTACATATCATACTGAAGCATTGTAACTTAATTAAAAATAAAATTAAAAAAGATCAGAGACAGAATACTTCAGTGAGGTGGTTAAGAGTAGTAGACACACTTTCAACAATGCAGCTCCCCCCTTATATCTAATTTTAAAATATTGAGCTTAGGACCAATGGATGATCCATGTAATTTGCTTTTTGGGAATGGAGGTGTTGCCGTGAATACATTCATCAGAGTGATTAACAGACAGAAGTATTTTAATGTATCAGCAAAATGTTTCAACTTCTCTGCTCTTCAGTTGCTCATAGAAAAAAGTGAGCTGTGTCCAAGGTGACAGTATTGATTACTCCAAGGTAAGGGTATTGATGCTGGAGTCCTAGAAGGTAACACTTAATACTGTCACCCACTTCAGAACACGCCATTGCCCACATTTTAACTGCTACCTTGGATACAGCTCATTTTTATTTTGAGCAGCTGAAGAAAGTGGAAGTGGAAACATTTTGCTAATACATTTATATAGCTCTGTTTCTTAATCACTCTATTTAATATATACATTTTCAGTGATTAATAACAGCCTTCTGGGATCTACAACAAACTGATCGGAAGTGCTGTTTGTTTTTAACTGCCCCCCTCTCTCAGCTTCTGTGTACTTATTTTGATTTTCTGTATGTTTTCCCTCTAAGATGCCTAAAATCTTTTTAGAGATATTGACATTAATAACAGTAATAATAAAAATAGATTTCTTTGGCAATACTCAGCCACCTTTAAATGGTCTCTGTGTTATAGGGTTTGTCTATATGAGGAAAAATGTGAATTCATGCACACTAACACCAATTTGAAGCAGCCTTAATTTGTCTTAATGGTTTTTTTAGCAAAATTGCAGGCATGCAAAGCTATCCGTTTTCACTGTTCTAAAAGGCATGCCTAGGAATCAAGATGGCAGGTCTCGTTGTTATTGTCACCAGTTGCCACCGCTGAACAGTATTTTTAAAAAAGCATGTCTAAGGTGCAAAAGTGTGATATTCTGCCTGAATTAATAGGAAAAAAAAAGAAGAAAGGCTGTTTTGTCACCTCAGCGCATGATTGCTATGATGAAAATCTAACATAGCAGTTCTGGGTGCTTGCCTTGTTAGTCAATGTCTGACCAATCAACTTTCCACTTCCGTTCTTATTGGAAATGTGAATCCAAGCAAATAGGTTGTCCCAACAAGTGGGAGTGCGCATTTCCTTTGGAGTTTTAAAAAAAATATGGGAAAAGCTGCAAAGGCTTTTCTCACATAGTTTTTGGCATCTTTGGCCCCCCTCCTTCTGAATATGGCGGAGTGATGAGGGATCCCATTTAGACAAAACAAATTCTCCTCAAATTCTATGAGGAGTATTTTTGCCATTTAGACAAGCCCATAGTATCCATTCCCATTTCAAAACAGAGTGCTGAGGCCCAGCAGTGCTCCATGTTAACAAAATATGCAGCTATACCTCAGGATGGACAGATCTGATAATTTTTATCTTGCTGAGATCCCCAGTTTTCACAATTAAGCTTGTTCCATCCCATATCCACATAGGGTTGTAAGATTTGTTTTAATGCATGCAGGACTACTTATGTAATTTGGCATTTAAAAAAAAATACGCATGTTTTCCAAGTACTTTCTGTAGATGTAATACAGGTTCAATATCTCTTATCTGAAATGCTTGGGATGAGAAGTGCTTTGGATTTTGGATTTTTTTTTTTTTGGCATATCTGTGTTTGCATATATATACATAATGACATATATTTGAGATGGAACCCACAAAATTCATTTATGCTTTGTATACACCTTATACATATAGCCTGAAGGTAATTTCAGTATGAAATGCACAGATATAGGATGGGTGACACCTGGCTTGAGGGCAGTACATGCGAAAAAGATCTAGGAGTCTTAGTGGACCACAAGCTGAACATGAGTCAGCAGTGTGATGCAGCAGCTAAGAAAGCCAATGCAATTCTAGGCTGCATTAATAGGAGCATAGTGTCTAGATCAAGGGAAGTAATAGTGCTACTGTATTCTGCTTCGTTCACACCTCACCTGGAATACTGTGTCCAGTTCTGGGCACCACAATTGCAGAAGGATATTGAGAATCATAGAATCATAGAATTGCAGAGTTAGAAGAGACCACGAGGGCCATCCAGTCCAACCCCCCTGCCACGCAGGAAATCTTGATCAAAGCATCCCCGACAGATGGCCATCCAGCCTCTGTTTAAAGACCTCCAAGGAAGGAGACCCCACCACGCTCCGAGGGAGTGTGTTCCACTGCCGAACAGCTCTTACTGTCAAAAAGTTCCTCCTCATGTTGAGGTGGAATCTCTGTTCCTGGAGCTTGCACCCATTGCTCCGTGTTCCAGTCTCTGGAGCAGCAGAAAACAAGCCTGCTCCATCCTCAGCGTGACATCCCTTCAAATACTTAAACAGGGCTATCATATCGCCTCTTAACCGTCTTTTTTCCAGGCTAAACATACCCAGCTCCCTAAGTCTCTCCTCATAAGGCATGGTTTCCAGACCTTTCACCATTTTAGTCGCCCTTCTCTGGACACGCTCCAATTTGTCAATATCCTTTCTGAATTGCAGTGCCCAGAACTGGACACAGTATTCTAAGTGAGGTCTGACCAAGGCAGAATAGAGTGGCACTATTACTTCCCTTGAACGTGTGTCCAGAGGAGGGTTACCAGAATGGTGGGAGGTCTTGAAGCCATGCCCTATGAGGAGTGGCTTAGGGAGCTGGGTATGTTTAGTCTGGAGAAGAGAAGGTTGAGAGGGGACATGATAGCCGTGTTTAAATATTTGAAGGGATGCCATACTGAGGATGGAGCAAGCTTGTTTTCTGCTGCTCCTAAGACTAGGACATGGAGCAATGGGTTCATATTACAGGAAAAGAGATTCCACCTAAACATTAGGAAGAACTTCCTGACAGTAAGAGCTGTTTGGAAGTGGAATGCACTGCCTGGGAGTGTGGTGGAATCTCCTTCTTTGGAAGTTTTTAAACAGAGGCTGGATGGCCATTTGTCGGGAATGCTTTGAGTGTGTATTCCTGCATGGCAGGGTGTTGGACTGAAAGGCCCTTGAGGTCTCTTCCAACTCTATGATTCTATGATCTCAGCCACCCTTGTGGACAATTTTGGATTTTGGACTATTTTGGATTTCGGAATTCAGGATAAGGGATGCTCAACCTGTATTATTTAATGCATACATTCCTCTAAGATACCAATTTTGTATGCGGTTTTCATTAATATGTATGTGCATATTTCCCAGTGAGCTGCTTTGCCAACTTTGGGAAAGCATCCATCTCAGCAGGCAACTTCATCTTGTTTTGTTTCTTTGCTCAAGAATTTGTGGAAATTCACACAAGCAACTTGAAGGAATGATTTTTTTCTTCCATTCCTATCTAGATAGTCCATGCAGGACATGCAGGGATTCTTTAAAAAACAGAAAGATGTCGACATTTTTCCCTCACTGTGAAAAGTGTGAAAACCATGGTTAGGTAATCTTGTGTTTTCAGGTGTGAATGCTAAATACTAAATAAAGTTGGATGTTTAGTGATCAAATACGGGCAAATATCAAGAGTCAGCAAATATTCCCATGCCTAGAAAGTATTCGGTATTATAGCTAGCAACAGAGGATGTATAGAAGCAAATTAATTTTAGCTGTAATTTGGCACAAGAATGGCAATACTGATTATTGCATTACTTTTATGTTCACTGTTTCTGTAGTTTTGGTTATGAAAAGCTATTCCTAAATTGCAACAGCAAGCAGAATGTAAACCACAAGGCTTGTTATGTTTTCTATGTTACAACTTTAAAAGAGTCTTAAATTAAACAAAGTTAAACAAAAAATGTTTTGAAGCTAAGTGCTTTGAAAGAAGCTGAAAGTGCTTTTTTTTTTAATGGATGACTTGCAAACTTCTGAAAAATGTGGTTTGTGATGAATGATTGCTGCCCTTTAAAGCAGTTGTAGTGGGCACGTGTAAAACACACCATCCACTTGTGTGTCTAGTAACAATGTTCAGGAACCACTGTAATAAGACAACTGTTCTTGTACAAAACAAATTATTCTTATGTGGGACTAGCCACTATTACAAATTAAATTATATGAGGATGCCCACTGCAGTGGTAGCAGTAGTAGTAGCAGCAGCAGCTGCGTGCTAAGTTTCAAAACAGTATTGATTAATAACTCATTCTAAAGCATAAAACTATTAGATCCCATGATTAGCGTAAGATAAAATAAAAAATGAAACTGGCAAAGACAGTATGATCATCCGGATTTAGTAACAACAGTCACCTAATTTGGAATAATGTGTTTGATCTACAAAGCTTATTCTTCTACCATTTTTTAAAATAGTATCTGGAAGATGTTGTGACAACACATACAATTTTGTTGTAGTTATCTAGAATAGAAGAATATCATGGACAGAGGCGGCTCCCTGTTGTTGCAATCTGCATACACTATCCTGGGAGTAGGCCCCACTGAATACACCAGGCTGAAAACTTCCAAGTAAGCATGCATAAAGTTCTACTGGAAGGCTCTAGTCTTGCTAATGTATGTACCTTGGAGTGAAACCCTTTGAAAGGTGTCAGTAAAATGAACATTCGTCTAGCTTATCGTTAAAGACAATGAACTTTTGGAGAATGGGATGGGGAAAACTGCTGTATGTTTTGGTCACCATTGTAATTCATTTCTGATCCTTGTTATGTCCAAAGGTTTTAGTGAATCATTGTTCCCTTGAGTTGGGATTTATGTATTTGACAAGCTCTGTTTAATTTTAGCCATCCATGATTCTGGAGAGTAATAAATGGGAAGTGAATGTTAAGATTATTAACATTTATAAATTCAGAAATTGAGTTCCCAAGTGTCTCTAATGGTTCGGTTTGTTTGATTGTTGATTTAGGTGTCCATAACTGTTCATCTTATTTTAAAAAATTTATCCACTGGGACAGAAACCTGCATCTACTTCTTTTTTAAAATTTCTATAAGGCATTAAAGCCAAATGCTCTGATCTCTTCTTCTTGTGTTGAGCTTTCCTTACTATGCCTTGGAATCCTGGCATCATTGGCGCTCATTGTCTTGTGTTAGGGATGAGCTGCAGAACTGTTTGAGTAGTACTGGGCTTTTCTATTGATAGAATATAGTACAGCGCCGTCTACAAGGGCATAGTGACAGCAGGGACCATAGTATTAAAGGAAAAGCAGGGCAAATGCATTATTTATCTAACTATAACTGCATGGGGTTATGGCTTTCCCTAGCAAGAATAAAAGCCAACTATTTTTGTCCTTCTTCCTGTATGCCAGGATCAGGTATAGAATCTGGAATTGCTATATTTCTCCTTCTTATATATGTTCTCCTTCTTATATGCTCTCCTTCTTCCATACTTTTTCAATATCCCACCCTTCATTGTAAAATGGTCCGAGGGCGAGTCACAATATACAATAGATCATTATAAAACCATCACCCCCACAAAACCCAACAACCACTACACCACCCACGAACTGTTTTGTTTTAATACAAAGACCTGACATTTAATTAAAAGACCTTTTGAAAAGTATTGTTTTCATGTATGAAACACAGCCATGTGGGTGGGTTCTTGTCACCTTATCTATACAGGTGTGGGCAAAGTATAACTCTCCAGATGTTGTGAGACTGCACCTCTTAGGTCTTTCCCCTATTGGCTAGGGCTGCTTGAAGTTGTAGCCACATGATTCCCACAGCCAATTTATAGTTTCTCGTATTACCAGAGCATGAGCGGCATCCATGCCTCTAAATAGAAGTGGGGATTTTGTGAACTTTCAGGTGTTGCTGAACTGCAGCTTCCACAACCCTATCTAACATAGCCAGTGGTAAAGAATACTGAGAGTTGTAATCTAACAACATCTGGTGGGCATCACTTTCCCCACATTTGCTCCGAAGAAAAAAATCTATCTTTCTGTCTGTCTGTTTGCCTATCTGCCTATCTGTCTTTGAATAAGAATGTAGTCCTCCAAAGTATGACCTGGACATATTGCATATTTTAACTTTCTGGTTTTTTTTTTTTACTGTTAATATTTTTTTTTACATAGTCTAGACCAAACATATCAAAGCAAAACAAAACATGTACAGTTAGAAAACATGCTCTTTTGTTTTCCATAGGGTTCATTTGTTTGCAATATTAATGAAGGGCTTGGTTAACCTTTCATTGTGATTTGTGATTTGTATTTGTTATCTATTAATAACAAAGAATTTTACATTATGGTTTTCATTACTGAGTCTAAGGACATTCAGTACACTTGGCTTGCCAACAGAGATTAGCTTGCTTTGATGCTAAGGTTTTGGCTAATATTTGGAGTAATAAAAGACATAATTTTAAGAATAATTTTATGGCTTTTTTAGTTTTTTTGGGGGCCTTTCATTGGCCAAACATCAAGAAATCAATCATGGTTAATATGTTAAGAGATTTTCTAAATAAGAATCATAATATGATTCATATTATAGGAAATTATAAGCCATATACAAAACAGCATTTGCTTTAAAATAGATTCTGATTTCTAATAAAAATAACAGCTGCAGTGTTTTGCAGAACACAAAGGAAATGTGAGAGAGGCTGAATCACTGAGTGCTTTCATAGACCTATTGCTCATTGAGAGGAGAGTATTTTTTTTCTACTGCATGACAGCTTCATCTGTCTGAAATTATATGAGGACATGTTTTTATAACCCTAATTAAAAAGTTTGTCATTAGAACATTTGTGAAATGAATGTTATCCTAGCTGAGTTTGCTGTTTGTTTTTTGGACCTGCATGTCAAGATGTAGCAGGTAAACATGAAATTCAGAATCTGTAATATTTTTCAGGGGTTTTCCTTGCTTTCCAACCAACGTTCCCAAAGCAACTTTCAAGCAATCTGTAAAACATATTAGAAACAATAAAATTGCATGAATCATCTTATAATTGTGGGAAGCACTAAAACTCCATCAGAGATCACTAATGCCAAATATCAGCTCCAGCACCAGTAATACCTATTATTAGCCTTTTCCTTATGTGACACCCCCCCCCCCCTTTAATGGAATGATCTTTATAGCTCCATAGCTAGGAATGGGCTGGCCCAGTGAAACTACAGCAACATGGCCTTATTATCACTGGAAAGATCCTCAACCTCATTCTTATCTGTTAAAGGGAAACTGAAACAGGGCCTCCTTGGAAGATCAAGACACACAGTGCAAGTGTTTTAATCCCAACTTGGTGAAGTTCCTTTCTTGCCTGACTACCTGAGGGATTCTGGGAATTGTTCCCCAAATTGTTGTCTTTTGGCTTTCATGCTGTAAACTAGATTTCCAAGTTGTTCAGCACATACAATTCTTTTGGGCTATTTATTTATTTATAGTATTTATATCTTGCCTCTCACCCAAAGAGGCTGCAAGACTACCATAAAAGATGGACAATTGTGATGTTGTCATCTGGGTTTGAGTATTCTTTGAAGATTTATGTTACAGTTTGACATACACCTTGGTTCTTTGAGTAGCTCTGAGTTACAAAAGATGTTTGAGAAGTGATTCAGTTTGTGGCAGTGGTGGGATATTTTATTTTTTAGTCATGATTCTCTAAACTGTGACTTCTGGCCTACATACAGTAATAGCTGATAGGGATGCAGCTTTCTGGTACTTTAATTGAAACACTTGTATTTAGATTGGGTGAAAGACATTGAATAGCATATATCTTTCTTCTTTGACACATCTGAAGCACATTTGTGTTGGCAACTAAGCTATTTCCTAATATTAATGGTTGAGTCATTGTCTGTCTGGTGGTGCGCACCAGGCAGAGAGTGGAATTCTACACACAGGGGGAAAATGTCTGGCAAACTGTAGCCTCTGTTCAGAACCGTGCACAAACTGTTGCTGTCTGCCCCCATGAAGCAACTGTAGTGCAAAGACGGGCTCTAATAGATAGACCAGGAACAGGGGAAGTACATCTTTCCAGATGTTTTAGACTTCAGATCCTACTATCTTTTATTGTTGGTCTGAATAAGGCTAACAGGAGTTGTAGCCCCAAACATTTGGAAGGGCAGTGCTTCCCCACTCCAAGAGATGTTTTGATCTGAGCCCTTTCTTCCATTAAGCAAGACTGAATGGCCACTCAGCCCTAACATTATGCTAATCACTGGTGTTAGTGAAAATGTCCACTCATGAACTGTGCTTAGTTTGGGGAAATAAGCAACTAAAATGGCATAGCAAGAGGCGTGTAACAACAGCAGGATCAAGACCTTATGTCTATGGGTGGAGTGGTGGAAAATACACAGGGGGCGGATGTCAAAAGTAATTAATGAGTATTGGTTTAACAGAGAGCATTCGCACACCCCACGCATAAACTTTATCAAGCAACAAGACTATCAGAGTAAGGACTTTTTCGGATGAAGAAAAATAACGCAAGCAGCCTCTCCAGTTTGCGAGGCTGCTGCGCTGCAAAGTGTCAGTTTTGGATGACGCTGCCCTCTAGTGGTACTGTTGCGGTACTGCAGGGAGAGCTGAGCATCATATTTTGTTGATTTTTTACTCACGAAAGTTGATCGTGCGTAAAAGTCAATGAAATATGACGCTCAGCTCTCCCTGCAGTACCGCAACAGTACCGGCAGGGGCGAGTGTCATACGAAAGGGGCGCTTTGCAGCGCAGCAGCCTCGCAAACTGGAGAGGCTGCTTGCGTTATTTTTCTTCATCCAAAAAAGTCCTAAGACAAGAAATAGTTGGAAACGGACTCAGTTAAAAGGCTTGAGGGTAATACAACACCTGATTGTGAAGCTAGGCCCGCCTCTTGAGAAGCAGTGTTACTCTCAAGCAGCAGCAACAGATGCAGAAGAAACTTAAGGGACGGTTGTTAGGATTAAGCGGTAGCCGGGGTGTTGGTATAGAAGATGGGGAGAAGGGATCAGGGAACAAGGCAGTGTGAGTTCAGACCACAAAGGTACTGGACACTGGGAGTACAAAAGGGGAGGGAGGAATGGGATGCAGAGCAACATGGATTCACTTGGAAATTGGGACTGAACCAAAGAAATCTACTTTTCCTGGGATTTTTATAAGAAAATCCTCTTTTGAAGTCTGTAACGTAAAAGAAATATTATGGCTTCTAATAGTTCTCAAGTGTTTATACAAATAAATTCCAGATAACCATGTTTTTTGGGGGGTGGTGGTAATGGGGTGATTTAACATGGATGGATGCTTTGCAGACCCCTCGTTTCTCTCTCTGGCCTGTCATATGAGATTCATCTACAAAGTAACGAGAGTCCAATGTTTAGTTGATGCTTGTCCCTCACAGGGACAGATGCAGGGAGAAGGTATCCATTTCCAAAAGAGATATTGTTCTCAGTACCCAAGGTGTGATTTTCCCAACCATAAATGGGGACCACCCTTAGCTCCATGAAATGCATGCTCTAAGCATGACTGTACAGAGTACTTTTATTTCCTGCTTTGCTCTTGGACAGACCTGTATTGATATCAAGGTGCTGCTTTTAATAACAATGGACAAAGTGGCTTTGCATAGTGGTTCTCTTTGTTACACTAAATTTACCACAGCACTAAGGAAAGAATATCTGAAGCAATGGAGCCTGTCTAGAAATCCATGATTGTGCTGCTGATGAAGGGCTCAGGTGACCACCTCAGCCCATAAAAGTTCAATCCGGACTTGCTGAAACAGTGAACTGAAAACTAAGCCCCTCTCATCACTGAAACTTTAGCACAGAAAGAAGAGAGGGAACTAGATAACAGGTTGCATCTTTACCTTTATATTAGAAAGCAACTGAAGTGGCAATCCTATGCACACATACATGGGAGTGAGTTCTATTTAATTATTTACAATATTTCTACCCTGCCCCTTATCACAAGATTTTTGGGCAGCTTTTCATAAGTGTTCTGTGGAAGTAGGTGGTCCTTACTTTCAAGCAGGGATGTATGGAACTTCATTGTGAACTAAGAGCCACTTTAAGTTTCATTTGTGAAAGCATCCTTAGATTTAAACATTTCACTTAGGATGTGGGTGTGGCATGAAGAAAAATAATAACCATGAACATACCACTGATTTCCCTGAGTGGTTGAGTTCCAAGGGCAGCCCTCCTCGATTCAGGAAGCGCTTCTCCATGCTGCCCATTTTAAGCCCAGGAGAGACTATTTTAAAGATAAGAAGTGACACCCACATCATGTCTTCTTGTTAAAAAAAAACCTTCTGGGCACAAAATGGTACATGAAGCCCTACAAACATGGTGAAAATGCCCCATACCTGCTAGAGGTGGGTGGGGAGCTTTTTGGGCCAACTGTTTATTCAGTGTTTCACAGGCTGTATGTGCAGAGGGGTGACAAAGCCTTCCAAGATCTCTGGGGGTGGGGGGATAACATAGCCTGCTGGCCTCCAACAGTTACATTAGAGGTGTATATCACCTCCCGTGTGCCTCTGAATACCAGTTGCCAGGGAACATGAGATGATGGGCTTGTTGCACCCATGTCCCACTTCTCTAGTGTAATTGCAGCAGATAGGCCTTTAGCCCTCCTCTTACATTCATTTTATTTGAATGAGGGTGCACTGATTTATTTACCCAATTTTTTTTATTTACTAATACACAAATAGATCTAGAACTCTGAAATCTTACCTTTTATGCTACTGTGTGAAATGGCAGCTAAAAAAACCAATGCGATTCTGGGCTTCAGCAATAGGACTATAGTGTCTAGATCAAGGGATGTAACAGTACCACTTTATTCTGCTGTGGTCAGACCTCACCTGGAATACTGTATCCAGTTCTGGGCATTGCAATTCAAGAAGGATATGGACAAGTTGGAACATGTCCAAAGGAGGGTGACCAAAATGGTGGGAAGTCTGGAAGTCATGCCCTATGAGGAACGGCTTAGGGAGCTGGGTGTATTTAGCCTAGAGAAGAGAAGGTTAAGCGGGGACATGATAGCCATGTTTAAATACCTGAAAGGGTGTCATATTGAAGATGGAGCAAGCTTGTTTTCTGCTGCTCCAAGATATGGAGCAATGGAATTCAGGAAAAGAGATTCCTCCTAAACATTAGAAAGAACTTTCTGACAGTAAGAGCTGTTTGGCAGTGGAATATGCTGCCTTAGAGTGTGGTAGAGTCTCCTTCTTTGGAGGTTTTTAAGCAGAGGCTGGGTGGCCATCAGTCGGGAGTGCTTTGATTGTGTATTCCTCAAGGCAAGGGTGTCGGACTGGTTGCCCCTCATGGTCTCTTCCAACTCTATGGACTTTTTCAGACAAGCCCCTTTAAACGTTCTTTTGCTGGCATAAAATAATCCATTTTTATGCCAGCAAAAGAATGCCCCCCACAACACTTACCTTCTCTCCCGGCAGAAGAATTTTCTGGCAATGAAGAGGAAGTGAAGAATAATAATATAATGATAAAATTTTATTTATATCCCGCCCCTCTATAAAATGCAATCGGGCCGGCTTACAACAATTAAAATATACATCCAAACCCTCAGTCCCACCCCCCTTAAAATACAATTAAATAATTTAAGAATTTAAAACTTACTTAATTTTTTTTAAATAAAAAAAAATAAAAATAAACAATGGACAGTGGCCGTGGTGAGATCAGGACAAGCTAGATTTCCTTTTTTAATGGCCAGGTATCTATTCAGGAAAGGCCTGCCAGAAGAGATCCATCTTAAGAGATTTTTAAAAGCTATTTAGGGTGGTAATATGACAGATCTCATCCAGTAGGCCATTCCATAATCTAGGAGCAATAGCTGAAAAAGCCCTCTGGGAGGTCGAAGGAAGCCTAGTTTTTAAAGGTTGTAACAAATTCCTCTCAAAGCCCCCTTCACTTCCTTTATTGCACAGGAAATTTAAAAATACAGTTGTCCCTCCATATCCACAGATTTGGTATCCACGGCTTGAAAATATTCTTAAAAAAATAATAATCCAAACAGGAAACCTTGATTTTGCCATCTTATATAAGGGACACCATTTTGCTATGCCATTGCATATAATGGGACTTGAGTTTTCACGGATTTCGGTGTCCATGGGGGTAGGTTCTGGAACATGAAGGGACAACTGTAAATCAAAACATAAAAAGTTACATCAAGCACATACATACACTTAAAAACTTCCAGGTAACCCGGGGAGGGTCATGAAAAGTGTGTCACCTACCTGGATGTCGCGATCTCACTTGGTCATGTTCTGGCCAGTCTGGCCATTCATGAGGTAAGTACGTGAAAAAAAAAGTTGCAAGGTTACATACACTAGCTATGCCGTCAAATAAATAAATAAATAAATAAATAATGGCACAACCAATCTATTGACAGCTTGGGCCATCAATAAAATAGATTGGCTTAAGGACAAGACATAAACGTGGAAGGGTGACGTCATCTGGTATGCACACCCATTTGTGTTTATGTGGCATCGTTATGATGCTGTATTAAGTGGGTCTGATAAAGTCCTATAATTCTATGATTCTATGAACTCCTTCTTGGGGATTCTGTGAATTTTGTCTCCAAAAGTAACTTTGCCTCCACTTTGACTTTTACTCAGAATTTGTTCCTGCTTCTGATCCAGAAAGAGTGAGTGAGAGACAGCATGTATCTCCAATTTCAATTTCAGCCAACCCAGTGTTCTTCCATTCTCATTCTGTCCATTCCAAACACAAAGCTAATGTTTCTCACACACAATTTGTTGAGTGCTTATTTCAGACCTAAGTGTTCAAAAAATTACTGAAGGCACCAGGATGCTTGCCTTTTTTGGTATGGCCCTTTTAGCTACTCTTTTTAGATGGTTCCAAGGAATGCAATTGGAAGGGGAAGAATGGTTTAGCTTAAACTGATGAGTGTTTGAGGAAGGGTTGTTTTTGAGGAGAAAGCAAAGCAAACAGAAATTGTTTCCCAGTTTATTGGTATACAAGCTTGCCTTAAGAAAGGGCCCATCTATACAAGGAGAAAAAACCTGGAGTACCTTGTAGTAATCGCATTTTGCAGCAGCAGTGACTTGTCTTAACAGTGGTTTTGGCCCCAGAAGCCCCCAGAGGCTTTGCATGCCACATGGCAGCTGAGAGTGATTTACTTATGTTAATATGTCCCTGCTGCCGAACATTTTGATACCCCCCCTTCGTCTGAGGTGCGCTGGAGCAATAAGAGCAATTTTCAGAGTTAAAAGGATAGCACCCCCCCAACACCCTGTTTTATCGCCTTAGCGATTGCTTGCTAAGGGAAAAATTCAGCACAGTGGCAGCAGGTGCTTGTTCTGTTAGCAAGCCCTGCTCCCCACGCTTGCCCAGCCAATCAGCTTTGCTCATCCACTTGTATGGGAAAGCAGTTCAAAGTGAATCGCTTGTCCTAACAAGCAGAAATGTGCACCCCCTTGCTGGAAAAAAAAAAACCCTTCAGGAAAAGCTGTGAAAGCTTTTCCAGCGTTTTTGCCATTTTGGGCCTCCCTCCTTCCGAATACTTTGGATTGGTCTGGGATCCAATTTAGACAGGTAGGATTCCCAGTGAAGTTCCATGAGGTTTATTTTAGACAACCTCAAAGTCAGGAGAAATTCTTTATAATCTAGCATTCTGCTTCCAACAGTTGCAGTTATATTGATCCTTGGAGCCTTACAACCAGGGCATAAAACAATGGGTGCTTCTTGATGTTGCTCCCTAACACTTGGTACCTAGATGTTTACTGTCTTTGAACAGGAAGGTTTGGTGTGTTTTGGATTGGCTAATAGAGGCTGATAGACCAATTCTGCACAAAATTATCAAAACCATCTAAAAGGACACCTAAGCTAAAGGCTGCCATCCCCTCCTCCAAATCCTGTAAGTTAAGTGTGTGTTCTGCCAGGTTTACTGGAAGTTGTGCAATTAAGCCAAGTATGCTTAATTAAATTTTTGGCTCTGTTAAATGAATTTATAATGGATTTTTTTAAAAAAATGTAACACTATTTTTGAACAGGCCTAGGTTTTTTCTTTCTTTCCCTGTAATGGTTTGCCCTGTATATCTCTTGATCAGGAAACATAGTCAGCGGTAGCTGTGTTGGCCATACACGAAAAGAAAACAAAATGCACAAAAGAGCGATACCTTTATTAGTCAACTAAAATGCACAAAACACTTCATGCAAGCTTTTGAAGCTTCACTGATTCCTTCAACAGGCAAAAGATGTTTAAAAATCACAATTTCTTCTGATGATTTTTTTTTACACCTTATTCTGATGAAGGTGCTGTAGGACACGTTCTTTAACTTGTAGTCTTACCACTTATGACTCCTCAAACGCTTTCAACAGCGCTGTATACGCACAATCCTAAATATACGCTGGACTGACTATGTGATGAATGTTGCTGTCCTTGAGCAAGCAGGGATCACCAGCATTGAGGCCATGGTATTGAGAATACAGCTGCACTGGGCAGGGCACGTTTCTAGGATGGAGGACCATCACCTCCCAAAAATAGTACTCTACGGTGAACTTGCCACGGGTCAGCGCAAGAGGGGCACTCCAAAAAAGCGATACAAAGACTCCCTGAAACAACATCTCAGGCTCGGCCAAATTGATCATCAACAATGGTCGCTCTGGCCTCACATCGGGAGGCATGGAGATGCACTATCCACAATGCTGCAGCCTTATTTGAGAACTCATGCCGAACAAGTCTTGAAGAGAAACGACAACGCAGAAAGAATCACAACCCGGAAACATCACCCAAGGAGACCTTCTTCTGTGCTTTCTGCAACCGGACTTGTTTATCTCGGATTGGCCTTTTTAGTCATCAGCGCGCTTGCAGAAAGCGCCGGATGAGTCCTTCCTGAATCTTCATTTGCGAAGAAAAGCCAGAGAGAGAGGAGAGAGAGAGAGGAGGGAGAGAGTCTTACCACTTCTGCTGATAATAGAGCCAGCAGAGCTTCCAGAGCTTGCATTAAGTGTTTTGTGCATTTTGGTTGGCCATTAAAGGTATCACTCTTTTGTGGAATTTAGATTTTATTATCTCTTAATCAGTGCTTTTTTCTTGTATTCTTGTATCAGTATTATAGTGCTTGTGCTAAGGCCTGCAGACCAAAGTAATATTAAAAAATCTTTGTGCACTTTACCCTTTTTCCTGCAGCAAGATGTCACCATATATTTTCACATATGTATGTTAATGAAAACAATATGTCTTCTCTATGCATTGTACTGTAAGCAGGCAAGGGAAACGTTTTTGTCTGACTTAATAACAGAGTTATGAAAAGTTACTTTTTTATTACAACTCCCACAATAATCTTGCCAGTGTAGTCAACAGTGGTTTTACTGGTGGTGGGGGATTCTGGGAATCATAGCCTCCCAAAGTACTTTTAAAGTTCTGCTTTATAGAACCTACAAGGAGTAGAAGTTCAGCATGAAGAAACATGTCTGTGGGAACTGTGTGAGAAACATGACAGATGAAATGAAATGAAACTAAATGTGATGACTGCTGGTTTGGGACTCACCTCTGCAAGGAAGAAACAGGTTCTATAGCCTCACATGCTGCTTACAGGATGTGGTTTCAGTTCCACCATTCCATCCTCTAACATTTTGGATGCTATACTTGGCTTTTGCTCTCTGAATCTCTCCTTGCCAGCAGCTGTTTCCTAGACAAGAGTGCAAAGTAGTTAACATTCTTTGTAGAACATCAACAGCTTGGCCCCCTGTAGTGTGAAGGCTTGGATTTGCATACACATCTGTTTCTCACATGGGGGGCTTAATGACAGTTCAGTGTGACACAGTGTCATTTGTGAAGCTGATTTCAAAACAGTATTCGCCCTTATGCTAATGTCCAGGAAATTCAGTGTATAAAATTCTAGATGCTAAAGGCTAAGCTGAGCAGATGAGGGAGTCAATCAAAGCCATGGCCTTTGTTAGGGGCCATTATGTTTCCGGCTAGGTCCTCTGAAATTCTTACTTGCTCATAAAGTGACAACTGATACTTTTACAGGTGTCCCCCACTTTTTGATGGTCCGCTTTTCAATGATCCGCTCTTGTGATGCTTTGCAATTATAACCCATACATTCGAAGCACGGTCCGCTCTTTTGATCTATTTCGTCATGGTTCCACAACATTTTTGCGGCCACGTGCTGCTTTTTCTCTCAATCGACTTGGCACCATCTTTTCATTCAGTCTGCATATGGAAGTTGTTTGTGGTGCATCTCTTAGAAATTGTGCACAATGCATCTATTATATTTGTTTCTATAATACAGTATTCATACTTACATTTGTGCCTATAATATTGATAATGGCTTCTGAATTTCAACGATTTCTAGGTTTTGACAGTGCTCTGGTCCCTAACCAGTTGAATAAGTGAGGGACACCTGTATTGTATAACAGGAACAATTACCTTATTCTTAGCCATGAGGTATTTTGTGAATAGTAAATGGTACTGTTTAGAAAATACAATGGGCATTTAGAAAATACAATGGCCTGTTTAGAAAATACAATGCTATGAAGGAATTAGAAGGAAAGAAGACAGGAAATTCTGTTCTGTGTCTTTTTCTGTTAGTTCATAAGTGATGAGCCAGAGGACTTTATTAAACAAACCAAAAACTGAGCCAAAGTAATGTGATTTTGACAGAAGGGGTTCTCAGTTTCAGACAACGTCATTATTATACCATAAAGAACGAGTGAAGAAGCTGCAAATAAAGCGTCAGTTTTAATTGAAGGTTGAAGCCATCAATAGATCCTTTACATCATTTTTAAGTGATATTACCAGTGTCTGTAATCATGTCCGATAATTCTGATGAAAATAAGGCATGAATAGGAAGTCCTCTTTCCCCTGCCCCCATTGCCAGGCAGAAAACTTCCAAGTGGGAATGTGAAAACGAGCGTCAGGATGCTCTTTTTCAAAGTGTCCTATGTTGGTGGCAAGTTTTTATGTTTGTTTCTGGGCTTATTTGTATGTTTTTGTTTTTATTTTAAGTGTTTTTGGTGTCCATGAATCAAAAGTGTTTTTGGTGTTTACATGAACTCGCATCTTCTTGTGAAAACTGCTGAGATCTCGCGTCCCAGCTAACAAGGAAGTAAGTGGAGATTTCTCTTAAAGTGGAATGTACAGGCCAGTACAGAGTGTTAATATGGTTATAATTACGACGCAATGCAAAGAAAGGGATTACTGTGGCGCAACCCTGCATCCCATTTTTCTACCATAAGTGTGGGTCATTTGATCATTCCAGTGTTTATGGCACAAATTCCCGCCTTCCTTACTTGCGTTAAAATGGTACTTTAAGACACTAGTTTGATAAAGTCCATAGTTTGTAAAGCCAAATCATGTTTCCTTTTTACATGCAAACCTTTCCATTCATAAACTGCAGTTTGCAAGGAGGTGCAAGGCAAGGATATTAAACAAAGCCTTGAAGCTTGTTTACAAAACAGAGTTTGTGCTAACTGTAGTTTATATTATAGCTATTTTTATTTTTAAAAAAAGCAGTGGGAAATAACAGCTATGACTGCTGCCTCACCTTGGTTATCTGTTTTTTGGAAACAGAAGTGAACTTATGAACCCATGAATGTGATTATTGAGCAAATTGGAAAAAAAAAACAGGCATGCAACTCTAAACTGTGGTTTGCCTGTTAGGTGCTTGGAAACTCAAGTCATGCTGATAGTTCTTTAAAAAAGGATTAACTCAAAGCATGGTTTGATGATCTCTGAGCTGGGGCAGAGTAAATGAATTTTTCAGTAAGAAATAAAAAGAAACTGAGTGCAGTACAACTATATTAAGCACCATGCCATTTTCTCATTTTTAGAAACTTTATAAAGAGTAGAAACATGCAATGTTTTGGAAAGAAAGGGATGATGCTGATATTGAACTTTACCCCTATGTTAGTGTTTCTTAAGTTAGTTGCACAAACAGAAGAAAATGCATTTCCTGAACTCAGGGCTGTTCTCTTTTTCACAAAGGACAACAGGTGTTTGTTTTTTGTACCCCAGTATCTTCTGGTATGCTTTCCAATGAACAAGTCTATGCCTGGAGAAGTACAAAATATAGGTCCAGGAAGGAAAATGCAAGGCAAAAGGTGGGGCAGGAGTAAAAGTGGGGTGAGAGAGCCTTGGCCTTCTTGCCAGGGTCTTCAGACCATCGATTGGGTGGGATTCCAGTGTAGCTTTCAGATTGTAAACTCCTTGGAGCAGAGTCCTATTTTCCATGTGAAATGTTGTATGATGGAATTCTGTCAACAGTACTGGATTCTCAGTTACAGTATCTGGTATCAAATTATACCAGATGCATGTTTTTGAGCCAGGAAACTCTTGGTCAGAGGATGAGAGCTTTTATGATAAGCTGTTGAAGATGGTATGTGCTCAAGCCTAGGTGTGCTCTTCAAATACCCAAGTCCCATAGTACTAACAGGTTTAGTTGAAATACTTGGACCCTTTTGCTGGCCAACATAACTTCTAGCTTTCCCAAACTTTCTGTGTCTGAGTTGGGATACAAATAATGACTTCAGATGGCTAGTTTCATTTTAGCAATAGCATAGCAGACATGTCTTGAAATCATGAGGTTTAATGGTTCTCTTATATCAAAGTTTAGAAAATACAAGCTAAAACAAAACAAATTGTAGTTATTAAAATCTTCAGTGCTGTGACATGGACCATAAATTTAATTTGTGCTGTCTGCTGATGTAACAAAGTATGGCTGAACTGTGTATTTAAGAAAGTTTCTGAACAAATATTTACAAGATAAAAGCAAATGGCATACCCTTCAAAATCTCACAGATGAAAACTGGGACAAATGTGGCAACATCAGAGTGGTCAAGATGGCAAAAGTTACTAATGAGGAAGAACACACAAACTAGGAGAGGCTGCCACAGTTTGCTTTGGCCTGAACCTATTGGGAAAGGCATGATTTTGTCCACTCCCATCCTCTCTCCCCTTCTGAGTTAGCTAAGGCTTCTACCACACTGCAGATATAATGCAGTTTGACACCACTTTAACAGCCATAGCTCCATCCTATTGAATTCTGGGATTTGAAGTTTTATGAGATATTGCTCAACAAACTACAAATCCCAGGATTCCATCAGATGGAGCCATGATAATTAAAGTGATGTCAAACTGGATTATTTCTGTAGTGTGGCAGCAGCCTGAGCGCAAACTACTTTTGCACTTGGAACTCAGTTTGCAGCAGTGGAAGTAAGCCAAGAACAAAGGGGGGAAATAGGAAGAGAAAACAGAAACTGGGGCATTTAAAAAGCAGTTGAAAGGGGGAAACAATAAAAAAGATTAATCAGAACTGTTCCTACCAAATCAGGACATTTGGGGGAATATGACATGAGTGGAAACGCAATCCGTGATTATCTTAGTTTGTGCAACCTTTTTGTAGAAGAAGTTCCTGATTAGATCTTCAGTAAAAGAGAAAAGTAATCACCAGGCATAAACAGGACTATCACACACTAAAATCACTAAGCCAGCTTTCTCAATTATAACCTCTATATTTACTGGGTATGTGTGTGTGTGTGTGGGGGGGCAATAGTGTGTTAATGTGTACTCAGAAGTAAATACCATTACGTTCAGTGGGGCTTAATTCAAAGTAAATGGCTGTAGAGTTGTAGTCTAAAGCAACATAACTCTCCTGACTTTCTTTTGAGCTCTTTTAACAGTTTTACCACACTGAATTTAAATCCTCAATTTTTTCCCCCTGAAGCAATAAATGCCTTTAACAGAGGTCTGATTGTATCTGAGGTGGTAAACCTGTATCTAGTCTGCAGATGAGACACTCATGCCATTAAATTAGCTTCTCCTTTGAAAAAATGAATAAACCTTTTCACATCGAAAACTAGGTGTCAGGAAGAAGTCTAGGCTATTATCTTTGTTCCTGTCATCTAGATTTTTGTGTGATGGGACATTCAGTCATGTGAGCAGTCTGCAGTGGTGCAGCCCACACACATGCTTTCCTCCTCAATGAAAATTAGCCTACAATCTCTTGTAAAGAAGATGACTGATATTCATATGAGATGAATCCTGTCATGCTAGCTAGGCATAGGGTTTCCAAAAGCATTGTTAGCTGCTTGGCAGAAGAAGTTCATGCTTACATTCTCTCTTTTTGTTGTTTTCCCTACATAATTTAACATTTACATTCTTTTACAGCCCAGCTGTCCTTCTCCCCCATTATATCACACCACTCTCAGATCTCCCCTTTATTGTCAGTCTGTAGACACACTATCTAGCTTTTTCCCTGCTTGTTTGTGATGTCCAGATCTTTGGATTGGTTTGTTTTGGATTGTGATGTTCCACCCTGGAACTGAATTGGACCAGTCCAATAACCTCTGGAATTGGTAGAAATCAGTCCAAAAAATTCTGATTCACTTATTTATTGTACAATTTGGCCAAGTCAGTTGCACAGCCCTAGTAGGAATACCTCAATAACGTATGAGGGTAGTCACCAATGGCTCCTTTTCATCCTGGAGAGAAGTGACTAGTGGGGTGCCACAGGGTTCTGTCCTGGGCCCAATGCTATTCAAAATCTTTCTCTATGACTTGGATGAAGGAATAGAAAGCGTTCTTATCAGGTTTGCAGATGACACCAAATTAGGAGGGGCAGCTATTACCCCAGAGGAGAGGATCAGAATTCAAAATGTCCTTAACAGATTAGAAAGCTGGGCCAAAAGTAATAAAATGAATTTCAATAGGGAGAAAGGTAGGATATCACATCTGGGCAGTAAAAATGAAATGCACAGATATAGGATGGGTGACACCTGGCTTAAAGGCAGTACATGCGAAAGGGATCTAGGAGTCTTAGTGGACCACAAAATGAACATGAGTCAGCAGTGTGATGCAGCAGCTAAAAAAGTCAATGTGATTCTAGGCTGCATTAATAGGAGTATAGTGTCTAGATCAAGGGAAGTAATAGTGCCACTGTATTCTGCTTTGGTCAGACCTCACCTGGAATACTGTGTCCAGTTCTGGGTACCACTGTTCTGGAAGGATATTGAGAAGCTGGAACGTGTCCAGAGGAGGGCGACCAGGATGGTGGGTGGTCTGGAAGCCATGGCCTATGAGGAGCAGCTTAGGGAACTGGGCATGGAGAAGAGAAGGTTGAAAGGTGACATGATAGCCATGTTTAAATATTTGAAGTTTTGTCATACTGAAGATAGAACAAGCTTGTTTTCTGTTGCAAAGACACGGAGGAATGGACTCAAACTACAGAAAAAGAGATTCCATCTAAACATTAGGAAGAACTTCCTGATGGTAAGAGCAGTTTGGCAGTGGAATGTGCTGCTTTGGAGTGTGGTGGAGTCTCCTTCTTTGGAGCTTTTTAAACAGAGGCTAGATGGCCATCTGTTGGGAATGATTTGATTATGTATTCCTGCATGGGAGGGGGTTGGACTGGATGGCCCTTGTGGTCTCTTCCAGCTCTGTGATTTTACATTCCACTCCATATGAATTACTTCCAAACCTCAGGTGGAGGTAGAGGCAAGCAAATTCTCTGGAATGTGAACCCTGATCTTTTACCCAAACTCTGCACCTATCTTGATTTTTTTTCCAGATTTCTTAGCTAGGGCTATCTCTGTTCTATAAAGTTGTTTTCCTAGCAATTGCTTGTTAAAACCTGGGGGGATAAATCTGTCTTTTTGGAAAGCTCCCCATACTGTAAAGACTGCTGTTGTACATCCCCTCTGCATTTATTCATCTGAAAGTTAGCCAGCTCGATCCCCTCAGAAAAGATAACTATGAAACTTAGCCAGCTTGATCCCCTCAGAAAAGAGAACTATCTGCAAATTTCATTCAGTTCTGCCAAGCAATAAATTATTAGCAATCTTCCTGGAGAAAAAAGGAAAAAGAAAAATCAAGATTGAAAGGTATGTAGCACAATCCTCCTTGGCTGCAGGTATTTTTCTGAAATTTGGGAGGTGTAATCATGTCATCCCTTTGTATGGGGCTGCTGTGCCTGTAGATTTCATCCAGTTCTGACGAGCAGGAAAAATATATTTCTTTGTTGATTTCCACTTATAGTTAAGGGGAGACAGAAGCATTTGAATTTCCAGAAAAAAAATCAGATTCAGAACCAAGAACTATGTCTTCTTGGTGGCTAAAAGACATGTACTGCAACAGTGGAAAGAAAAAAAAAGGTATCTCCTATTATCCAATAGAGTAGTGGTTCTTAATTTGTGGTCCATGGACCCCCAGGGGTCCACAATTTCCTGACAGGGGTTCTGAAAAACCTTGATGTCTGCTTGGCCCAACTCCTCCCTGCATGGAGTGGCCACATGACATTAACCAAGACAGGCTGGCTGGGCCTGTGCATTGCCATTTAATTTGTTCCAGCCACAAACTTGCAGGAAGAAGAGGAGAAAAGTCTTCACTGCCCCACCAGGGCCTCTGAGGAAAAGTATAATGGATGGTGTAATTGCACTACTATTTATTGTTGTTTTGTTGATGATGATGTTTTTAATCTTGAGTTAAGTCTTGGGGTGTGTGTGGCAACAAAAGATATTTAAAGGGGGTCCCTAGTAAATAAAAGGTTAAGAACCGCTGCAATAGAGGACTTTACAGTTCTTTCATCCTTTAACTAGGTGACATACAGACATCAAATATATACAGGTATAGCTCAGGGTGTGTCTATATGATAATTAAAAATCCGTTTAGGGGGTAAAAAATACGAATAGGCTGTCGTTCGTATGCATACGAACCGCCCACATGATATTTTACCCCCCTAAACTCCGTATGACTCCCTCTTCCCCAAGCTGGCTGGAGCGAAGAAGCCAAGAGGCGGTTTAAAATCTCCCGCCGCTTTTTTTTTTAAAGGTTCCTGGTTTGTGGACAGTCGGTTTTCCCTATTTACAATATAAAAAATAAAAATAAATAAATGTATAATTCACAGACTTGCCAGACTCTCGCTAGCCGGGAATCCAACATGGCAGCCGCCCCCAATTCCCCTCCGTGCTAGCCCCGCCCCCTCTGCTCGGACAGCCAATCAGATTACACAGCCTGTTCGTGTGCAAATGGACCGTACAGACCCATCAGCCATCCGAACGGCGTACGGATTTCTCATCACGATCCGCTTTCCCTTCCGAATGCCGCATGTGCGTATTTCAGGGTGGAAAACATGCATGCGTGTGAATCCGAACGGCCGTGTGTACCGAAGCGCGAACTTCCGCACGCCGTACGTATTATTTAAATTGTGTAGACGGGACCTCAGTTAACAAAGTCTCTGACAAAGAAGCTCCTTTTTATGAAGTCTTTTTATGATTACCAGGTCTGCCCTTTTCTTCCTTGTCCTTTGTCTGACTCAAAGCTTTTAAACAGCATCAGCATTAAGAGGATAGTGAAGGAGAGTTGAAGTAATACAGACATTTGGTGTTGGGTTGCTGCAGTTTGATCTCAGTAAACAGTGCAATAAAACTTGATTTGGGAAAGAGCAGGTTTCCGCCCTAGCTAATCTTATATTTGCTGTGTGTGTCTTTTGAAGCAGGCAAGTAAACAGCAGCTGCCTCCAGAATCCCTTACTGAACATGCATGAACCCCAAAACAGAGAGAAAAAGGGGAAAACCAATAAGTCTGCCTTGTTAAGTATTCCGTTTTAAAAAAGCACAGATCGATAGGGTTTGATCACCAAAATGGAAATCATAAGAAAAGTGGAGGTTGGTGAAAGAAAAAGTCATCCCTGGTTACATTTTGAAAGAAGCCTTCAAGTCATCTCTAGAAGGTTCAAAATACAGTCGCCCCTCCACATTCGCGAACTTGACATTCGCGGTTTTGATTATTCGCGGTTTTGGGAGCCCCCCCAGGCCCCCCAAAACCGTGACACGAGGCCTCCGGAGGCCCCATGAAAGCCCTGGGAGGGAGCGGGGAGGGCCGGGGAGACCTCCACGGGGCCTTCGGAGACCCTCCGGAGGCCCCGCGAAGGCCTTGGAAGGGAGGGGGGAGGGCTGGGGAGGCCTCCGCGGGGCCTTCGGAGACCCTCTGGAGGCCCCACGAAGGCCTTGGGAAGGAGGGGGGAGGGCTCCCTCCCCACGAAGGCCCGGGGAGGGAGGGGGGAGGCCTGGGAGAGGCCTCTGCGGGGCCTTGCTAGGCCCCACGAAGGCCCAGGGAGGGAGGGGAAGGGCTGGGAGAGGCCTCCGTGGGGCCTTGCTAGGCCCCACGAAGGCCCAGGAAGGGAGGGGGGAGAAGGCCTGGGGGAGGGCTGGGGAGGGCCAGGGAGGCCTCCATGGGGCCTCCGGAGACCCTCCGGAGGCCCCATGAAGGCCCGGGGAGGCCTCCATTTGGCCTCCGGAGACCCTCTGGAGGCCCCATGAAGGCCCGGGGAGGGGGTGGGGAGGGCCGGGGAGGCCTCCATGGGGCCTCCGGAGACGCTCCGGAGGCCCCATGAAGGCCTGGGGGAGGGCTGGGGAGGCCTCCATGGGGCCTCTGGAGACGCTCCGGAGGCCCCACGAAGGCCCGGGGAGGGAGGGGGAGGGCCGGGAGAGGCCTCCATGGGGCCTTGCTAGGCCCGCGAAGGTCCGGGGAGGGAGGGGGGAGGGCCGGGAGAGGCTTCCACGGGGCCTTGCTAGGCCCCACGAAGGCCCGGGGAGGGAGGGGAGAGGGCTGCGGAGGCCTCCGCCGGGCCCCGCGAAAGCCTTGGGGGGGAGTGGGGAGGGCCAGGGAGGCCTCCGCGGGGCATCCGGAGACTCTCCGGAGGCCCCGTTGAGGGCTTGGGCAGGAGGGGGAGGGCTGGGGAGGCATCCACGGGGCCTTGGGAGGGTCTCGGAGGCCCCGGGAAGGCCTAGGAAGGGAGTGGGGAGGCTGGGGAAAGCGACTATGGGGCCTCCGGAGGCCCCATGGTCGCTATGGTGGGGGAGGGGGAGGGCAGTCGTTATTCGTGGATTTTTCACTCGCGGGGGTCCGTGGAACATAACCCCCGTGAATGTGAAGGGACGACTGTACAGTCAGCCCTCCACAAATAACTAGCAGGTTTAACTTTTGTCGATTTGATTATTCATGTATTATTTGCTGCTGCCTCTGCTACTGCCCTACACCATTTTTAATAGGGACTGCGAGCCTTGTGAGACTGAGAGAGACTGCAAACATGTGGCAAAGCTTTTAAGTCCCTAATAAAAATAATGTACGGCAGCAGTGGAGGCAAGCCCCATCAGCCATCTGCTTCTGCTTTGCAAAGGAACCCCGCTGCCTTGAAGGCACCTGCGGTGGGTTGAATCCGCAAATCATACTTTTTGTGTGTTAAATGCAGTTGGGGCGGGAATATTTGTGGTTTTTCCACTTTCACGGAGGTCCAGCACCCCTAACTCCAGTGCATGTGGAGGGCCAACTGTACTTATGCAAGGCTTTACCTGATCTGAATGTTCAATTTCACATGTGGATATTGTTAGTTTTGAATTAAAAACTAATTACATTAAATTGAATTAAAAACTTTGCTGAAACATGTTGAACTGCTCTTCTTTTTTGTGGTGTAGGATTCTGTCCCCATTCTTCCTATGTTATTTCTGCCTCTGGTACCAAATTTTCTATTAAAGAAATAGTGCCTAGGAGCACATCTACTTTGTTAATTGAGGCATGCCTGTATAGATACAGTACTTATTCAGACATATGGTTATCTGTTGTTGAACTCTATGTATCAATTTTTTTTTGGGGGGGGGTTATTGCAGTATTTTTCTTTTATCAAGTTTTTTTTCCTTTTTCTCTCACCCCTTTTTTCTTTTTTCCTCGTAAGATTCTTGCATAATAAAACATAAATGGGAAGAAGAAGAACATTTGAACCTGAGTTGAACTAGGCGGCCAGCCTCCAAATCAATCTCAGCTAAATTGGGATGTTTTCCAATCAGGCTCTAAACCAAATCTTGTGGTCAGTACACTCCCCTACTACATACAATATTCAGCTGTAATCATGATCTAGCAAAGTCCAAACATCAGTGTATAGGGAAAACTGGACAGGTGGGTTTGCATATATCTGTGAGTGGTGCATGCCTGAGTAATAGAACCTGCCTGTGTTTATGCAGCACTATGACCAGAGTAATGAATCATGGAAACAGAAATGGGGTATATACTATAAACCTAGTTATGGTTCTACTTCCATTAGGAATTGTGTTTTCATGTTTCAGATTCTTGGCCTGAATAAACAGGCAGGGATCACACACACACATCTTAGTAGGAAAACCATATGTGGTTTATTAATTAAAATTGTAAATGGCTGTGGAAATGAGACTAGCAGAGCTGGAAATAAAAGTCATTTTTTATGAAAAGAAACTGTCTGTAAAATTCTTCACATTGACTCAGCCTCAGTCAACAGGATGCACCCTCTTCAGGGTGAGAGGAAGTTCAGTTTCTATATAGCTTAAATCCTGGTCTCTTTTGAGCAGGAACAGCCAACTTTGTAAATTATGTGTGGTTTTAGTGATGATGTCTACTGTCTTTTAATGACTGAGGTGTGAACATCAGGGTTTGCACCAGAGACCTCAGATTAACTTCAACCATTTACCCATAATTCAGAGCAAACTCTGTTGCAAAGCTGTCACCCAACCAATAACCGAGTTCTCAAAATTTTTATTTGTTGTATCAATCTCTGTAACTCAGAGTTATTAACTTTTTCCAGCATACTTCTTTTCTGTGGCTCCCCTCCTTCAAGGTCTGTATTTTTCATACTCAAATTTCCATTTCCCTTTGGACAGTGCTACATTTATAGAATATGTTTTAATGCATTAATTTTTTTTCTTTGCTGTCATTTTTCATTCTTTTATTTTGTTTTGTACAAAAGTGGAAGTTGCTTTAGCTGCTGACCTGGCAGAACATAAAGGATGTGAATAAGCCAACAACCTTAAAGCTGTTTTGTCCAGAATTAAAGACTCCCATGCAAGTTTTGTTCACCAAGAAATAAAATCTTGTCAGTGTGAACTGAAACTGTGTGTAAAGCTGCATCTAGACTAACCTTGTGATAAAATATATTATAGTGACACTCAATTAAATATGGTATACTGTTGACAAAGTAAACCTTGCAAAAGATGCAGGACATCTGAAGTTCAGATCAGATTAACATTTGGAACTTCATACTGTATTTTTTTTTTTATTCTGTTACCAAAATATGAAAATGGTTCAAAAGACTTTTTCTGCATCTGAAGAGGCTGTCTTGATTTTGGTCCTAGACCTTAGATTTCAGGGCACATGTTCCAGGAAGAAATCCAGTAGATAGCACTGTAGACTATATTTTGATCCTTAATGCTTTGGTTCAGGTCTCATTTTCTGCAAGGATTCCAGCTAGTTATTTTTCCTGAGAACTTGCTTGTTCAAGAAACACAAGAACTCAAAATGGCTGGAACTACATAGCATGGTTGCTTGTGTAAGGGTTTTTTTTTAAATGTAGTCTTGTACATGCAGTCTAGAAATGACTAAGGGGTTGTCTAGATGAGAGGCTATAATGCTGATTGCTGCGTATTAATGTAAAATTGCAGCAGCATTGTTTTGTCTCCACAGTCCTTTGGCAAAATTGCTGGTATGCAAAGCTATCCTTGTTTGAAGTTCACACAGACCCATGCTTGCAAATCAACATGGCAGCTGAGAGTGAATTACTCGCATTATAATTTTCCACAAGTTGTCACCACTGCATAGTATTTTTTTTAAGCAAAAGTGTATAAGTGTGATCTTCCACTTACAAATCTGTTTGGTCCCCTCAGTGCAGCAAAAAAGCGCACAACCAGCAACACAGATCTCCAAAATGGTGCTTCCAGCCATCTCATTGCTGGCAAGCCACAACCCCCCGCACACATCCGACCAATCAGCATTCCAATTCTGCCCTTGCCAAGAATGCGCTGTGAGGTGATCCAGTTGCCCCAATGAGCAGGAATGCACATTTTCATTGCATTATTTAAAAAACTTTGGGAAAAGCCACAAAAGCTCTTCCCGTGCACTATTTGGCATTTTTGGTCCCTCTCTTTCTGAATAAGGTGAATCACTGTGGGATCTCGTTAGGACAAAAGGTATTTCCTGCGAATTCTATTAGGATTATTTTCATCATCAAGACAACTCCTAATAACTAGAGTAGAGACTGGGATTAAATTCTGCAGTAGATTCACCACTCCAAGACAGGAGGACTACCACTAGGGCACGGGTCCGGTCAGTGAGCCCCCTCCCCACTTCCTGTCTCCCTCTCCCTTCTCAGCCATTAGATTTTGTTCTCACTTTCTGTGTAAATGCTGGTATAAATCTCTTGTTTTAACCCCCTTATTGAAAACTGGGTAGTTGTATTTGGGAGAGTGTGGGTTATTTCAGCCCTGCATAGTAGTGCAGTGTTGTTACAAACATATTGTGGGAAGTGAACTGGGGAAGTGTAGTAGATAGCAGCCTTACAGTGTACTCCAGAGTTATTCTCAAATCTATTGGTGTTTTGGATTTTTAAAAGAGGAATTTAGTTGCAGAGAGGCTGTATAAGTGAGTATAGTAGTAGCGTTGAGGTAGGGAGATTACTGCTTTCCTACTATCCATGGCATCTGAGGAGATGATGCTTCCCAGGTAGGTGAACTTGAAACATGGGTCACCTATCGCCACCACCTACGACTCCTAGAGTGCTTTCATCAGCGCTGTCTACGCACAATCCTAAATATACACTGGACTGACTACGTGACGAATCTTGCTGTCCTTGAGCAAGCAGGGATCACCAGTATTGAGGCCATGATATTGAGAACGCAGCTGCGCTGGGCAGGGCACGTTTCTAGGATGGAGGACCATCGCCTCCCAAAAATACTACTCTACGGTGAACTCGTCGTGGGTCAGCGTAAGAGGGGCGCTCCAAAAAAGCGATACAAAGACTCCCTGAAACAACTTCTCAGGCTCGGCCAAATTGATCACCAAGACCTTTTGCTGTGCTTTTTGCAACCGGACTTGTTTATCTTGGATTGGCCTTTTTAGTCATCAGCGCGCTTGCAGAAAGCGCGGGATGTGTCCTTCCTGAATCTTCATTTGCGAAGAAAAGCCAGAGAGAGAGAGAGACTATCCATGGAAGAAACAAAGGAGAAACCTACAGAGAGGAGGGTGAAGTTGATTGCAAAAACAGCGCTTCAGTAAGTGGATCTGGAAGAGCTGAAAAATTATAGGCCAGCGATTGACATGTTTGAATGGGAAGTAGCCAATCAGATCCAGACTCTTTTGGATGAAATGGCTTTTCTAGATCTATTTCAATTGTGCTTTATGCCTATTTTTGATCCTGCAACTGCCTTGCTCACCCTATGGGATGACTTTTGCCATGAAAGAGACAAGAGGAATGTGACCTCATTGATTCTTTGGAAACTTTCAATAGTATTCATTCATTACCATCAACCATGTTGTCCTTCTGGATATGTTGTCTGAGCTGGGCATACACAGGATGAGTTTACCATGGTTCTGTTTATACTTTTTCAGAAGTTGGTGCTAGAACATTTCTGCTTGACCCGATAAAATTTATGCTTTGGAATCATGGAGGTTTCTGCCTTATCCCTGATGGTATTTAAGATCTGCATGAAAATGTTGACCATAGTTAGTTTGGGTTTTAGAGAGCAGTGTCATTAGTTTGCTGATGATACGTAGCCCTCGCTCTCATTTTCATCATATTTAGGTGAAGCAGCCTAAATATTTGAATGCACCAGATCCTGTCTGATCTTAGAGTGTAAGCCTAGTTAGTACTTGCAAAGGAGACTGATAGGGGATACCAAGTGTTACAGGCTATATTCAGAGGAAGACAATGGCAAACCACCTCAGAGTATTCCTTGGGTAAGGAAACCACATTAAAATTCTTGGGATCACCATAAGTTGACAGGCGACTTCAAGTCACACTAGTAGTAGAAATGCTTAGCCAGTGTCTGGCTACAGTAATGCAGGGTGAAGAGTCAATAAACTGAAGCTCAGTCCAGACAAGATAGAGGAACTCTTACTGTGAGGTTAATCTTTCTGGGTGAATACTGTTCAACTTCTTCTAGAAGGATAGTTCACCCTCTGAAGCAGTGGTTCCAAAACTAGAGTTCCCGGATATTTTTGGATACAACTCTCAAAAACTGATCACTAACTACACTAGCTAGGGCTTTTAGAAGCCAAAGTCCAGCAATATCAGGGGACCAAGATTGGGAACCACTGCCCTGGAGGATATGATTTGTGGGTTGGGTGTGTTTTAATTATGGACATAAATTTTCTCTGTGATGCAGACCACCTTTTACCAGTTTAGGCTAATACATCAGCTGCTTGGATAGAGACATTTTGTTTAGATCATTGTGATTCATTCTGTCTGGGGGCTTGTCTAGACGAGAGGATATAATGCTTATTGCTATGTATTAATGCAAAATTGCAACAGCGTTCTTTTGTCTCCTTGGTCCTTTGGCAAAATCACTGGTATGTGAAGCTATCCATGTTTGAAGTTCACATGTAGGTACATCTGCAAATCAAGATGGTGGCCAGGAGTGAATTACTCGCATTATTATTTTCCACAAGTTGTTTCCACTGCAGTTTTTTTTTTAAAAAACAGTAAATCTAAGGTGCACAAGTGTGACCTTCTGCTTAAAAAAAAGCTGTTTGGTTGCCTCAGTGAGCAAAAAAGCACATGATCAGCAAGGTGAGACTCCAAAATGGTGCTTCTGGCCACTTCATTGCTGGCAATTGCACCCCACCCCCGTGCACATCTAGCCAATCAGCTTTCCACTTCCGCTTTTATCTGGGCATGTGCTGCAATGTGAATCAGTTGTCAAAATGCATGGTAATGCACATTTCTGTGTATTAAAAAAAAAAAATCTGGAAAAGTTGCGAAGGCATCCCCCCCCACAGTTTTTGGAGTTTTGGTCCTCCCTCCTTCCAAAGCTGCCCCTCTGTTAAAAACAATCGGGGCAGCTTACAAAAATTAAAATACCAATACAGATTAAAATCCCCAAACGCCACCCACCCCACCCTCTCCCTTAAAAAGACATTAAACCAAAATACATTAAAACAACTGATCTAAAATCACATTAAAATAATAAATAATAAATAAGCAGCAGACTAAAAAGGGCCAGGAGCTCCTGAGGCTGGGAACTAATTAGGAAAGGCCTGCCGAATAAATAACCATGGGATCTTGTTGGGACAAAAGGTATTCTTTTCGAATTTTATGAAGAGTTTTTTCACTACCTAGACAACCCTGGGTCTGCCCTTGAAAATGAACTACAATTTTTTGAAGATGGTACAAATCATAGCCGTTGAGACTGAAATGATCATTTTTAGCCAGTATTGTATCATCTTCATTGGATCCCAGTTTGTTCTGAGGCCCAGTTAAAAGTGCTGGCATTAACCTCTGAAATTCTTCACAACTTGGGGGCATGGTATCTGAAAGAAACCCTGCTCTGAGCATCCTTACATACTAAGATTCAACAGATATTTACTTGGAAGTAGACCTTTCTTGTAGTAGCCCTCCTCCCACGCATATTAATACAGTTTCCTCCCCAGAGACCTCTACCTGACAGTGGCAATTCTCTTTTTAAAAATCTTCTCAGGCCTTTTACTCCTTAGTATATTTTTATTGCTTTATTCTGTTTTTACTTCTGTGATATTTTTAGGTCTTGAGGTGTTGCTAGTTGGTTTAGTCTCTATTGTTTTAAATGAAATTATTTTATTATGCTGCTTTTGTTTCATTTATATGGATTTTGATTTTGTGTTTTTCACTGTACATTGGCCTGAGAGCTATTAGCTATAGCGCAGGGGTGGAGAAATGTGGTCATGGACCCCATTGTTGCAGCCCCTAAAGCCTCACTGATCTTGCAATTTAAAAAAAAAAATCAGCATGAAGTAAGAATCTCATGAAAATTGGATGAAAATCGCGTGAAAATCATGTCCTACCCCCATGCCTTCTTTTCCCTCTATTTGTCCCCCCAAATTATGACATGAAGCCATGTGACATCACTGCTGGTTGTCATCTTGGAGGGAAAGTAGGCATTTTGGTGTGCTTTGATGGGGGTGTGGCCTGCAGTAGGGGGATTGAGGAAATTGGCCTCTGATATCCATACAGTTGCTCATCCCTGCAAGAGCGTGAGTAATCTTAGAAATATTAGAGAGCCACAGCTGCAATGGTCTTCTCAATCCCCTCTACATTTTTCATTTTAAAAACTCCAAAAGGATGTTGTTGAATAGTACGTAAAATACTGAAGAACATAGAAAGCTGCCTTATACTAGAGTAGACTGTTGGTTCATTTAAGTCAGTACTATCAACTCTGACTGACTGACCATGATTTCAGGCAGCAAAGTTTCCTAACCCTGCATGAAGAACCTGGTATTCCATGGTGGCCTCATATCCAAGTGCTAACTAGGCCTGACCCTGCTGTAACGTCAAACGTTAGAGAAGACCAGGTATGTTCAGGGTGATACGGTGTTATGCCTAACATCATATGTCCCATCTGATCACTTAATATGAATGGATGGTTTGAATTTGTAGGCAAAAATATCTGACATATCTCAAACCAGTTCAGCCTTTCTCTCAGAGCTCCCTCCCATCCCAGATCCAGCTATCAATTGCCTGAATCTGTGCATCATTGACTTATATCCAGATATGGTGTGTTTCGATTTTTATAAACTCAGTCAAGCACTTTCCCCATAATTAACAAACCTGGAATGTAATGATTGCATAATACCAAAGCCCATATAAATGAAACAAAAGTGGTATAAGACCATATTTAATTAAAAGCAGCAGAAACCAAAAACAACAAGCAACACAAGATAAAAAAATGCACGGAGATCTAATACTTGACAGTCTTCTCCCCTCCATTTCACATTGGCTATCAGACAAGTGTATGCTGTATCAGTTTTAGTATATGGTATAAGTTGAGATAGATGTAAGTTTGACATTACGAAAGAGGAAAGAAATTTGACAAGAGATTAACTCCAACCCACTCACGCACTAGAAACATGGGCATGTGTATATTTAGACCACATGATCATGCTCTGTTATACCTAGCTCTGCTGGCTGCACATTTGGTGTCCATGTAAAGGGGTGAATCATGATTGATCTAGTTTCCCCATCTGTGTGGAGAAGTTCTGAATGCATCCATCCATTTGTATGTAGGTAAGGGATTGATGAGAAACCAATCAGAAACTGGTGAGAAATAATTCGGTTTATTTTATGATAAGAATATATGGAGGTTTGCTCATTTGTCCATAAGCGGGATTGAAAGATCCTGGATTTGTTTTTGTTTTTGTTTGGAAAATCAATGTGGGAGACATAAAAATTGACAAATTTATCCATCCAGGTAGAGAGACTACATAGAACTTAAAAGACTGGTTTTGAGTTTCTGTGTATTCAGCCATGTTTGTAATGCATGCCCTCCAATTTGCCTAGTTTGTCAGGGACAGTCCCAGTTAATCTCCTGTTGTCTTACTTTTTCAGCTGCTTTTAAAATGTCCCAGTTTCTCTCTTCCTCCTCTCTCTTCCCCCTTTTTGTCCTCATTTAATTTAAAATGGTGCAAACTGAGATCAGAGTGCAAAAGTAGTTTGCACTCTATTATCTCAGCAGGGAAGAGGGGAGAGAAGCTGATGGAATCTTGCCCTTTTCAGTTGACTCAAGCAAAAGCAAACTACTACAGCCTCTTCTAGCTTGTGTGTTCTTCCTCACAATAACTTTTCCCATCTTGACCACACTCTGATGTTGCTTGGCATACTATTGAAATTTGGCTGGTACAGATGTGTAACAATGTTGTTTGGTTTTTTTGTTTTTTTGTTAAGAACTTCTCAAAGTCAATATATTTCTCATTAAACAGTGCACATATATTTTGAAATTATCTGTTTATTTTATATCCCATCTTTCCCCAATATGGAATCAAAAGTGGCTTACAATATAAATTAATATAAAATAGATAAAACAATGTGTGGTACAGATTTTTTTTTTTTTAAAAAATAAGCAGCCAGTCTAGTTAAAGCCTCTATTTAAAACAGTTAAAGGCACTTTCAAAAGTTAGTGTAATAGATTCATATGAGACTAAACATACAAAGATGGGGAAAAGTGCAAATGACAGATTTATCTGTCTTTATATGCAGGACTCTTTCATATGCCCACAGAGTGTGGTGCTAATGCATATCAGTGGATCAGAGGCAAACTTAAACAGTTGTTTCAGAAGGTAACATGGTTTGAATGAACCTCCTTAAAGACAGTCACTTTAAGTAAGGGACCTTGAGCTGCATCCTTTTCTATCAGCAGACTGGTTCTACTTACAGAAAATCCCTCTGCCTGATTTTTATGGTCCCCTCCCCACATCATGGGTCACCTGTGACAACAAAGCAGGCTCCACTGACCCCCTGTGTAACATTTCCAGGAGGCTAGAGAGGTTCCTGTTGGAAGGAGAGGGCAAGGAAATCCACTTCTATGTGTACATTTACACACAGTGGATTCCCACATTCTTTGTAACATAAACTTCCCATTAAGTGGAGGGATGAACTGACTACAGAGTCAATGCCAGTGCTTTTGCATGGTTTATTCCTGAGTCCAAATGAGTCCAAATGCACTAAGTTTGGCACAAGTAGTACAGTGAGATGCTGTACATTCCTTACCTCCCTGCTCACAGTTTTTTAATCTATTCAACTCTAAAATGTATGTGTGTGGCGGGTGGGGGGTGGGACGTCTTGGTTATTTTTTCACCCTGTATTATAACATTTTGGGAAATTTTATATCTCTTAGACAGTTAAAGAACTGTCATATAAGGATACACCTGCAATGCCTCAAACTGGACATTGTGAAGACAGAGTTCCTAATATTTCCAGACCACAGCCTCCCACATAGTATGATGATACTTTTGGAAACACAAGTTTAACTCATAGTTATTAGGGCCAGGAAAATGTATTTTCCTTTGCAATCTGCTTGCCAATTCTAGACTTTCCTTCTCAAGTCACATGTTGCCAATTACCAATCCACCCTCTGTTAAAAGCTTTTAATATAACATCAGGCAAGTTGAAAGGAAGAGCAAGCACAAGTAGCCATGTTGTTTTCACGTGTTGTATGATATTGTACTGTAATGTTAATTGTAAGCAAAAGTATTGAATAGAGCAGGATTTTCTCCTTCAATTGCTTTTCCTGTAATTTTCAACTTGAGCAGGTTATACGAGAAGGGCAATTCTGACTATATGCTGATTTTTTTAACCTCCCCCTCCCTGCCAAATTTCATCTTATCACTGCTTCTCCTGTTTTCCCTGCCTTGCTCTGCTTAATTCTGTCAAACACTTCTATGCTCCTACACAGATTCCTGGCTTTAGGGCAGTATACACATATGGATTCACTTTCAGGTTTAAGCCTCCTGAAGCTGTGTACTCCACAACTTTTGACATGTTTCTTCAGAACAGCTGGGCACTAAAAATGTCCCCGGTGAATCAGTCCAAAATATCCTTGGAATCAGTGGTGGCTGCTGGTTTCCTTGTCACTGGAACAGTGAATCAATTCTAGGCTTTAGTCTGAACCATACATTAGCTCTGCAAAGTGCTCTGGACCCTATCCCCCAGCTAGGTTTAACAGCTTGGAGAGCTCCTTTAAAGTTCATACGAAAACATGGAATGGCTTCACTGCCCCACTGAAAGAGGAGCCACCAGCTGCCACTGTCTGATGATTTTGTTTCCAGTGATGGTTAGCCAAATATCACTAAGAAGTTTACACAAAAGTCATTAAACAGTGTGCTGTGGATTCAGTCCTCTCTGCACCCTTCTTTTGTGCCTCTGCCATTTATCCTGACTGAATCCTTGGTTGCTATTAGATTCTGCATCATTTTCCTTTCCTGTTGGTTTGGGCAGAGTGGTACAAATATAAATAAATGGTCAAAACTGCAAATAAATGAACTTTCTCTCACAATGAGCACACATTCCTTTCTGAGATCCATATATTGTAGTGTCTGAATTTTCGTTGCTTTAAAGCATTGGAATGTTGACATATAGTTTCAGAGTCACTGTCATGTCACACAGTCATAACACTTTGGTCCTGTCCAAATGATGAAAATAATCCAAATGGAAATTGCATGGAAGGCGATCTGTCCAAATGGACATTCACAGCAATACATCTCATTCAGAAGGAGGGCAGCCAAATCCAATATAAAGCTCCAAAGGGAAGCCTTTGGAGCTTTTCTCTGAGTTTTTAAAAAGCTCCGCAGGGCATGCGAATGTGCAATCATTAGGACAGTCACATTCACATTGCTGCAACGAGGCAGCATAAGCTGATTGGCTAGACGAGCATGAAGGGTGGGGCTAGCAAACAGGGAAAGCACCTGCTGCCGCCATGTTGGATTTTCGGCTAAGCGAGAGATCAGTAAGTTGATAAAACAATGATCTTTTATTCTCTTTTACTCTTTTCTTTCTTTTGTACATATGAAGTATCGCATGTGCACACCATGGTAAACTTTTTTTTTTTAATTTGGCGGCAGCAGATTTAAAAGCATGAGTAATTCACTCATGGCCGCCGTCTTGGCTAGGGGGCATGTGAATTTTAGGAGGGCTCTGTTAACCATTAAGACAGGTCACAGGGCTGCGAACTACTGTTTCTTTGGAGGAGATTGTATTCCCCCCCTCGTATAGATGCCCCCCTTGATGTCACTTTAACTGTCATGGCTGAATCCTACAGAATTCTAAGATTTCTAGTTTGTTGAGTACTGTACTTAGAATTGTCTGCTGCAGAACTCTTGTCCATGCCTCTATAATATAGCACTAGAGGCCTCTGTCAGAAAATGCCAAGTACCTCACCAAACTATGGATCCAAGATTCCATAGGATACAGCCATGACAGTTAGTGATACCAATTGTTATAACTTCACAGTATAATAATATCTGAAATTGGATAGCAGCACTTGGTTCTTCTAATTAGTTTTGTTCAAATCAAACTGTCAATGGAGTGTGAATTTAAGGATTGGGATAAGAATGGGTTTTTCCTTATTGCCCTGCTACCTTCTTGTGCTCAATGGTGTTATAAGGAATCAGGTTCAGTGATAACGAAGTGAAGGGTTCCAGGTTCTGAGAAAGAGACAAAGTGCTTTCTTTCTGAAGTCTCACTGTATAATACAGGGTTGATTTAATGGCATATAATGTCTTTGACTCTGATCCCTGCTTCTAGGATATAAATTGCTAGAGGTGAACCTCCATCCCACACCTTTCAGTGCCGTGCAGCTGCTGAAGTCTACTTGGCATATTCAGTTTCTGCCAACACATTTCTGACTTCCCCTTTCCTTTTGTTCACATATCTACATATCTTGGGAGTCGCCTAAGATGGAAAAACTTCCAGAGTCTTGTACCATAGTGCAGTTGCTCATTTAGCCTCAAATATGGGCAATACTAGTTGAGGAGGGAATTTGCTTTATGGGGGAGAGGGCTGAGGCATGCCTGCTTTCTGAGATATATCAGTTGAGCTTTATTTTGTCCCCTGTTCTAGGATATGGTTAGGCCTTCTGCTCCCTATTCAGATTGATGTGTCTGATATGTATGTGTGTGTGGGAGCAGTGGGGTCAGAGGAGACACTTTATCTCTGGTCTTAATAAATCCCCCTCTCCACCCCCTTCTAGTCTTCACAAAACTGTGTTAGACTGGGCTATGGGCAGTATGTCTTCCTCAACCCTAAACTCCCCTCCAGAATGCTTAGGCAGTTAAACTGCCAAATTCCTCACTCCCATTTTCTTTTTTAAAGTCCCTTCCCAATAATGTTCAAAGTTTGATGCCTGCAGGATATGCTCTGTCCTAATATAAAGCTAGAAAATATAAATTTTGGATTACAATGGCTGTGCTGCCCAGGAGGGTTGTTCAAGTCGTCACCCCCAAAGTAACTTTTCTAAACTTTCATCTTTTTCTTTCTTTCATTTTCAAAATGCATAAATAAATAAATAGGAGAGAAGTAGGGGAAATCAGTGATAACCATTAGTCACAAATAACTTTGCTTCATTGCTTTCAACTGGAAGAAAGTGTGATTAATTAGAGTAATGTCTAAAGAAATGCATGGATCTGTTTTGCTCCTGTACTAATAGGCATGGTACCACATGTTTACTATGACATATTTATTTATTTATTTATTCATTCATAAAAATACAGTCAGACCCCTTTATCCAAGGGGGCTTGGTTCCCTGACTTCCTACAGATACCAGGAACTGCAGATAACAGTGAGCCCTATTAAAATAATGAGACTGTTAAAAATACCACAGAGTTGTATTGGAGGATCCAGAAGATGTCTAGATATCACACCTTTCTAGGCATTTTCTAGGAAGACTCTATGGTATGTGTTCCTGTTTTGTGTTCAACGGATAACTGAATCTGCAAATATTGGTTCCACCGATACAGGGGTCCAACTGTATTTGTATCCAACCCTGTATCATGTGATCTCAGGGTGTGCACAATTAAATCACTTAAACATATTTTTAAAAAAAACAGAACAGTAAATACTTAGACTAATTAGCATATTAAACGTTTTGTGACATTTCCCCAGAAATGAATATGGGGAAATAATCTTTTTCTCAGGAACATCAGCTTGTTTGAGCCATCACATTACTGGAAGTAATGGTTTAGAAGCTATGCACGAGAAGTCAATGGAAATAATTACAGGAAAGTTCTACGTAGAGAGATCAAGTTTGTATGTATTACAGACTGGTTTGCACCAGCTGTGGACAGTTTATTTTACTTTTAGTTGAGCAATTTCCATTCCTTTTAATATCTAAGTATCCAGCACACATTCAAAGGGGGCAGGAGGAGGGGAGAGCAACACCCTGCACATTTTCCTTCGAAGGAGAATACAAATGTCTAATTTTGGGTGGGCCCAAGACTGTTTGCACTTCTTTTTAGTGAAGAAAGAGTACGAAACATTTCAGCTGGAGCATACCACACCCTAATCAAGCAATTAAAAAACCTCCACATTTTCTGTGGAGAAAGCCTTCTGAATGCTAAATGACAATTATTACATAGGAACAATTGATATAAAACTGGATGAAACACAAATTCCATTTCTTACTTAGCTTAGATTAAAATTTGCTCATGAGAAACATATACTGTGTTTTTGAATCATAAGGTTAGCAGCAGCCACCCTGACCATGAACAACTGACTCAGTGTTTCTCATAATAATCCAACGAAAGTCACAAACATACTCCCCATATACCTCCTTCATTCCACGATGATCCTTTAGATAGTACATGTGTCCCATCCTGATTTCTTAGGAACCAGCATGGCATAGTAGTTTGAGTGTTGGATTACAACTTTGGAGAGCTGGGTTTGAATCCCTGCTTGGCCATGAAAACCCACTGGGTGCCTTTGGGCAAGTCACACGCTCTCAGTTCGTATATGGCTAGAGTTGAAAAGGATAGGACAGGCATGAAGGCAAACTTCTTGACCTACTGTTGTCTCTCTTCTACAACCCCTCAGCCTTTTTGTCTTTTTAAAATCTTCTCCTCTGTTCCTCCCTCCTCTTATCCTTTTCTTCTTTTCTCCATTTACTTGGCTTGCCTTGTCAAAGATAAGAGCAGGCAAAAGTATGTAGATAACCTGATATTTGATGGCCACTGCCAGGAGGCCACCATTTCATTTATTGTGATATCAAATATATCTTGGCAGTTATGCTACGGGCATCTTTCAGAAATAGGAGTGAGTGTAAGAAAACTGTGAGTGGGTCTGTAATAGTGGTCTGCTTCAGAAAATGTGATTGAAAAAAAGAAGAGATGGGAGGAAGGAAGGAATAGATAAGACAAAAAAAAACATTGATAATAACGTTGAGAGGCTGGAGTTAAAAAAAGTTAGAGAGGGTCTTTTCTGCAGTGGCCCCACATTTATTAAGTGTGTTACCAGTTATGGTCCATTTGACCCCATCATTGTAGGCCTTTAGAAAGCCCTTAAATGTCCATTTCCTTTTGGTGTCTTTGTTATGAAATGTGTTTTATGAAACTCCTCTGATTTTTTTTTGGGGGGGGGGACTGTAATTGTTTCTTGCATAATGGGGATAGGGAAGTCCCTGGATATTTGTTGTTTCAATTAATATCACTGTGGGGTTTTAAAAGTTTATTATTATTATTTATACCTTAAAGCCAGAGATCTTAGAAGTTACCTTGAGAGGACCCTTATTCTTAAGGTCAGCCTAATGTTTTTTGAAGTGAGTGTATGTGGGGGGGGGATGAAATTGATGTATACTCACTCAAATTTGAAGCAGGATTGCCTTGTCCTAATGGTGTTTGGCAAAATTACAGGCATGTGAGGCTATCTGATTTTGCTGTCCCAATGGGAATGCTTGTGATTCAAGATGGCAGGCTTCACTCATGTTTTTATTTTTGCCAGTTACCACCACTGAACCATTTTTAAAAAGCATATATAAGATGTGAAAGTGAGATAGATAGTGTGATATTTCACCTAAAGAAAATTTTTAAAAGAAAAGAAAAAGGTTTGTTTTGTTGCATGATTGCTTGATAAAGTGAAAATCCAAGATGGTGATTCCAGGGTGCTTTCCTTCTTAGCAATGCTCACCCCCTGCTCCCATCCAGCCAATCAGCTTTCTACTTCCACTTTTCTGGAGTATGTGAGTAAATGTGATCACTTGTACTAATAATTGCTAATGTGTATTCTCCACAGTTTTTTTAAAAAATAAAATTTTATTCAATTTTTACAAATACATGTCATGAAAAAGTTGAAACAACAATTAACAATAAAACAATAAAACAATGGGACTTCTCTTCGACAGTTCAGGTGCAAAATGCAAAGGTAGCTTTCCATAAATGCTTCTGAGTCTCTGGAGGTTTCAGAAGCCCTGACTCTTCATTTGCATATTTAATAAATATCCACCTCTCCACAGAGTTTTTAAAAAACACTGGGGGAAGCTCTGAAGGCTGTTCCCTCGGGTTTATGGTGGATTTGGGCCCCCTCCTTCTGAATACAGTGGAATGATGTGGGATCCCATTAGGACAGATGGGACTCTAAGTGAATTCTAAGAGGATTATTTTCACCATTTAGACAGGCCCTGGGACTCTTAAGAGATGCAAATTGGTTTCAGACACTGCTATCATACCATACGGTTCTTTCGTCATCATCATCATCATCATCATCATCATATTTATTTCTTACAAACCTCTCCCCATGGATTGAGGTGGGGAACAACACATCCACACAAAAAAATTAATATCATAGAATCATAGAATTGTAGAGTTGGAAGAGACCACAAGGGCCATCCAGTCCAGCCCCCTGCCACACAATTAAATCAATTAAAGTACATCCTTGGTTAAAAATACATAAATACATCAAAACACACAATATCAGTTTAAGAGAATAAATACATCCAGTACATATTAAAACAGTTTAAAATTCACGGTTTAAATAACAATTGATGATATGAGCCTGATTCCTATTGATTGTTTCAACTAGAATATTGAATCAATGGGATATGCAAATTCGTTAATTTACCATATAGCCATTGATTCAGTGTGACTCAACTCTAGTTGGGGGCTACTAGTTGGATTCAGGCTGAAGATCCTGTAATGCTTAAAAATAATTGTAGATGAAACAATATTGCCACTGTCATCCTGTCTGAAGGACTCAAAAGATTTTAGCTAATGGAAACTGGAAAACTATCACAATAGCCAATGGAATAAGGCCAGTTTTTAGTAGCTAAGCTTCTGACCCATTGTCAAATACTGGAGAGACTGGCTTCCAGAGGGCTTTTTAACCTTCTTGGATAACATGCATACTAAGGCCACATGGAGTTTTCTAAAAGGATGTTTGAGTAATTGTTTGGGCAAGAAGTACAGGAGACAGAATGCAATATCTCTGCCATAAAACACAATTTTTTTAAAAAAGCAAAACATAAATAAAATAAAATGGAAGTGACTTCTTTCCTTAGGTATTTCCCCCTTCTCTCTGACCACCAAGCATTCATGGAGCCATTTATCTCAGTTAAAGAGAATGAGTTTCAGGCCTTCCTGCCAGTTCCCTTTTAATTACCACATGTAACATTGGTCATGCCTGTTAGGAATAATGACTGAACAAAGCTTTTCCTGAAGTGGCTTTTAGCAAGAGAGGCTGTGTTAGATTAGAAATGATTGGCAAGATGCTGGTTGCCCTCTTATTGAAATCTTTTCTTTGTTTAATTTGGTTTGAAAGGGTGTGTGGGAAAACAGCCATATCAAATAACAGCATTTTGGGGCAGGGCATGGGTCTGACTTGCAGCAGTTGTTTACATAAAAATTTGATTGTGATAAATAGAAAACCATAAGGGTGTGCTAGAATGTCTGAGGGCTTCAATGCTGAACTTAGGTCATGTTATGAATGGCCTGAAATTTGTTTAACATCTGATGGTTAGGGATGGCAAAGGTAATCTGATTGTTTGGGGAATGTCATTAAGAGAACGTGATTTGTGGTGGTTTGGTTAGGAAACATGGAAGGAGTGTTCATTGTTGTTTCTGTATCTTTGATAATTCTTTCCTTGGATGTAGAACAGCAGGGATAGGCATCATTCTTGTGGTGGTGAGGGAGCACTTTGTCTCCACACAACCTGCTGGGATCTACATGAGCACCACCCAAATTTGGTGGTCTAAATTCAAAACCAACTGCAGTGGTTGAAAACCTCCAGCACAGTGGTGCAGGAGGGTTCCAGAGTTCTCCCTGCATCAGAGGGTACCATAGAACTGTGCAGGCTGACTGAACAGGATGTGTCTTTCCAGGAGGAAAAGGAAGGACAAAAATCAGGATTCCCAATCATAAGGAATGTTTCTACACATATTAAGAGGCTGTCCTCAGAAGATCATCTTCCATGTGACGAGAGTGACAGATGGAATGATGGAAGGGGCTGGGGGAAGCATGCACCCATCTTCACATATTACTTTGCCTGCTTTTTATCTGTCTGTCTGTCTGTATAATATGAATTCTATAGTTGAATGAAAAAGGCATTTCTAAGGTTGGAGCCCAGTGTACTCAAGAGGTGCTAGAAGAACGGATACAACAGGGATTAAGAATTCTGCCTGCTGTTTGGGACCTCCAGCTGGGAAGGGAGTGAGTTTTCCAACTGGGCTCCACCACCCCCCCCAAGCCTTAAGAATGCTGCTTGCTGTTTGGGACCTCCAGCAGAGAAGGGAGTGAGTTTTCCAACCAGGCTCCACACCCCCTCCCTCTCCCCAGAAGCTTTAAGACCTGGAAGATCTTTGGACTAAGGGACAAGTATATGTGGCTGGACATGATCTGGGAGTGAGAATTGAGGTGGTGAAGGGGAACAGAAGGTATGGCGGAAACAGAGTGAAAGTTTGTTACAGATGTTTGAAAGCTATCCCGCCTTCAGTTTACTCTGTTCCCCAAAATGGATGGGAGAGCACATCAACCACACCGCAGAACCTTACCTTGCTCCTTTGCAATGCCAGGTTGGTAAAAAACAAGACCCATATTATCTATGATCTTCTTTTGGAAGAAGAAGACGCCGACCTGGCTTGCTTCACTGAGACCTGGCTGGGAGATGATAATGCCACAGCTTCGGTGCAGGCCATCCCAGCTGGGTACTCTGTCAGTGAGCAGGTAAGAGGAAGTGGGCGAGGGGGTGGAGTGGCTCTGATTCATAAAAATAATCTTACCTTGACCAGGATACCTGTCCAGAAAACTGTCCACTTCAAGTGTATGCACCTGAGCCTGAAGACCAGGGATAGTTTAGGTATTCTGTTTGTATACCATCCATCGCGCTGTCTAACAGACTCCCTTACCAAGCTGACACAACTGGTCTCAGAGTTGCTGTTGGAGACGCCCAGACTGTTAGTTCTAGGCGACTTCAACATCCCATTTGAGACTAGCTTGTCAAATCTATCAGGTGCAGCTCAGGAGTTCATGGAGTAATGACAAACATGGGCCTATCCCAGTTGGTCAATGGGCCCACTCATTATGCGGGTCATACCGTCGATGCAGTCTTTACTACGGAACAGAAATATCCGTGGGCGGAGGTGACTAAAACCACCGCATTGTCATGGACGGATCATTTCCTGATAAAGGCTGAACTCAGAGCCACTGTCCATCTGTCGGGGGTGGAGGACCTATTGAAATGGTCTGCCCTCGAAAGCTAATGGAACCAAATGGATTCCAGAAAGCCTTAGAAGGTTTATTGGTTGGTAACTCCAGTGATTCTGTCGAAGCCTTGGTCAGTACCTGGAACATTGACCTTACCAAGGCTATTGACACGATCGCTCCCAAGCATCCTCTCCAACCCGCTTCAAATCACCAACCATGGTATACTGAAGAACTTAGGAAGTTGAAGTGGGTTGGACAATGACTAGAGTGCGTCTGGCGAAAAACTTGGCTGTTGTCTGACAGGACTCGTCATAGGAAATTTCTTCATTCCTATAGAGAAGCAATATGTGCAGCGAGGAAATCCTTCTCTTCTGCACATATTGCATCTGCAGAGTGTTGCCCGGCCGAGCTGTTTAGAGTGGTGAGGGAACTGACACAGGTTTTACCTTGCAGAATCCAATACAAAAACCGACAACAGCCTGTTGTGACACATTTAACAACTTCTTTGCAGATAAAATCTCCAAGATAAGAGCTGATTTGGATGCCAGGGTTGTAGCAGATTCTATTGATTAGGTGTCAGTTTCAAACTGTAAGTACTGATGATGTGGATAAGCTCCTTGGTAGAGTGAGGACTACCTGCTCTCTTGATCCTTGCCCTTCATGGCAGGCCATCCTGGGGGTGTGATGCCTTGAAGATGTTCCTCAGGGACATCATCAATGCATTCCTTAGGGAAGGTCGTGTTCCTAAAAAGACCTTCCCTTGACCCTCTGGATATGAAGAACTACAGGCCAGTCTCCTTATTGCTTTTTTTGAGCAAGGTGATTGAGAGGGCGGTTGCTCTTCAACTCCAAACTGTCTTGGAAGAAACCGATTATCTAGATCCATTTCAAATTGGCTTTAGGACGGGATTGGGAGTTGAGACTGCCATGGTTGCCTTAGCTGATGACCTTCGCCAGAGCATCGACAGGGGTAGTGTGACCGTGTTGGTGCTACTGGATCTCTCAGCAGCTTTCGACACAATAGATCATGACATCCTCTTGGATTGCCTAAGAAGGTTAGGAATCAGAGGCACTGCGTTGCAGTAGTTCCGCTCCTTCCTCTCGGGTAGATTCCAGAGGGTGATGCTCGAGGACAGTCTCTGTGTAAGGGAAAGAGCTTAATTGTGGTGTCCCACAAAGCGCCATCCTGTCGCCGATGCTATTCAACATATATATGAAGCTGCTGGGAAAGATCATCCGGAGGCATGGGGCAGGATGTTATCAGTATGCTGATGACACCCAGATATATTTCTCCATGTCTTGGTCTTCGGCTCTGACATCAGATGGTGTCTCTGCTCTCAGTGATTGTCTTAGGGTAGCAATGCACTGGATGAGGGAAAACAAATTGAAGCTGAATCCAGACAAAACAGAGGTTCTCACAGTAGCAGGCCTGAACCCAGGTACTAGGATACAACCTCCAGTCCTGGATGGGGTCACGCTCTCCTCCAAGGACTGTGTTCGCAGTCTGGGGGTGCTCCTGGACTCGTTGCTCCAAATGACGAATCAGGTAAATGCGACGGGCAGGAGCGCCTGTTATCAGCTTCGGCTGATCCACCAGGTGCGCCCTTTCCTGGAAGTCAGGGACATTGAGACCATGGTACATGCTCTGGTAACCTCCTGTCTTCATTTCTATAATACACTCTACATGGGCTACCCTCGTGCTTGGTCTGGAAACTTCAACTAGTACAGAATATGGCACGATTGGTCTCGGGTACATCTAGAAGAGACCATATAACACTGATTTTAAGATTCCTTCACTGGCTGCCCATAAGTTTCTGGGCCCAGTACAAGATGTTGGTTATTACTTTTAAAGCCCTAAATGGCTTGGGTCTAACCTATCTTTGGGACTGCCTCCTTCTATATAACCCTCCCCGGGCACTCAGGTCCTCTGGGAGGAATCTGGTACAACCTTTAAAAACTAGGCTCTCTTCAACCTCCCAGAGGACCTTTTCGGCTATTGCTTCCAGATTATGGAATGGCCTGCCGGATGAGATCCGTCATATTACCACCTTAAATAGCTTTTAAAAAGCTCTTAAGATGGATCTCTTCCGGCGGGCCTTTCCTGAATAGATACCCAGTCATCAAAAAGAAAAATCTAATTTAGCCTGATCCCGATACAGCCATTGTTTATTGTTTAACTATTTATTAAGTATGTTTTAAATTTTTTGAATTATTTAATTGCATTTTAAGGGGGGTGGGATGGAGGGTCTTGAATGTATATTTTAAATGCTGTAAGCCATCCCGATTGCATTTTGTAGAGAAGCGGGATACAAATAAATTTTATATTATTATTATTATTATTATTATTATTAATGATGGTGGAGGTAAGTCTCTCTCCCCTTCTTTCAAAAAAAGCCATCAAAACGGATATCTTCTGGCAGGCCTTCCCTGAATAGAACAGACCATTTTAATAGATGCTTCTCCCTCTTTTTATGTTTTTATGTTTTGATTCTATAGTTTTAAAGTTTTAGGGTAGTTATTTTATGTCACTGGTGAATTTGCCAGTTATTTTAAATATATGCACTATTATATGTAATTTTAAGAAGGGTAAATTGTTTTATGTTATTACTATTGTTATGGATTTGTTTTTATATCCAATTGTTGTGAGCCGCCTTGATTGCCTAATAGGCAAAAGGCGGGGTACAAAAATAAAGTTATTATTATTCTCTCTGGCGTTTCTTCGCAAATGAAGATTCAGGAAGGACTTTCCCCGCGCTTTCTGCAAACATGCTGATGACTAAAAAGGCCAATCCGAGATAAACAAGTCCGGTTGCAGAAAGCACAGCAGAAGGCCTCCTTGGGTGATGTTTCCGGGTTGTGATTCTTTCTGCGTTGTGGTTACTCCTCAAGACTTGTTTGGTGTGAGTTCTCAAATAAGGCTGCAGCATTGTGGATAGTGCGTCTCCATGCCTCCCGATGTGAGGCCAGGGCAGACCATTGTTGGTGATCAATTTGGCTGAGCCTGAGATTTTGTTTCAGAGAGTCCTTGTATCGCTTTTTTGGAGCGCCCCTCTTACGCTGACCCGTGGTAAGTTCACCATAGAGTACTATTTTTGGGAGGTGATGGTCCTCCATCCTAGAAATGTGCCCTGCCCAGCGCAGCTGTGTTCTCAGTATCATGGCCTCTATTATTATTATTATTATTATTCATGCTTATCTGAGTGGGCAGGACTCTTTGATGGGACTGATGCCAACCCACTTGGACCAGGCTCGTTCTCTGCTTGAGCCTCTAGGTTGGCAGGATTCCCTGCTGGCACAGGTGTAGATAAACCTGTGCCAGGGTCCCAAGGGCTGTTCCCTGCCGTGTCTTCCTCCTTCTCTGACTCTACAGCCTCATCAGGCACCAAGTGCATGACACAGGTTGACAGCAAAATTTTCTGGATTCCATTATAAAGCAAACAGTAGTATAGAAATGGCTATACAGTTGTCCCTCCGTATCCACGGAGTTAAGTATTTACGGCTTGAAAATATTCTTTAAAAAATAATCCAAAAAGCTAACCTTGATTTTGCCATCTTATATAAGGAACACCATTTTGTTATGCTATTGCATATAATGGGACTTGAATATTCACGGATTTTGGTATCCATGGGGAGGGGGCGGTCCTGGAACCAAACCCCAGCAAATATGAAGGGACAACTGTACATAACTTTATTATTTTCTTCAGTAGCTAAAAGAAAGCTTTACTATGGGTATAAATTAGGTTTCCATATCCTTGTAAAGTACAGGTCAATTGTTACATTCAATTTTATAAAATTCTACTATGTGTAGCCCTCTTCGGTGTGACTTTGGAAAGGTGGGGCAAATATCAGAATGTCATTAAAGTATTATCAGTGTCTGTATTTCAGAACAGAAATATCTGTATTACCCCCCCCCCGAACATAAAGAAAATGAGTTCAGGGTTCAGAGTAGTTAAGGCTCATCATGTACTCTTCAAATTTCAAATAACTATATCGCTCAAGGAATTTGGTAACGCCAGAAAGCACAATAAAACAATTAAAGTTGTTATTTAAAACGGACATTAAAATAGGGCAATTAAAATATATATGCCATTGAAACTTAATTTAGAACAATGGGAAGAAGTTTGGATTAAAGAATTAAAATTTACGTGCAATAATGTTAAAGAAAATTATTATAAAATTATATACAAATGGTATATAACCCCACAAAGTTATATAAAAATAGTTCAAACAAGTGTTGGAAATGCCAGAAACAATTAGGTACATTTTTTCATATATGATCAAAGTGTGATAGAGCAAAGCAATACTGGTTTAAAGTTAATAAATGGATGGAGGAAATATTAAAAATTAAAATAAGAAAAAGACTGAAATTATATCTCCTAAATGTTAGATTTAAAAAAACAATTTAGAACGAAAATATAGCAAAATAATCAATTATATGATTACTGCTGCTAGAGTGATATATGCAAGGAAATGGAAGACCAATGAGATACTAACATATGAGGAATAGATGGGAAAAATTATGGAATATGCATTGTTAGATAAACTAACAAACTTGATAAATAATAAAACAAATGAGAATTTTATAAAAAAATTGGGAACCACTTATAGAATATTATAAACAGAACTATGGAGAACTTAATATTTTGGGATTTACAATGTGATTATTAAATAAGTAATAATTAATGTTAAATAATGTCAAATAAGAGGAATGTTTGAAACCATTCTCTGAGGATGCCAGCCACAGATGCAGGCAAAATGTCAGAAAGAAACTACAGTATTCCAGAACACGGCCTTACAGCCCAGAAAAAAACGAAGGAAAATCTATGTTTGAAATCTATCAATATTATATCTGGACTATGTGTATTTAGGACTATTATCAATAACAAATAATAGAGGAATTAGTTAAACAATTATTATTATGAGAGGGGTAAATTGGAGAAAATACTTAGAAAAGCGGTTAGAGGGATACAGGAAGTCAATTTTAAAGTTCAGGGGGAGGGAGGGAAATGTTAGATGGCTTGGTATGCGGCTGATATTTGTGTTTGTATGTGTCTGTATGTGTTTAAAATCTATATTGAATAAAAATCATTTTAACTACAAAAAAAGAAAAGAAAATCAAAGAAACTTTACACTTTTCAGCACAACTTCCAACTCAGCAGCAGTAAAAGATTGCTCCCTCCAAACACAGGACAGAATACATTTACTTGGTATTCTATGCTTTACATACAGAATGTCATGAAACTTGATTTTGCTGCTGAGTTTACACTGCAAATTGAAGTCTAGAACAGTGGTTCTTAACCTGTGGTCTGTGGACCCCCAGGGGGCTGCAGTGTCTTCACAGGGGGTCCACATAACAGAAGCCAAGGCAAAGTCTGGCTGACTTAGCCTGCACATTGCTGTTCAATCTGCTCCAGCCACAAATTTTCTGGAAGAAGCTGGAGAAAAGTCTTCCTTTTACTCTAGTGCCTCTGAGGGAAGGGTTAATGGATGGTGTAATTGTATTATTATTATTATTATTATTATTATTATTTGTTGCTGTTGTTGTTAGGGTTTTAAATCTTGAGTTAAGTCCTAGGGGTCTGCAGCAACAAAAAATATTTAAAGGGAGTCCCTGGTAAAGAAAAGATTAAGAGCCACATGTCTAGAATTTGGTGATACCAAACCAAGCTGTCTTGTCTAGTACAGTTGATCAGTCCACAATGAATGGAACATGTAGCAAAGCACACTGTCAGCTGTGGAACTCCACATGTACAAACCATTCCATTGCCCACAGAAGGAAGGCCTAGTTAGAGACTGAAGCCATTGATTTCATTGAGATACACAATACAAGTAGCCAATGATTTATCATCTAAATCACTTTGGTCAGATTTCTGTTATAGGAATTGTGCCTGTGTTATAAATAGATGTATTTCTCAGTTCTTTGGAAAGAAAGAGAGCACCATCAATCTGATTCCAAATTTGTAGGAAGAAGGGGCATTGCCAAGAATAAGGAAATTGATACCTCATCCATCATACCTGCTCTTAGAATAGTATAGAAATCACATGTAATTTTACTTAATGTACATAATAACGAAAAGGGGAAATATTATAATGATATCTGCTAAATCTACCACATAGTTAATGGTTTGTTAGCATTTCCCTCATAAAATTTTATTTTCAGAGGCCCGCTTCTTGGCCATGAATATGAAACTAGGTATATACCTCAAGGAGGAAGTCATTCTTGGCGTACATCTCACCTCCCAAGGTTATAGAAAGAAAATTTATCATGTTTTACTGTTATTTTCCCTCTCTTTGTCAATGTGCCATTTAGACCCAAATTGTCAGGGGGAAAAAAAGAATCTTCATTTGAATGTTCTGCTTCTTCACTTGCCTCCAGAGAAAAATTCTTTCCCCTCTCCTTCCCCTGTGTTGATGGGAATATATTATTTCCCTCATCTCCTTTCTCTACCCACAAGGAAAAACTTCTAAAGAATTAGATGTTATGAAAGACATTATGGGGTTGTCATCAAAAACGTGTTTTTCATTCAACTCATCTCCTGCTTGTATAGGGATACCCAAAATGTGATGTGACATTATTGCACACCAGGTCTCCCCATTTTTTCATGCAATGTAACCTAAATTATATCTTAATGAAAAGTGGAAAAATAACTGTAAACCATGATAAATCATCTTTCTGTAAACTTGGCAGACGTGATGTGCCCTAGAATGACTTCCTCCTTGAGGTATACCTGGTTTCACATTCATGACCAAGAAACAGACCTCTGAAAATAAAATTTTATGAGAGAAATGCTAACAAACCATTAACTATATGGCAGACTTAGCGGATATAACTGTAACTTTTCTCCTTTTCTTTATTGCACACATTAAATAATATTAAATCTGTCAGGCCACATGTTGTGCACGTACCTAGATGTTATCGAGGAGAGAGACATGGAGCTACTGTTTTCAGCATTAATCCCATGTCTGCAGCAATGCTCTGCCTTATGCATCTCATCATTCCTCTCCATTATTCTGGTACCAAGTGCACACTACTTGGGACTTCTATACACTATTCATAACCATGAACCCCTGAATCAGCATGAAATATAATCAATATTTATAGCACAGTCTGCTCTTTCCCCATTTTTTCAGAATGAAAGTTGCTTCAAGTTAATTTCACCTTTTATATTGGGAAATATTTTTTCCTTCCATTTTATCATTTTATGGGCTCTTGTCTAATATTTTAAGGCTCTAAATATGCATTAAATTAATTTTTGATATTGCTACAATAAAATCATAAGAGCACAAGAAGAGCCATGTTTTATTAGATCAAGGTTTTTGGCATCTTTCTCAGGTTTACAATATCATTTTTCAGGTGTGGTGTCCAACACACAGTATTTCATATTTTGTATAAGAGCAGTATGACATTGACAATGTTATTTTTGATTCTTCTTCTAATTCTGCTGAAAATAGAATTTACCTTTTTAACAGCAGCTGCAGTGGGATTGATATTTTCATCAAGCCACACATTACAATTCCAACATCCATTTTTTGGTCAATTCTTGTCAGGCTACATCCCACCATTTTATATATGAAGTTGGGATTTATTTATTTATTGTCCCAATATGCATCCTTATATTTGCTTACACTGCGTCAGTCACCTTTGCCTGTAACTTCATGAATGCTATGATGATTTCTGCTACGTTTCCTTCTAAAAAGGCAGATGGGCTAACTAGAATCTAAAGCAAAACAAAACAGATAGAAATAAGATGTACAGTAACAGTCTACCATTCATTTGTTTATTTTTATAATGAAAAGAAAAAGAAAAGAGAAAAACCAGTGGGAATAGCAATGGCATCCATTTAATTCCCCCCATTTTTTTTTTTTAATTTATTTCCATTTGCTTTCTGTTAGAGACTGGGGGACCATCTATATGAGGGGGAAAATGGAGTACCTCATAGTAATGATATTTTGCAGCGGCAATCACATGTCTTAACAGTGTTTTTGGCCTCAGAAGCCCTCATAAAGCTTTGCATGCCAGATGGTGGCTGCAAGTGATTTACTCGTGTTAGTTCTTTGCTGCTGATGAACTTTTTGTTTTTAAAGTCATCTAAGGTGCCCTGGAGTGATATAGTGATTTTTTGATTTAACAGGAAAGCAAAACAAAACAAAACACAAACAAACAAAAACCAATACCCCACAGGTCAAATGAAAATGTATGGCAATTATAACATAGCGCTTGGCCAGTAATTTATCTTTTCTTTTAAATAAGCGTTTACTCTTTTGTTAATTATATCTCTAGCATAAGAGAGCAGAACTTGGAAGTAAGGTATCAGGTAGGATTCCCAGTGAATAGACCATTTAGACAACCTCCTGGTTCTACACAGAGTAAGTTCTCCGGATCACAGTTTACTAGTCACAAGGAAACTGAGGACAGAAAGAGCAATGAAACCTATTTCAACAGCAACTTGGCTATTTATATGTCCTTTGTTAATTTGGATGCAAATGTGGCCCCAGAGAAATCTGAAAGTTTCATGCCTATATGATATAAGATATACAAAGTTCAAAACAGTTGGGTCTCTAATTTAACATGAAGCTTGCAGGAAATACACCTTTTAAAACACCCTCTAACTCAGAGAATCTTGATGTAGTCTATGTGATGCCTATGGGGCATCAGAAGTAGATGGGCTGTAAGTTTCATGCCAATTTGATGGAAAACACCAATAGATAGCAGAATACCGGTAGAATATTTGTTAAAATGAATAGAAAAAATGAGAACAAAATTGGGAACTGAATTATTTTAAAACAAAATGAATACAGTTGAAATAAATGGAAAACAAAATAGATTATTGTAAAAAAAGAAGGAAGGAAGGAAGGAAGGAAGAAAGGAAGAAAGAAAGAAAGAAAGAAAGAAAGAAAGAAAGAAAGAAAGAAAGACCTAATGGAAAATTGAAATATAATTTTCCTTGCATATCCCCATTAAAGATATATATTTTTTTGACATTTTTCACTACAGTATTGGCAGCTGAAAATCAGCCTCTCCAGCTACAAAATGTGAAATAATAGGTTGTCCATTACACAGGTTTGTGGGTGCATTTCCAGGCATGTGCACTAGAGAAAAGATGTGTTCTATCCATTCAGATTGTCAAATGTGAGGTCATATTTAAATATCTTTGATCTTTTTAAAAAAATTATGGAGGTGGAGTGGGGTAAGGTGGGGGTAGTGACCTGAGTCAACATTGTGGGAACAGGGTTAGTTTAAATCAGCCTTTCTCAACCTTTTCATCCTAGAGGAACCCTTGAAATAATTTTCAGGTCTCAGGGAACCCCTGTATAAAATTATTCTATATACTGCTATTGCTTTGCCTTCACAATCATGATCCCTTGAGGAACCCCTAGCAATCTCTTGGGGAACCCTGGTTGACAAACGCTGGTTTAAATCATTACCTTGTTACTTTTTCCCAGTGAATTCCCGCCCTCCCTTGCCATTAATAATTGGCCAGAATGGAAAATACTACCTGGTGCACACAGCAACTCTGGAAGTGTGATCATGCCATACCAACTGTCCCGATTTGGCAAGTACAGTTGGCTCTCTGTATCCATGGATTCTGAATCCGTGGATTCTACTACCCACAGCTTTGAAAATTTCCAAAAAGCAAACCTTGATTTTGCTGTTTTATATAAGGGACACAATTTTAATATGCCATTGTATATATCAGGATTTTGGTATCCACGGGGGGTCCTGGAACCAAACCCCAGCAGATATCAAAGGCCCACTGTACAGTCCCTATTAATCCCCTCTGCTCTCACTTTTTCAGCTGCTTTTAAAATATCCCAGTTCATCTCTTTTCCTCCACTTCTCCCCCTTTCTTAGCTTATTTCAGTTGCTGCAAACTGAGTTCAACATATAAAGGTAGTTTGTATTCAGTTAACTCTGTGAGGCAGGAAGAGAGGAGAGGGTGGAATCTTGCCCTTCACAGTAGACTCAGGCAAAAGCAAACTGCTGTTGGGTTGGTCTCCTGGCTCGTGCATGCTTTCTCATTAATAACTTTTGCTATCTTGAGAACGCTTTCATTTTGCTTAACCAGATGTGTCCCAGTTTTCATCTCTGAAATGTTGGAGGGTATGCCAAGTGTTTTCACATATCCTGGCAATGTTCTTTTTGCACTACAGATTCCAGAATACTTCAACCATCCTATCAATGGTTATGCCGGCTGGGAATTCTGGAAGTTGTGGGCTCCCTGCAACCAATTTTTTTTTCAAGCTCTGCAAGTTCGGCATATTATATAGCCATACCACACTCTGAGGAAAAGTGGCAAAGCACCAGGAACATTTCATCTTTCCTGCTGCCTTCCTGCATTATGTCGTTGTTTTTTTCATTCCCATGCTGTAAGGGACTGAGGTAAAACTGTGCCTTTTTACTAACCAGAAAAACCCATTTGCAAAAAGGCACGGTTTTAGCTTGGTGCCCCATGGGACCAGAACGAAAGGATGCTGGAAGGACACCCAACATCATATGGGAAGACAGCGGGAAAGATGGAATGTTCCTGCTGCTTTGCTGCTTTTCCTTGGAGTGTGGTAAGGCTCTTAGTGTGATCTGGAAATTTAGGTCCTAGGTACCAGGGAACTGAGCTGCCCCTTGAAGAACAATGATTGAATCAGCACACAACTCACACTAAGAAAACTTAAGTAATGCATCCCTCAAAATGCATTCTCCAATTGTTGTTGTGTGCCTTCAAGTCATTTCCAATTTATGGCAATACTAAGGCTTAATGAGGTCTTCTCCAATAGGGGGAGTGATTTACCTGAGACAGGAACCACAAAATAAGAATGGTCCCTAAGAAATATTATGCGAAGTAACTGCCCACACAGGTAGACATTTCTAGTCTTAAAACGGCATCAGCCCAGCTCACCACATATTTTCCCCAATCAGCTCTAAGCTTTACATTATACTGCCTTTTCTGGCAAACATCACAAACAGTTTGGGATTAGAGTTTTCCTTCTCCTAGGACAGGTGCCATAAGGTTAGAGAGCCACACTGCCACGGGTCAGTGTAAGAGAGGCGCTCCAAAAAAATGATACAAGGGCTCCCTGAAACAACATCTCAGGCTCGGCCAAATTGATCACCAACAATGGTCTGCCCTGGCCTCACATCGGGAGGCATGGAGACACACTATCCACAATGCTGCAGCCTTATTTGAGAACTCACGCCGAACAAGTCTTGAAGAGAAACGACAACGCAGAAAGAATCACAACCCAGAAACATCACCCAAGGAGGCCTTCTGCTGTGCTTTCTGCAACTGGACTTGTTAATCTCGGATTGGCCGTTTTAGTCATCAGCGCACTTGCAGAAAGTGCAGGATGAGTCCTTCCTGAATCTTCGTTTGTGAAGAAAAGCCAGAGAGACAGACAGTTATTTTTAGCCCTCATTTCCAGGAATCTCTCTCTCACTGTCTCTCTGCAAATAAACTTCACTGCCAAAGCTGTTTCCTTTAGCAGGTTTCTCCTAATGTTCAGTTGCTACTCCTAATATTCATTAGGCTTATTTGTAGTGTTCAGCCATTTTGTTCTAGTGCTCTGAAGATACATAGAACCAGTTTGCTCCTTCTTCTCCCTGACAGCCATTCAAAATTTGATAACCACTATCATGCCTCCTCTTAATCTAATGATCTTTTGTACCATTCAGAGAATGCCTGTTGTTCACCTTCAATGACATTCTATGCAAGGGCTTAAGAAGAGAGGATTCTTTTTTTTTTCTCTTGGTGAGGCATAATATTGTGCCCGTAACAATATTCACAAAGCTTTTAATGCAATGCCTTCTGGTACAGTCTGCTGACTGTGGTATGGGTCACATTAAATAAAGGGAAGGAAATTCACTTCCTTGCTGCAGATTTTTGTGTTGTCATTCCATATGAATCTTTGATTATTCAGCTTAGAATGATATCATAGCATGTGTGGTAAACAGATGGAATTAGTCGATGATGTGTTACTTAGTTCTGTCACTCGCTGCTGTGTGGTTTTATGTAAACAGTTAAAGAAAAGCCCAAGTAAATTCACTGAAGGCGAGATTAAAATCAAACAATTGTTCTTTGGCCTGAGATCATAAGGGAAAGGAAATTCAAAGCAAAGAATCCAAACCTCAAATATCTAAGCACAATGTCATGCCAACCTTAATTTTACACAACTGCACCCTATTGTGAGATGATATTGGAGGCTTGATTCTGAAACTTGGAATTTTATTGCTTTTGTGAGCTTCAGCCAGAACAATAACTCTATTTTAATGTTGCCTTTGTTTGGTGAAAAACTGAATTTGGAATTATTTTAATTGTTTCCTTTGGGTCTTTTGCCAGTCAAAATGAAACACATCCCTAATAAATGATGCAGCCTTCAAATCTACATGGTTTTGTCATAATGCTAATAGGAATTTTCTGAAGGGTAGCCATGCTAAATGCTGGAATTAATGAGATCACAGAAATTTAGAGCAACTTTGGTGCTCCAAATAGATCAAGAACAGGCAAAGAACACATCTGTAAACTGAGATACTTGAACTCTGCTGATTCAAGTTAATGGAAGCTCCACACGTGTCTCAAAGAAGCCTTTACTTCATTGACATCCTACCCAACTATTATTTAAAATGTTGTGTCTGAAAAATAATCCAGTTCTTAGTAAATCTAATGAGAATAGCAGGAATGATATGTCTAATGCTGTGCCAACCTGGACAATCAAAATACAGTGGCAAATTGGCAGTAGCATTTGTATTGTATTGGGGAATGTACCCAAAGGACATTGCAGCAAGGATTAGAAAACAAGGGATTGACAGTTCTTCCATGGCTGCCAGTCCCCAGGTCAAGTCAGGCTAAGATTTTGCAGCTCAGCAATGTGAGCTTGACCTTCCAAGGAATAACATCTCCTGTTTACAGAAGTGAGACTGTACAATGTGGAATAGCTACAGCTGTGTTTCTGGGTCTATAAATTAAGGATTTGACATCTCTGAGGTTAAGTTAACCTTTCCTGATCTTTTTTGCATCTAAGCTGAGCATAAGGATGGGGCACAAAATTGGGTTCTTCAGAGTAATTTGCATCAAGGTTTTAGGCTTCCAGTGTCTTGTATCGGTCACTTTGCCTTTCAAAGAAATGTCCACACTGCAGCACTGTCTAGATGGAAAGATTGATGTGTCTTATTCAGAAGGAAGGAGAGTTGTGTGCTTGAGATTGTCTACTTTCCTGGCTTTATTGCTGTTAGGAGAACACTCTCTTGAGGGAAAGAAAAAGGGGGTTGGACCACAGCCAGAAGTGAATAAGGACACATCCCCTCTGCCATACAGGTGGAACACTCAAGGGAATTCCTCCAGTTATAAGAGTGGCGGAGTTCTGCTTGAACCCCGACTGCTTCTGAGGGATGCTAGGTACTGACACTAGCCTTGCTCTGAAGCAGGTGAGGGTTGTATGGTTGGCGGTGTGCATGGGCCGGGTGGTAGAAAAAGTCATATTCCTATATTGAGCTTCCTCTGTAAGTCCCCTTTGCTCACTGTGTTGCTTCAGATAGGGAGCAGTGATGTGTCCTAATACTTTGCAGTAGGACTTAAACTCTTACTCACTGTGGCAATTAAAAGAAGCAGGGTCAATTTAGGCAAGTCTCCTAAGATTGTGGCTGCCCTGGGCAAGTGGAGAGAATATTAATTGAAACTGATCATTCGCATGTCTGAAAGAGATAGGATGGATTTGTTTAACCTGGAAGCGTGGAGCAATTCTTAAAACAGAGAGTAAACAAGTAGTATTTCCACTTAGATTGTATTATCAGTAAAATACTTTAGCTGAGAGTGAGTCATCTGTCAGAATATCAGGGAACGGGAAAATGGGTAGGTGAAAAATGAGTGAGAAATTTTCATCTCTCTCTACTCTGCCCCAAGATTCCCCCTGGGGTCATCAGATTTCTGATAGAGAAGTGATAACTCAGAAGCGGAGCTCAGGGGGCATTTGCCTCAGCTATTTCATTTCTGGGATCTGGACATAATTTCTTCTGAACAGAGATTTTCTGGCCAGTAGACAAGATAGTAAAATATAATGCTGTCTATGTAAGTTCTAGATATCTGGTACTCTACAGTTCTGTCCCTCCATGAAAATTGGATTGTATAAACAGACATGGGCTCAGTTATTGACAAGTTCCCTGATGGATCCTACCGCTCATGATATCCCTTCCTTCTGTACAGCTCAACTGGCTTACTTACATAAGGGATTCTGACATTATCTTATGGGTATGTGCTGGTGAAGGAGTCAATTTATAGATTTTGATTGACTCAGGAACCCAGATAGCTAGGAGATGAAAATAACAGAACAGGTCCATTGCATGGACAGATCACTTATTACCTTTTACATGAACTCTGCCATAGATGGAGGTGAGACCCCTAGAGTCTTACTTGGTAGTTTGAACTCTTCCAAGAACAAGACCAATATTATCTGTGTAGACTAGTTTCTTACTAGTATGAGAAACACAAATTCACAATATACTAGCCTCTTGAGTGTTGGATTGCTGTAGAAAAGTCTCTGACCCCTTGCTCTGAAATTATAGCCAGAGAAAGAGAGAAAACATGTGTTCAGTGATAAATCTTTTACAATTCAGCCTGACTGAAGGTGTCACTAAAAGATTTACTCATAACATTTTAAAGTCTGGATTTGTTTAAACATATCAGAGCATAGCTTTACTTTGTGATATGACTGTGGGAGTATGAATACTTAGAAAAAGGAAGGTTGTAGTATAAGAAATGTACATTTCCCAAAGGGTTTGTTTTCTCTGGGCTGGATATGGCCATATTAAGTAATTTCCAATCATGTCTCTGTTTCTTCTATGATGATCTTTCTGTGAGTTGATTCAATGACACCTGGATCCAGTTGGCCAATATCATGCCTAAACTACAGCAGAAGAGCTCACAAAGCCAATCAGTCCTATCACAAAGTAGGATTAAGCAGACTATGCTGGCCAATAAGGAGGTACAGATTGACAAAAAATACATTTGAGTTATTTTTTAATAATTATAGTACTGCAGAAGCATCGATGGGGGCATGGAGTGAAACAGAGGACTTTTAGCTCACAAATTCAGTCCCAGGGTAAATTCTGATTTATATTTCTTTCTTATTACATATAAACATGTGGATGCTTTAAAAACAAGCTTTGTCTTTCTAGCAATCAGAAATGGCTAGTTCCGGCAGTGATTTACACCTTGTTCATATACGACAACCTCCCTCTCCCAATCTATGTCTTCCTAAGAGCAAGAATAAATATACAGCTTTGCATCACAGGTGCAGGTATGATATATTGGCCAGTCCCATTTCTGACTGTAAGGAGATCACCCTCATTTGCACCAAACCACATAAACATGTGGCTAAAACTACTGGGGTAAAGTGATTTACGTTTCTACAGTTTCTCAGGGCAGAATAAATGTTTGCCCTTGAGAGAGCGGTTATGTGCATCCAAGGTTTTTTTTTTTTTTTTTTTTTACTGTTTTACTTGCCAAACCACAAACAAACCACTTTTAAAACTACCTCAAGCATAGAAAGAAGTTTGGCAAGGGGTACTGTTGAAGAAAATATGGACACACCAAAAAATGAGACGTAGGGAAAGCCCAGGTGCTTCCATCCACACTTCCCTATGGGGATTGTGGCCATCATGTGCATGTCAACACACATAATGAATTGCAGTGACCAAATAACCCAGACTTAATAATGTATAATGTAAGTTAATATATATAGGATGAGAGACCTCTAGCTACAGAAGAAATAGGTTTGTGGAAGGGCCTCACTGTTGTTATAGAATTATGTATCTTTCATGCAGAACAGCCCAGGATCCATGCAAAGTTGGTTTGGCAATGTAGTCTGTCTTCCTCCATTCTCTCACTCACTGTGTGTTTATGACAGGAAGTCAAAAGGTTGTCCTCTTTCTCTCACCAAGACAGTCCCTGAATGACACTGGGGATGCCCTCAAGCAAGCTACATCAAAGGCTCCAGACAGGATTCATACAGACCACATCTTTGCTGGCAGGGATTTAAATATATTCCGGCGTATAAGACGACTTTTGAGCACTCAAAAGTGCCCTCCAAAATTGACAGTCGTCTTATACGCCGGATACACTTTGCTTCACCTGCCTGCCTATCTCCTGCCTCTTCGCAAACGGAGCGAAGAGGCAGGAGATCGGGCAGGGGGTGAAGCAAAGTGCTCCTCCCTGCCACCCGCCCCCCCCCCCGCGCTTCCACCCTCCCTCCCGAAAGTCGCGGAACCGCGGCTTTGGGGGGGTGGCTAGGAAGCCCCCTCCTCCTTTCCTCTGCCCACTCCCCGTGCATCCAACCCCCTCCCTGAAAGCAGCGGCACCGCTGCTTTCAGGGAGTGGGGGGGCGGAGAATCCCCCTCCTCCCTTCCCCCCGCCCACCCCCCGTTCATCCACCCAGTCCCTGAAAGCAGCGGAACCGCTGCTTTCAGGGAGTGGGGGGGCGGAGAATCCCCCTCCTCCCTTCCCCCCGCCCACCCCCCGTTCATCCACCCAGTCCCTGAAAGCAGCTGAACCGCTGCTTTCAGGGAGTGGGGGGGCGGAGAATCCCCCTCCTCCCTTCCCCCCGCCCACCCCCCGTTCATCCACCCAGTCCCTGAAAGCAGCGGAACCGCTGCTTTCAGGGAGTGGGGGGGCGGAGAATCCCCCTCCTCCCTTCCCCCCGCCCACCCCCCGTTCATCCACCCAGTCCCTGAAAGCAGCGGAACCGCTGCGTTCAGGGAGTGGGGGGGCGGAGAATCCCCCTCCTCCCTTCCCCCCGCCCACCCCCCGTTCATCCACCCAGTCCCTGAAAGCAGCGGAACCGCTGCTTTCAGGGAGTGGGGGGGCGGAGAATCCCCCTCCTCCCTTCCCCCCGCCCACCCCCCATTCATCCACCCAGTCCCTGAAAGCAGCTGAACCGCTGCTTTCAGGGAGTGGGGGGGCGGAGAATCCCCCTCCTCCCTTCCCCCCGCCCACCCCCCGTTCATCCACCCAGTCCCTGAAAGCAGCTGAACCGCTGCTTTCAGGGAGTGGGGGGGCGGAGAATCCCCCTCCTCCCTTCCCCCCCGCCCACCCCCCGTTCATCCACCCCGTCCCTGAAAGCAGCGGAACCGCTGCTTTCAGGGAGTGGGGGGGGCGGAGAATCCCCCTCCTCCCTTCCCCCCGCCCACCCCCCGTTCATCCACCCCGTCCCTGAAAGCAGCTGAACCGCTGCTTTCAGGGAGTGGGGGGGCGGAGAATCCCCCTCCTCCCTTCCCCCCGCCCACCCCCCGTTCATCCACCCCGTCCCTGAAAGCAGCGGAACCGCTGCTTTCAGGGAGTGGGGGGGCGGAGAATCCCCCTCCTCCCTTCCCCCCGCCCACCCCCCGTTCATCCACCCAGTCCCTGAAAGCAGCTGAACCGCTGCTTTCAGGGAGTGGGGGGGCGGAGAATCCCCCTCCTCCCTTCCCCCCGCCCACCCCCCGTTCATCCACCCCGTCCCTGAAAGCAGCGGAACCGCTGCTTTCAGGGAGTGGGGGGGCGGAGAATCCCCCTCCTCCCTTCCCCCCGCCCACCCCCCGTTCATCCACCCCGTCCCTGAAAGCAGCGGAACCGCTGCTTTCAGGGAGTGGGGGGGCGGAGAATCCCCCTCCTCCCTTCCCCCCGCCCACCCCCCGTTCATCCACCCAGTCCCTGAAAGCAGCTGAACCGCTGCTTTCAGGGAGTGGGGGGGCGGAGAATCCCCCTCCTCCCTTCCCCCCGCCCACCCCCCGTTCATCCACCCCGTCCCTGAAAGCAGCGGAACCGCTGCTTTCAGGGAGTGGGGGGGCGGAGAATCCCCCTCCTCCCTTCCCCCCGCCCACCCCCCGTTCATCCACCCCGTCCCTGAAAGCAGCTGAACCGCTGCTTTCAGGGAGTGGGGGGGCGGAGAATCCCCCTCCTCCCTTCCCCCCGCCCACCCCCCGTTCATCCACCCAGTCCCTGAAAGCAGCGGAACCGCTGCTTTCAGGGAGTGGGGGGGCGGAGAATCCCCCTCCTCCCTTCCCCCCGCCCACCCCCCGTTCATCCACCCACTCCCTGAAAGCAGCGGAACCGCTGCTTTCAGGGAGTGGGGGGGCGGAGAATCCCCCTCCTCCCTTCCCCCCGCCCACCCCCCGTTCATCCACCCCGTCCCTGAAAGCAGCGGAACCGCTGCTTTCAGGGAGTGGGGGGGCGGAGAATCCCCCTCCTCCCTTCCCCCCGCCCACCCCCCGTTCATCCACCCCGTCCCTGAAAGCAGCGGAACCGCTGCTTTCAGGGAGTGGGGGGGCGGAGAATCCCCCTCCTCCCTTCCCCCCGCCCACCCCCCGTTCATCCACCCCGTCCCTGAAAGCAGCTGAACCGCTGCTTTCAGGGAGTGGGGGGGCGGAGAATCCCCCTCCTCCCTTCCCCCCGCCCACCCCCCGCTCATCCACCCCCGTCCCTGAAAGCAGCGGAACCGCTGCTTTCAGGGAGTGGGGGGGCGGAGAAGCCCCCTCCTCCCTTCCCCCCACCCCCACCCCCGCTCATCCACCCCCGTCCCGGAAAGCAGCGGAACCGCTGCTTTCAGGGAGTGGGGGGGCGGAGAAGCCCCCTCCTCCCTTCCCCCCGCCCACCCCCCGCTCATCCACCCCCGTCCCTGAAAGCAGCGGAACCGCTGCTTTCAGGGAGGCGGGGTGGCGGAGAAGCCCCCTCCTCCCTTCCCCCCTCCCACTCCCCATGCATCCACCCCCGTCCCTGAAAGCCGCAGAAACGCGCTTTCAGGGAGGGGGGTGGCGGAGAAGCCCCCTCCTCCCTTCCCCCCACCCATCCCCTGCGCATCCACCCCCCTCCCGAAAGGGAGGGGGGCTTGGAAGCCCCCTACTCCCTGCCACCCTCCCACCCTCCGCCCAGCCACCCCCCTTCCCCAAAGGCTCGCTTTGGAGAGGGGGGGTGGCTGTGAAGCCCCTTCCCCCCTGCCACCCTCCGCCTAGCCTCCCCCTAGCCTCCCCCCTCCCCCAAAGCCCCGTTTGGCCGCACAGCCTGCGGATCCCCCTCCTGCACTCCCTCCTGGAAGGGAGCGCAGGAGGGGCATGCGGAGGCTGCGTGGCCAAACCGCGATTCGCCCCTTCTTCCCACCTTCCTGGAAGGTGGGGAGAAGGGGCGAACGTGCCCCCTTTGGGCGCACAGCCTCCGCATCCTCCTCCTGCGCTCCCTCCTGGAAGTGAGCCCAGGAGGGGCATGCGGGGGCTATGCGTTGGAAGAGGGGGGTCGTCTTATAGGGCGAATATATCACAAACTCTGCATTTTACTTTAAAAATTGGGGGGGTCGTCTTATACGCCGGGTCGTCTTATACGCCGGAATATACGGTAGTCTTTCAGGCAGTAGCTGGAGAATTTCATCTGGCAGTCTAAAGAACACCATGTCCATTACTGTTTCAGGTAATTTTTTTCAAAAGCTTTTTAAAAGAAAAGCCATTGGCTATACAGGAAGGAATTCTGAAACATTGACCAAGTGCCTTGATCATTCAACACGTCCCTTCAATATTACTTTACTTTAATATTGAACAAATATAGATGATAAGAATTTTACAAAGGAGGCAGGGACAACATTAGGATTCTTCCAACTGAAAGAAAATTTCACCTCCAAGCAAAAACTGGCCAGCTTCCATAGCAAGGCTCCAGTTTCTGAATATGACATATATACTAAAGATAGTGGAAATGCCAACACATTTGACATTTGGAATGGAATGAAAACACATGGACATTTAGCACCTGGAATTTCATTGATCATTTTCCCATATAAGAAAGATAAATTGATATAGCAAGAGCTAGTGTTTCAAATAGAAATGAATGGGTTTTATTCATAATGATTAGGTCCACAAAACACATAATCTAGGTCATTGTGCAAGAGTATCATAAATGTTACATGGCTTTCAGTAACATTTCTCCAGAATAAGAGGTGAGCCAGCATGGTGTAATGGTTTGAGCATTGGACTACAACTCAGGAGATCAGGGTTTGAATCCCTGCTTGGCTGTGGGGCATTTTGAGCAAATAACACTATCTCAGTCTCAGAAGTAGGCGAAAGCAACACCCCTCCTAACAAATCTTGTCAAGAAAGCCCCATGATAGGGTCGCTTTGAGGTCACCATAAGTCAGAAGGTACACGAGAACAACAATAGAATCCAAGCAGTAGAGATTCTTATCTAGTCTTTCCTTTGATCAGTTAAATAATAGCCACAGAAAAATAGATGCAGCAAAACAAAAGCATAGTAATTGGTAATTAGCAGAAAGCATGAAGCCGAATTTGAGAAAGCGAACAGTCCGTACTATTCTCATCTTATATTCTCATTTGTCCTTCATTATCAAAGAAATAATGACAGATGGGAATAAATTCAGTGCTAAAGACCATAGACTGTAAATAGATTGTTCTATTTCTTTTTCCAATTTTTACTTTCTGTAAAATTCTAAAGGGGAACTCTGAACTCTAGGAACCACTCATAGTGCTTACTTTCCTTTTTCTCCTATCCCCTCCCTCACCACATCTTGCACTTTCATGGTGCACCTCTCACTTGCTTCTTGTGCACCACCACTCACACCACTCTATCTCCCATTTCTCCTACTCCCTCCCTCACTTCTCCTCACTTCTCACACTGCTCCTCACATTTCTCCCTCACTTCTTCTCACACTGTCGCCGTGCACCCCTTGCTTGCTTTTTGTACACCACCAGTCACATTGCTTGCTCTCCCGTCTCTCCTCCTTCCTCCTTCACTTTACCTCATGCCATTTTGCCTCACCTTGTGCCCTCACAGTACACCCTTGCTTGCTTTTTGTACTCCACCACACTCACTGTGCACTGTTACTTTCCTCATGCCTTAAATTCCCAAGTGGACTTGTTTCTTGCAGAAAAATTTGACTTAATGTCTCCATGTTTTGCCCAATATCCCAACTTCTACAGAGGTTAGAGACTTACTTTTTAAAAAAATGTATATATGAAAACTTGGAATCAGAGCCAAATGATGGATCAAATGGACGCTAGATGACATCTCTAGAATCCGGATAAAACCCAGCTGTCTGGGTGACACACCAACCCTACTGTAGAATGCACATCTAACAACAGTATAGCTGCTTCATTTTGCACTAACTATAGCTTCTGAAGACTTTTCGGTGATAGCCTTGTGTAGAGCACATTAGAGTAGTCTAATCAGGAGGTAATTGCCACTGTGGCCAGATCTGCCCTTGCATATAGTTATGTTTTGTACACAAATGTCATTGTGTTGATTTTCACTCATCTGGAACAATCATTTTAAGTATCTTAGATCAGTTTAGTTTGACATCAGAATACAAAGCAAATCTTTGTAAATCAGAATGGATCAGAGCTAAGTTGAGGGTGGATCTTAATCTTTTAGTCCATGGGGTAGTAATACATGGAAGAATACCCCAGTTAAATATCTAGGCATGTGGTTTCTAGAAAATCTAGAGTCCCTTGCAGATTATAATCATACAAAATTATATAAATGAATAGAGAAGAACTTAGGGGTAGTTCAAATTGTGAAAAAATCCCTCTTAGAATTCACAGGGAATCCCATGTGTCCAAATTGCATCCTGGAGCATTCTGTCCTTTTTGGACGGAGGAGCAGCAAAGGTCAGGGCAGAAGTCTCTGGGACTTTTCCCGAGTTTTTTAAAAACACCAATGGAAATGGGCACTCTTGCCTGTTAGGACAACCAAACCGCATTGCATTGCATTGCATTGCATTGCTGAAGAGGACAGCTGATTGTTGGATGTGCTCTGGGGGAGGAGCTTGGTAAGACAGCAGATTGTGGAACCACCATGTTGGATTGTCGCTATAGCAATTATGTACTGAGATGATGAAACAGGCTTTCTTTCCTTGTTTCTTTATAAGCAGAAGATTGCTCTTCTGTACCTTGGAGTTAGTTTTTTTAAAAAAATATTGTTTAGCAGGGGCAAGTTGGGGAGTACAAAACTGTGAATAATTCACTCACAGCCTCCATCTTGATTCACTGACATGCCTCCATGTGAACAGGAAATACGGAGAGCTTCTCACACCAGTGATCTTGCAAAAAATTGTTGCGACAGATGACAACTGCTGCAAATTGATGTTTCTGCACCCCAATTCGCATTTTATTCCCTCGTCTAGACCAGCCCTTAGTCAGCTTAGTCAGTTAGTCAAATTTTCGTCCTTCTTGGTTGGATTGGGTGGCAATCGTTGCAATGAACATACTGCCAAAGGGTGGTTTTTTTTTAAAAAAAATATATATTAATATAACTCAAGTAGTAGATGCTCCAGCTATTGATTGTTGACAAAATTGACCCTGCCTTTTACTTAGTTTAATAATTCTCCAGCAGCCTCAGCTCTAGAGCCTATGCAGAAAAAAACAATAGAAGTCCTGGAGTCTGATTCTTACTCAGTATTATCAAGCAACAAAATTAGCCTCTTTGTGTGGCTTGTATAAACCAGATAAAAAAGTGAAAGCAGGTACATATTTAACTGATTTATTATGGTTTCAAAAGCAAGCTATATAAATCAACATCCAAAAATCTTGTAGTCAGTTAAAACACATGTAATTCTTGGAATATTTTGAAACAAAAATTTAGCCTTGATTTGTCTTTGCTGACATCAGCAGTTTATAATGAGCAAACAAAGTGGGCAGTAAATCTCTTGGGAAATTTTACAGTTTAGAAACAGAATCTGCTCAACAATCCAGTAGACAGTCCAATTATTTCAAATGAAGAACTGGTTCTCAAAATAGATGGGTTTAAATCACCTTTATTTCAGGTAGCCCCCCCCCACATATGACAAACTGGTCATATTCCCATAGCATAAGTCACAAGACATATATATATATATATATATATGTTTAAAAAATTGGCATGCTGCTTAATTGTTCTTGATTAGTTTCTACAAGGACAAATGACTAAATAAATTATGGAAGATCCATAGTTTATTTTCTCCACCATTTTTGCAGCAGAAATGGTCAGGCACTGTCTGTAAGCATGCAGTCTCTTTTGTGATAAACGGGTCCTTAAAAAAATTCTAGAATCAGAAGATGTTACAGTGCTGAGACATTCAATAGGGTTAACAGAAGGACTAGAATGGAGGGGCAGCTTCCCATTCCCTTGCTCATCTCTGGGTGCATTTAGATTGTAGAAATAATGCAGTTTGACACCACTTTAAGTGCTGTAACTTGATCCTATGGAATCTTGGGATTTGTAGCTTTACAAAGTCTTTAGCCTTCTCTGTCAAAGAGTGGTGATGCCTCACAAAACTACAAATCCCAGGATTCTATAAGATGGAGCTATGGCATTTAAAGTCAAACTGTATTATTTCTGTTGTGTAGATGTACCCTGTATCAAGTATTTCCCTCTTTTTGTAGCATACTTAGCTGTTACCCCAGAGTCCTCAGCCAGTTACTCCACCAAACATATAACTGAACTCAAGAGGATATAGTCAGGGCTTGGAAAAATGATTTTTCTGGACTACAATTCTCAGAATCTTGCCATGCTGGGTGGGGGAATTCTGGGATTTGCAGTTCAAACAAAGTTTTCCAAAGCCCTGAATATTGCACATATAAGGTACTTGCCTTGAGAACTGTGTGAGGTAAGTTTCTGAGGTCAATACCTGCCCCCTTCAAATGTTTATTCCCAAAGCAGGCAAAGTCTATCTTGCATATGCTTGAATTTTGATCAGGGATGTAAGCTTTGGAGTAAATGATGATGATGATGATGTTTATTTATAACTCCCTTTTCACCAAAGGGCAGAACATTAGCATACACAATCAAAGACAAGGACAACAAAACATAACATTATAAATATACGTGGATCAAAATGAATGAAATCCGCAATACCCCACCAGTTACTACCCATCTCAGCAACCTTAGGCACAGCTCAGCAGCTTAAAGCTGGTGAATCAAAGAGGAAGGTCTTCAATCCTTTAGGAAAATGGGTAAGATCCTTCTCCAGCTAGAGGTCCAAAGGAAGACCATTCCACAGAAGGAGGCATACTTTGCACCTCCAGTACATATTCTGGATAGCACTATTTGTCTTCTTAGAATCTGCTGTAATAAACTGCAGAAGGATGCTTGGAAAGGCACTGAAAACTGATTCCAGGAGTTAATTAAAAATAAGAACCCAAGCCTCTGAAACAGGGATGCTTATGGCCATACTATCCTTTCAACTATTATAACCCATCTTAACTAACGTTTATTAAAGTATTTTAAACCAGTGTGATTGGAAGCAGAATATGGTTATACTGCCCAAATATGACCAGCTGAATTCAAGCATAAAAGTCTGTAGGGTCTGATAATTGTTACAATTTCTATAGCATATGGCTACTGGCCCATAGTGTTGGGCTTTATAGTGAGTATTTAATTTTCCGATGGGAATAAATATTGCCTTTTCTTCTTTCAAAGCAACACAAACACAATGCCAGCAGTCTCCAATGATGAGAGCTGTTACCATAACTGCTGTATAAAGATAAAAGGATAAAGAAACAAAGTTTGGTCTCAAACTTTCAATACATTGTTATAAATACTGGAGGGGAAAATGTTTTAAAAATAGTTCAGTGGTGCCCTTTAAAACCCATAAACTCTTATTGTGCCTCTCCTGTAAGTAGCAAATGTCTGTGCTGTATGTGCATGCTTTTCTTCTGAAATATTGCTTACTGTATACCACTTTGTTTGTTTAATTTTTCAGTGGAACTGAATTTTTATGATCTAGTCATAAACCTCCTGAACATAGAGGTCTAAATGGAAACACTGACACAGCCTTAATTATACTGGCTCCAGCATGATACTGTGATTAAAGTTTGTTTGTTTTGTGTAGCAGTGTGCAGTGTATGTGTATGTGTGTACATGTTGTGTATGTGTCTAATTTTGTATAGGAAAACTAATGGAAAAATGATGTCACCATGATGGAATATATAATTCTGTGCATGATGTTTTATTCTTTTATTGTAGAACTCCAGGTGTGTACTTTCAGTATCAAAGTATTCGTTTATTTTAGTTGTAGAGCAGTATAGTTATATTGGGACATTTTTAATTGCTGTGAAATTTAAGCATCACATTTTAGTTTGTGCTATTCAATGGAATTTATGGTAAGTGTTTTGTAAAATATTTATTTATTTAAGGCATTTGTTTATCACCTCTCAGCTCACCAGGGCCACTGCAGAGGATGTTAAATTTCAGACAGGCTCATGTGGGAAGAGGCGGTGTTTCAGATATCCTGGCTCAAGTCATTCAGGGCTTTGTAGATCAAAACCAGCACCATGAATTGAGCTTGGAAGCAAATTGGAAGCCAGTGCAGTCCCTGTAAGGCTAGTGTTATATGGTCCCTAAAATGCACACTAGCAACAGTCTGATTCCTGCATTTTCCACTAGCTTCTGAACATTGTTCAAGGGCCGCCTTATGTACGAGTGCATTAGTGTGGTGTAGTGGTTTGAGTGTTGGACTACGACTCTGGAGACCAGATTTCAAATCCCTGTTTGGCCATGAAAACCCACTTGGTGACTTTGGGCAAGTTGCACACTCTTAGCCCTCAGAAAACCCTGTTATAGGTTCGTCTTAGAGTTGCCATAAGTTGGAAATGATTTGAAAGCACACAGGAACAACAAATTTGGAGCTAATTAAGACATTAGCCACTGTAGCCAGTGCCTTCCTTAGGAAAGAGGAAACTTGTCTACCAGAGCTGGGCTACAGCACTCCTGGTCATAGCAGCTATCTGGGCTTCCAGGAGAAACTCTGGGTCCAAAAGTTCCTCCAAGCTACAGACTTGATGTTTTAGAGGGTGTTCAATCTTATCCAAAGCAACCCAACCCCAAGTTAGTTTTCACTCTGACCAAAAGACCTTCCATCTTGTCTGTATTGAGTATCAATTTATTCACCCATATCAAAACCTTCACTACATCCAGGCAATGATGCAGGATTTCCACACCCTTCATATCAGTTCTAAAAGAAAGAAAGAGCTGGATATCATCAGCATACTGATGATACCCAATCCCCAAACTCCAGATTAATTAATTAATTAATTAATTTCATTTGCATGTCAGCTTTCACCCAACGTGGGACCCAAGGTGCCTCCCAAAGAGACTCAGTTAGAAGAACTTAACAATAAAACTTCAAAAATACGATGGGCCCTCAGCATCTGCTGGGTTTTGGTTTCAGGACCCCCAGTGGATACCAAATTCTGTGGATGCTCAAGTCCCATTATATATAATGGCATAGTAAAATGTTGTCCCTTATATAAAAAGGTGAACAGCAAGGTCTTCTTTTTGTACCCTCCCCCCGAATATTTTCAAGCAGTGGTTGGTTGAATCCATGGATGCAGACCTGCGGATACAGAGGGCTGACTATAATTGAAATCACAGTGTCAAGAGTATAAAATATTTTAAAAGACACACAAAAGTTAAAACTAAACACGTATCCCAATAAGAAGGATCCCTGTTTACATATTAAAGCCTGATGAAACAAAAAAGTCTTTGCCTGCCAGTGGAAGAAGAGCAGGACTTGGCCAGCCTAGCCTCTTAAGGAAGCGAGTTCCAGAGGGTGGAAGCAGCCACTGAGAAAGCTCTCTCTTGTGTCCTTACCCTGTGATGGTGGCAGGACTGAGATAAAGCCCTCCCCTGTAGATTGTAAAACTGTGCCAGGTTCATGTGGGCAGATACGGTCTTTCAGATAGTCTGGTCCTAAGACATATATGGCTTTATAGGTCATGATCAGGATTTTGAATTGGCCCAGAAATGAACAGTTTGCCAGTGAGGCTGTTTTAACAAGGAAGTTACATGTTCCCTGTAACTTGCCCCAGTCAGCGTTCTGCCCCCCCGCTCCCCAGGACCTTTCCCTAGGGATGTAAACATTTGTCAATTTTGTCCTAAGTGAGGATAAATAATTTTCACAGTTTTCTCCCTGCTGTAGAAAACAGATATTTCTTTGCAGTTCTCACTTGTTATTCACACATCACAAAGCATTTCAGACAATTATTCTACACAGAACTACATGCAGGGTTTTTGTGTGTGTGTGTGATAATTATTTGTGTGTGTGTGTGTGTGTGTGTGTACACTCTTTCCAGATAATCACATGTGGCAAGACTGTGGCGGGGGGATAGTTGTGCAAATCCTAGCAATTTTTTGGAAAATAAACCCCAATGTGGCTTTTTATTTTGTGCAAGATTATTTTTAAATACAAGATAACTGTTTGCTGTGCAAAAAAAAAAAAGCAGTTTTGTGGGGGGAAAGCCAATGTGGCTAGTTTTTTATTCACAACCAAGCAATCTTGAACAAAAATATATATTCACATGTGGCTTTTCTTACTTTTTGGAAACAGTGTTTCTGCACAATGAATGTTTTTTTTTTTTTTACACAAATGACATGATTGTCACACACAAAGACCCTACATGTATTTCTGTGCAGAATAATTTCCCCAGACACTTCAGGATGTGTGAGCACTGGGTGAAAACTGTGCAAAATTCTCATTACTTTGTTATCCTTCCTGACTATCAGGAAAGTTATTTTTTTCACCAAGGAAACAAATAACTGGCAATATCATTTCTATCCCTACGTTTTCCAACAGGTTCATGTAGATGTTGAAAAGCATAAGGGACTGTATTGAAACCAATGAAATAGAAGATTTTGGGACCCCTTCACATGCACACTGAGCTGCATAGAAGCCACATGATGTTGTCCCATGTGGCTTTGTTATGCTGGTGAATACTATGACCATGTTCATGTTGTGATTTGCAGCAAACCCACCTGTTCTACCCATATTCTTTTGGCAGAATGCTGGTTAATTGGGAAAAACTTACTGAATGAGCTTTTTTACCGGGCTGTGGTATATTATCAATATTATCCCCCTCTCTCCCAGTCTCAGATTTCAACAAATTCAGGTATCCCTACTCAGGATGGCAGCATATGACCTCTAAGATAAGAGGCACCATACCCCTAAATGCAAGTGGCTGAGAAACAAGAGCAGAAAATACCTTTTCTCTTTATACCTTGCTTGTGGACTTTCCATGTGATAGCATGCCGTACTACCGCTCCCCATGAGATTATGGATCTGGACATAATAGACACTTTTCAGGGTCACATTGGCTTAGGCAGACTGGACGTCAGTTGAAGGTCATGTTGACCTGAGACGTGTCAAGAAATATAATGGCAGGAAAGCTCAAGTTAGGATTAAGCAGAAAGCCCCCATAATGGGTTTATGCTAATAACTCAGTTGTTAAGGGGTATGTGCTAATCCATTCATCCAGCCATGGGTATTTCAAGTAATAATTCAATCAAGCAATCAGGTGACCATTTCTCATTCCATACTGTATGGAAATCTCCCCTCACACCCACTCCTGTCCAACCTTATGAGGTTGTTGCAAAACCACCAATGTTCTCTCTCTCCACAATTAAAGCAATCAGTTGAGTTTTGGTTTCTTTTGTGTATTCCATGGGAAAGCCATCCAGGTTTTGTTATAACTAACGTGCCCCTCCAAGGCATGGAACAGTGTATAAATATTAGAGCCGCAACAATAGCAAGGTGTGCCACAGTGGACGGACCTGGCCATTCTCTTTCTCGGTGCGTCCTGGATTGGAACCTCCTGTGCCACCCTTAATGCCTGTTTAAGTATCTTCACTGCTCTTTGAGGCTTGTAACTATCACCCTATCTCCCAGACCTCTCTCCTCTATCCAACATTTCTGCCTTACTCTGCTATAGCCTTGTATGGTTTGTAAGAATGTAGGTTTGTGTATGTTAGTTTACTTTCTGTATTATTCCAATAAAATAGTAATAATCACCATAAGCATAATAATAATCATAACAACAATAATAAAATTTATTTGTATCCCACCCCTCTACAAATGCAATCGGGGTGGCTTAAAGCATTTAAAATATACATACAAGACCCGTCATCCCATCCCCCTTAAAATACAATTAAATAATTAAAAATGTAAAACATACTTAAAAAATACTAAAAACTAACAATAAAGATAGCTGTATTGGGATCGGACTAAGTTAGATTTTTCTTTCTGATGGCCGGGTATCTATTTAGGAAAGGCCCGCCGGAAGAGATCCATCTTAAGAGCTTTTTAAAAGCTATTTAGAGTGGTACTTTGTTTTACTTTAAGTAGAACCTCCTCTACAGTAAGTACTGGTGAAAAGGTTAGTACTAGGTGAAAAGATCCCTGAAGTTTCCCCTCCTCTCGCAGGCCTCCTATCTGAGCTAATAATTCCCCCAAACATTAAAGGAGATTCTGGCTTCATGGGTGGAACTCTTAATGCACCCCACACCTCTTAGGGTAATAAATGGGCATCTGGCCCCATGGGAGATTATACTGGACTAGATAGATCTGAACTAGATATATCTGACCCAGCAAGACTCTTTTTAGTTGTCTATTTGAATCCTCTTTTGGGAGAAATGTGATATAAATTCAATAGATAGATAGATAGTCCTTGTGTAATAAGTGTTTATTTAACAAGTTGTATCTTTCTTTAGAAGAGGGTGTGTCCTCCAAATGTTTTGGCCTACCATTCCTATTGTCTCGCACTCAGCATCCAGTAAGGGATTGTGGGAGCTGAAGTCCAAAACATCTAGGTGGGGGCAAACATACTTTAGAAGAATTCTTCTGGTATTAACATAAATGCATAAGAAGTGTCATGCTGGATCTGACCAAAGACCTCCAGTATTCTGTTCAAACTTTGACCAGAAGATGCCTATGCAAAGCCTATAACCAAAACATGCGTAGCATCCTCCTACTCATGTTCCTCACACCTTTGATTCTGTTGACAAGATAACCATTATGACAAATAACACTGATAATATTATTCTCTTTTATTGTTTGCTTGCATTTCTTTTATGCAAGCTTCTGATCATGAAACCTAAAACTAAAAAGGAGGGACTCTCTTTATGTCATATAGGGAAGTATCCTGATTGGTGTGCATTCATTTCTAATGAAGCTGAAGACATAAATCACTCAAGACAATGACAAATAATTTAGTCAGTAGCATGGAAAAACTGCACTGTTTGTACTGTAACACACAATGCAATATTTTAATTATGAAGGGTCATAGAAAGATACTGCAGAGAATGTCTTATTTCTATAACATTTTGGCTCAGTTGTACCACTTTTTCTTATGCTGTAATTTGAACCACTGTATAATAAAAGTGCTTCCTTTTTTAAAATTAAACTTTAAAACATTACAGTTTTAACCAAAATAAGAAAAAAAAATCAGCAGTGGATTAATGTGGTGGTTGTAAAACTATGAAATTTAATGAGATTTAAAAAAATAACTGCCTTTATATACAGTCTATTAAGACAAAACATGCAATTCTTTTCAATAATTTATGTAATGCCCATCCACTGAAAGACTCTGCAGGTAAAAACCCACAAACAGTGACAGCCAGAAAGGGACTTTCTTACCTTCCCCTCCTCCTCCAGCCCTCAAAGAGCCTCTCCCAAGGATTGGGGGATGCTCCTGAATGGGGTGGCCTATGGTATAGGGGCTTAAAAAGAAAGAAGAGTTCCTGAAACTGGGGTGAATGTATCCTTTGTGGGTAGAGGGGAAAAAAAAGAGAAATATAAATATTTAGATTATGGTGGAGACTCTACCATCAGGTTCTTAATCTGAAGGGAAGGAGACCGTGGACCGCAGAGGATGAGCAGACTTGTCCTCATCTGAAATGTAAAAAAGGCTGAGATTTTGAATGGCGTGGCACAGGAGATGATGAGACATTTTGTCCAGGACTGACTGAGTGCCTGGGAAACATGGGAGGAGGTGGCCTGGCTCCTGGATTGGCCAGATTTGGCACAGCAGGCCTGGGAGACAGTGCTTTCGGGGACCGAACCTCCGGAGGGTGTCAGGGGACCCAGAAAGTCAGTGAGCCAAAAGAGGAAGAGGAAGGAGTCTGGTTCCCCAGCTGTGAGTTTTTGGACAGTGCCCTGGTCCACGGTGCACCTGGTAAACCTCTATGTGATGTTAGGGTTAGTTTTCCAAAGACAAAGGGAGGTGAAAAGTCAAAATCTGCAGGATGTAAAAGGCACTGCTTATTATGTGAAGAACGTAATTCAAAATTTAACTCTGAGTGAAAAAGAGAAATTGCCAAACCATTGTTGGAAAAAGTTTTGGCTGTGGTTTAGTGAGACAACCCCAGCAATAACATAAAACGATATTTTAAATAAATATTTTATTATTATTATTGTATTTTTGTATTATTATTTTTTAATTAATCTTTTATTGATTTTTTTTCTTTTCTGAATAGATATAATTATAATATGTAAATATAATGTGATTATAGTGTGTTTAGATTAAGAGGAAAAATATATTAGTGTTAGGATAGATAGTTTTGTTTTTGTATTAGTAAGAAAAGAGGAAAACAATTATTATTTTTGCGTTATTGTTATGGCCTTTTGTGGTCGGGTGTATTTTTCAGTAGAATGGTCTTATTCCAATAAAAAATTCCTAATCCCCCCCCCCAAATTCCAGCCCTCAAAGAGCCTCTCCCAAGGATTGGGGGGTTCTCCTGAATGGGGTGACCTATGGTATAGGGGCTTAAAAAGAAAGAAGAGTTCCTGAAACTGGGCTGGATGTATCCTTTGTGGGTAGAGGAAAAAGATGAGAAATATAAATATTTATTTAGATTATGTAAGTAAATTAAAACACTGAAAATAACTCAGCAAATTTTACAGTAGGAATGTCAATCTCTCTGTCTCTCTCTCTCTGTGTGTGTATGTGTGTGTGTGTGTGTATGCATTGTAATTCAAACTTTAAAACACAAATTGTCACTAAAGCATATGTTGCTGAACCCAGTGGGATTGTCTCACTTCCTACCTCTATTTTTTCTTGGCAATAGTTTGTCTCGATGGCACCACATTTCATCTCTCTCATTGCTGAAGATGAATTTCAGCTCAAAATCCCAGCCCAAAATAGCTTCAACCCCTGAGATGGTCCAGATGTGATTAAGGCCCATCTATATTTATCATGTGCTCAGGAGCTTGCAGCATAGACGAACATTAAGAATAAGCATTGGTGGTATTGTAGGCTAAAATGGAGACCAAATTGAATCCTCACCATGATCTTGATCTTTCCCACAACTTTGCATGTGTTTGAAAAATTCAGTTCTTATAGAAGTGTAAAGGTTAAGTGGAACAATATCTTACATTTTTTGTTGTTGTTGAGGTCTTACATTTCCAGTTTTCTTCTGTTCCATTAGCTGTTTTTCACCATTTTAAACATTTAAACAATGGATTGAACCAGGTATCCAAGCATGAGGGATAGGAAGGGAAAGGAAGGCCTAAAGGGGGGGGGGAGACTTTTTTTAAAAAAGAAACCCCAAGTTGCAGGTGCTTTGGTCCCATGGATAGCAACAGAGCATTAGTATAGGTATCTGTCGGCCTGGATCACAATCTTAGCTTTTAGAAGTCCTCACTAATAATGAGATCCTATGAGATTTAACTGGGGAGGGGGAAAACATACTTGTAGAAACTGTATCCTTTATGAAATCAGGAAGTTAGAAGTAGAGCCCATGTTTCTCAGTAACGCTGAGCATGAATAAGTCAGACTCTGTTTATACTCAGAGCCTGGAAAAGTTTATTTTGATGGTTCATTTCCCAGAATTCTACAGCCAAGATGGCTTGTAGATAACCTGGCTGGGGAATTTGGAAATATGTAATTCAAAAAGTAACTTTTACATGCTTTGCTTATATAAAGGAACACATTGAACCAATGGATAAAGAAAAAGATAAAGTGAAAATTGAAGGTCTGGAAAGATCATTTTTAAAAGGAGAACAACCTCCTCCCCCCCCCCCGGAGGAGCATGGATGGTTGTGCCAGGGAAGGTGTTTTAATGGGTACATGGAGGTGAGTACAGGATTGGCCATTGCATACTACGCCATGGCTGGGAAGAGGCAGGGGAGAGCTTGTCTTATTTAACCCCTTGCCACCCCTGGCCTCCTCCTCTTTCCTCGCAACAAACAGTGGCAACTGGGGCCCTTTGTTGGCTGTGGTGACTATTGGCTGCTGCGTCACTGGGATACTGTGCTCGTAGAGCTAAGTGGTGGCTGGGTGGCTTGCTTGGAGAGTGTTGTACGAGTGTGTGTGGGATTGCCGCTGTCTTCTGCGCCCCTTGTTAGGCACCTTTTTAAAGCCGCTTGAGCAGTCATCACTGCTCTAAGCGGTTGAGCCACCCACTCCATGGCATTCTGGCTCTTCTGAGGCTCGCCTCGGAGGCCTTTTACTCGTGGAGGCCTTTTACTCTTGGAAGCCCACCTTTTTTCTTAAACCGCTCAGGCAGCCGTTGCTGCTCCGAGCAGCTAAGGCGTCCACTCGCCCCAGCGCATCCCTTGGGAAGGCCTTTTTAAAGGGGAGGCCCCCATTTTTAAGCCACCCGGGCAGTAACCTCAGCCCCAAGCAGCTGAGCCACCCACTCCGTTGAGGCCTTGAGTCCTCAGCCTTTCTGGCATTCACACCCCCTGCCGTTTCGCATGTGGCTTTTGTGCGTGGTGGTGCAACTTTAATTACTACAAATTGCGGGAGGGCAATTAAGGCCACAGGGTTTTCATTGCTGCTAACCCATTATTGGCCAGATCCTGTTGGATCTTGGAAGCTAAGCAGGGCCAGCCCTGGTAACTGCCTGGATGGGATATTTGGGTGATTGGGAGTACAGTTGTCCCTCCACATTCGCAAACTCGACATTCGCGGTTTCGAGTATTTGCGGTTTTGGGAGGGCCCCCCCAGCCCCCCCCAAAACCGCGACACGGGGCCTCCGGAGGCCCTGTGAAAGCCCTGGGAGGGCTGGAAAGGCCTCCGTGGGGCCTCTGGAGACCCTCCGGAGGCCCCGTGAAGGCCCTGGGAGGGAGTAGGGAGTGCCGGGAAGGCCTCCGCGGGGCCTCCGGAGACCCTCCGGAGGCCCTGCAAAGGCCCCGGGGGTGGATTGGGGAGGGCCGGGAAGGCCTCTGCGGGGCCTCCGGAGACCCTCCGGAGGCCCCGCGAAGGCCCCGAGGGTGGATTGGGGAGGGCTGGGAAGGCCTCCGTGGGGCCTCCGGAGGGTCTCCGGAGGCCCCGCGAAGGCCCTGGGGGGAGTGGGGAGGGCCGGGAAGGCCTCCGCGGCGCCTCCGGAGGGTCTCTGGAGGCCCCGCAAAGACCCTGGGGCGAGTGGGGAGGGCCGGGAAGGCCTCCGCGGGGCCTCCGGAGACCCTCCGGAGGCCCGCGAAGGCCCTGGGGGGGAGTGGGGAGGGCCGCGAAGGCCTCCGTGGGGCCTCCGGAGGCCCCGGGGGTGGATTGGGGAGGGCCGGGAAGGCCTCCGCGGGGCCTCCAGAGACCCTCCGGAGGCCCCACGAAGGCCCTGGGGAGGCGGGGGAAAGCGACTATGGGGCCTCCAGAGGCCCCATGGTCGCTATGGCAGGGGAGGGGGGGCAAACAGTATTCGCAGATTTTTCACATTCGCGGGGGTCCGTGGAACGTAACCCCCACGAATGTGAAGGGACGACTGTACTATCAAGGCCACATGGTCTTCATTGTGTAAACTTGCCGTTTACAGTTTGCATTAGGGCTCCAGATATTGCCTTCTTATTGGTACTGTTATTGGTACTCTGTAGGGATAGAGCTGCAGCTAACCTTAAGATTGAGCAGGTCCTGTTTGATCTTGGAAGCTAAGCGGGGCCAGTCCCTGTTAGTTTTTGGATGGGTGACACCAGGATCCTTAGGATTGAACAGCTCCTGTTTGGGCTCAGAAGCTAAGCAGGGCTGGCCTAGGTTAGTTCTTGGATGAGAGACCAACAGGAATAATATACATTGGTTAGGGATTTTATATTGCCAAACTGTATAGTTTAATCAATCATTGCCGTTAGTCCTGCTCATTCAGAGTATACTGCAATTCAGCCAATCTATTTATGCTGCCCCCCCTTTTCTTGCAGTTTGGATATCTAGCGCCATCTGGTATTCAAAGATATTAACTTAAGCCTTGATTTCAGATGCACCTATTTGGATACTGCAGATTTAAAATTGGGGCATTAAATTACCTTTGTGGTTGGGGATTTACATTGCTTAGTGGATAATCTATACTCGGAATTGCCCGGGCAGACTTAGGGCTGCCTATAGTTTGGACAAGCCTAAACTTAAAAAACAGTGTTCACATGGCACCAAAAAGGGGGATTGGGGGGCCAAAGGGAAAGGCCCTGTACCAAAAATTGCAAGTAAGCTCCCTTCTCCTCAGGCCTGTGACATGGGGAACAAGGATACTAATGATATCACCCAACAAATTTTGGAGTGCCTTCAGGCACTAGAGGATTCAAGGCAGCCAAAGCCTGCCAAGAGGGCTGCAAAGGCTAAAGTGGGGGGCATACCTGCTAATATGACCGAGCAAATTCTTACCTGTTTTCAGGCTTTGAAGCAGGAGAAGCAGAAGGATACAGTGGAAAATGATACCACATTGGATGATGATGGAATCCAAGGTGTGGAGGCCTGTGGTGTAGAGCAACAGAGTGATCATTTGGGTCTGAGAGAGTTTCTACAACAATACAACACCAATAACATTTATGCCTGGCCATGATGGTAGGGCAACCCCAACAATGAGCAAGCTACAGGTAACTCCCAAGTGCCTTACAAAAATATGGGCTCTGCAGCTTTTGGCATACAGGGCTGATGTCCGGGGCACCAGCTTGAGGCTCCTTAATACCCACGTCCCCTTACCTAGATGTAATGAATCAGGCATTTATGCTGGGGATGGTCAGGGATCCATTTTTGAATACGGCTGCAGTGGGGCGGCCTTTAACTCTTTTGGGGCTGACCACACCACCATTGTTGGGGGAGCACCTGGCTCCAGCCACCAAGGAAAAGTTTCTAAAGGGAGAATACATGGGCATATTCTTGATTTTATAGTGGGAGCTGGATAAAAAGGAGATGGATAATTTGGATGATAAGGAAAAGGAAAAAATTAAAGAAGACATGTTGATAGAACATGGTCCAACTGGCTAGTGGGGTTCCTGATTTACACGGGAGTCATCTCCCAGAGCCAGCCACACAGAGCCCATGCCCTTATTAGGTACCTTGATATCATATATAGGGCATATGTAGACTTTGCAGGTCCTGCATGGCTGCAATACGATGAGTCATTTAGGTTAATGGCTGTGTTGTACCCATCCATGAGATGGGACATGATAAATTCCCACTTATGCCTGCAGGTAGTGTCCCCAACTCGTCCTATTTTAGGGGAATGGGTGCAGAGTGGGCATCTTATACAGAATGCTAGATCTGGCAATGTGTCCCACCAACCTGCCCAATTTTCTCAGCTAGCAACTCAACAGTGCCGACTTCTCTGTTGGGAATTTGCTGCCAAAGGGGCATGTTCCTGTCAACCATGTAACTTTCACCACGAGTGCTCAATTTGTGCTGGGGGCCATTCCTTTCGGAACTATTCTAAAGGGAAGGGACAATTCAGCAGGGATCAACAGGGAGGCAAGAAAGGGTCTAATAACCTTCCCCCACATGCAAAAGGGGCCCAGTCCAATTAAATTGGATAATCTGGCTGCCTTATAGCCCAACACACAGGCAGCTTTATATTTGTTGGAAGGCCTTCAATTTGAATTTTGCATCCCTTATCGGGGTGAACGCAATTCTTTCAGGGCTTCAAATTTAAAATCAGTACATGGGCTGGAGCACATAGTTGGGCAGAAAATACAGAAAGAGGTAGATGAGGGCAGAGTTGTCAGACCTTTTCTTGCCCCACCTGTTCCCAACCTAAGGGTATTGCCATTGGGGACTGTTCCAAAGAAAACACTGGTTGAATACTGCCTTATACACCGTCTATCTTATCCAAAGGGGCAGTCTCTAAATGATTTTATTCCGCACGAGTTGTGCTCGGTTCAGTACACCTCTTTTGACTCAGCAGTTAAGGAAGTTAGGCGCCATGGCCTGGGGGCAGAGCTGGCGAAATGTGATATTAAGTCAGCTTTTCGACTTTTGCTGGTGCGCCCTGATGATTTTGAATTATTGGACTTGTCATTTGATGCCAGGTTTTACATGGATTGGGCAATGCCAATGGGCTGCTCTTTCTCCTGTTTGGCATTTGAAAAGTTCAGTACATTTTTGGAATGGACCATAGAACACAGGACAGGGTGCAGCAGGGTTGTACACTATTTAGATGATTTCTTATTTATTGGGAAATTTGGCTCCGGTGTGTGTCACTCCCTGATGGAGGAATTCCATTCACTCATGGACTATTTTGGCGTCCCTCTTGCACATGAGAAGACTGAGGGCCCAGCTCACTAATTAACCTTTCTGGGTATCGAAATAGACACAGTTGATCAATTTTGTAGACTCCCTTTTGGTAAGATAGAGGATCTGACAGGCAGGTAGGGCAATTCTTGATGCGCAAGAAGGTTACCCTCAAGGGATTTCAGGAGCTGATTGGGCATTTAAATTTTGCTTGGTGAGTAGTAGCACCTGGGAGGGCATTTCTTTGGTGATTATGTGATGCAATTTCGGGGGTTTCTCAGCCACATCACAGGAAATTAGGAGGGACCTATTGATTTGGCATAGTTTCTTTGAACAGTTCAATGGTATATCCTTCTGGAGGGAGGAGATTAAGCTAAAGCTTAAGGTATCTTCTGACACATCAGGCTCCCTTGGTTTTGGTGTTTATTTTTGCACTCGATGGTGCACCGAGCAGTTGCCACAGGATTGGGTGGATTCTGGGGTCACTACTAACCTAACTTTCTTAGAACTAGTCTCAAAATTGGTTGCAGTTAGTATATGGGCTACAGAATTCGCCAATTCTGCGGTGCGCTTCTGGTGTGATAATATGGCCACTGTGCAGGTTATCAATTCTTTGACATCTCGTTCCCAAAGGGTTATGAGACTGGTCAGAGCATTTACGCTACATTGTTTGAAATGTAATGTCCTGTTCACTGCTACCCACATTGCAGGAGTTGACAACGGAATAGCTGACGCTCTCTCCCGCACGCAGATGGAACACTTCAGGCAATTAGCACCAGGAACTGCCAAAAATTCAGATCCGATGCCAGTAGATTTGTGGGACCTTGGACATGTGAAATAGTCAGGGCTATTGGTTTGTCTGTCACCCCCAGCACGAGGAAGGTTTATAAGAAAGCTATTAATGAATTTTTTGAATTTTGCAATGATTCCCAGCTGGATAACATTTGGCATGTCCCCGTTCCTCATCTCCTACTATTTTGTGTCTTTCTGAAAGGGAGAGCCCTTGCCCCACAATCCATTCGATCACGTCTGTCGGCCTTGCCTTCTGGAGTAAGGCACAAGGCCTGCAAGACAACACTGTGGATTTTAGGATACGGAAGGCCTTTGAGGGGTGGTCCAGAGAAAGGGGGAGAACTGCGGACAATAGCCATCCCCTAACCCTGGCTGTTCTCAGTGGTTTATACCAGAACTAGCTGGTCATTTGTGCTTCCCCCTTCGAGTCTCTTGCTCCACGCTGCATCACTTACAGCATTCTTTGGTGCCCTACACATTTGTGAGCTGATGGTTGCATCTAAGGGGAACAACTTCAGTAAGGCTGTACAGGTGGTGGACCTTTGCTTGGGTACTACTCAAGTTTTGTTGCTTATCAGGCATTCTAAGACTGATCAGCTGGGGAAGGGGGCCAAGATTGTATTGAGTAAATGTTATGATGGGACCCTTTGCCCTGTTAGAGCATTACATGAGTCCCTAAAAGGTGCGTCCCAATCAGTTGGGGTCCTTATTTTGCCATGAAGATGGGTCCCCCTTAACTCGCTACCAGTTTGGGGCATTAACAGCCAAGGCTCTGGCTCATTTAGGGCTAGTTGGAGTGCATTACTGTACACATTCCTTCAGAATTGGGGTGGCATCAATGGCAGCGGCAATGGGTATGCGACCTGAGGCAATCCAAAAATTGGGAAGGTGGAAGTCCAGGGCCTACCAGAAGTATGTTCTCCTAATTTGTTATTAATGGATATTAATCTGTTGGTGTTTTGTTTTTACTCGCTCTGAGTCAAAAGGAGTAGCGACCTACACAATTGCATTATTGGCTGCCTCATTCTCACCTCAGAGAGAGCAACTTTGCATCAGGAAGGCAGAGACCTGGCACACAGTCGCTCTCTCTGAGGCCAGAATGAGGCAGCCAGCCACATAATCGCATGGCTGGCTACCTTGTTCTGACCTTGGAGGGGGTGATTGTACATCAGGAAGGTAGAGCCCTGGTGCTACTCACTCACTCTGAAGCCAGAGGAGCAGCCAGCCACATGATCACAAGCCAGCTGCCTCTTTTTGACCTCAATGCAAATGACTGCACGCCAGCGGCGGTGGCAAGGAGTGGGGAAATGGCACCGTGGTGGTACCTGGAGGTAAATATCTGGATGATTCATTATGTAGACAAGCCCAGCAGCAAGAGGTGCAGAATTGGGCTTTGGCCAGGTAAGATGTGGCACTTAAATCCTATTTAAATCCTAGTATGAATTTAATGCGCACAGCTCCAGGCCAAAGTCATCTGAATTTATATATATATATATATAATTATTCTTTATTGGTTACAATTGTTTTATTCTTACATAATCATTGTTAATTATTATCACAGTTTACATTGCTTTTTGTTACACGTCAAATCTTAGAGTCATCTTTCTTTAATATATTGTAACCTTATTTTCTTATCTAAAAAAGGGTTTTGAAACAGAAAGCTTATTTGTATCACATGTCTACTCTTATTTTTTTCTTCCTAATTCACTTTCTTTCTTGACACTTCTCCACTCTTTCTTCTGTTCTTATTTCGTCCTTCCTTCCTCTTCGCCACTGCAGGAGTCTGTTTCCCCTATCTCTTTTTCTGTTTCCTAACTCTATCATATCTCAAATGTTCCTTCTCACCACTCAATAAGGTGATGCATGTTTTTGTGCATTTTTCAATTATTTTTCAAATTCTAAGTTCTTTTGCACACATACACCCATTTTCTTCCAAAGTCATCTGAATTTTAATTGGATTTTTACCCTCAGCGTAGTCACGCCCTGTATGTGCACTGTAGAGATAGGTTCTTCTTGTCCTTTGACTCAGCAAAATGCCTTGATCCATACAGTCTAACTGTTACAAGTGGCAGCTGGCCCAGCATAGGCACAATAGAGTATTACTCTGTTATCCATGCAACTTAATATAGTGTATTCCTAAATCTAACTGATAACATGTAAATCAGCTTTAAGACAGATAATTTCAAACTGTTTGGCCTCTATACTTACAATATTCTGCTCTCAATACATAAAATATTCTTCTCTTCTGAAATCAGCTGTCTAGGTCAATCCCCTATGTTTTAAGAGGCTTAGCTTATTGTATATTTAATCAGGCATAATTTAGTTGCACTCTTCCCACTGAATCAAAATGATGAGTGGTTGCTGTTGACATGAAGCTAAAGCTTTTATTCACACAGACATAAAGACTGCTAATAGAAGTAGTAGTTTATCTCATTCCGTCTAAATGGATAGCACATTTTGGATCATCTTTTGCCTGATATGGAACTGAGAACTTATATTTTGTTATGTTTTTGTTAGAACTAGTGGAAGAATAGCTTTATAGACAGTGTGTATAGCACTCCAACATCTGCCTTTTGGTGAAAGTGGAGCTGATGGGATGGGGAATTGTTAAAGAGCAATTAGTAATACAATAAACACAATCACTTAATTTTTTTAAAAAATAGATAGTGAGGTAGAACTGATGCCAGTGCATTGAGCAGGAGTGAAAAAGGAATGGACAGCACCTGTAGGTTTCTAGGTATGTACCTTTCTGCTCCCCGCCCCTTGAAGCTGAGTTGTAAAAACAGTAGCAAAAGGGCTATGTGCCTGGGGGGAAAACTGCCAAGGAAGAAATCTATTGTAACAACATCCCTGTAAGGTAGTTTTGCTGAGAGAAGGAGTAACTAAATCAAAGGTGGGCAGGCTTCAGGACTGTGGGATTTTAAAAGCAAAACAAAATGAGAACTTGTAACCAGACAGAGCCAGATAGAAAATGAAGGTTCAGGGGATGGAGTGAATTATTTGCTACAGTCATCCCTGCCTGGCCATGAAAACCCACTGGGTGACCTTTGGCAAGTCACACACTCAACGTCAGAAAACCCCATGGTAGGTTTGCTTTAGGGTTGTCATAAATTGGAAATGACTTGAAGGCACACAGCAATAACATGAGTAATGAATGTATTACCGATCCACATATGAGTTACCGTTAGGGATATAAATTTTTATCTACCCCATTCTCATATTCTCACAGTGATATTGCATTTTAAATGTTTTCTCACCACTCAATAAGATGATGCATGTTTTTGTGCATTTTTCAATTATTTTTCAAATTCTAAGTTCTTTTGCACACATACACCCATTTTCTTCCAAAAATTGCTATGGGCTTTTCTCCTACAGAACCCACCTTAAAAGAAAGTAACAGATTTTCATTAAAAATTTCTGAAATGAAAACTAAAAGCATGTCAGTTGGGCCAATTTCTTGTTTGGACATCTTGAAAATGAGAATTTTTTTATTATTATTTACATCTCTAATTACCATAGATCAGGGATTCTCACAGAACAGAACATTCCCGCGCTGAACAAAGAACTTCCAAAAACCAACCAATCTGTGTTCTTATTTAACAGACAAGCAGTGTTGTAGCTGAGAGATAAGCAATTAGCACAATGGCAAGGGCTTTGTTTTCTTGCTCTTCTTAAAAATACTAGAAGTCAGAAGCTCTTGGGGATCCAATGTAAATCACCCACAACTGATAGATCCAATCTACCTTCTGCCCCCAACTATGCTAGGAGAGATATGTATGGTAAGCTTCATAGCTGAGTTGGAATTTCAGAAAAATGCAAAGAGACATGAGCCTTATAAACTGTTGGATTAGACCATTAATATGGTGTTTAATTTCATCACCTGGTACTCCTCTTCTGCAGTGGGTTTAGAAAGGCTTGTCTATATGAGCCAAAAAGAAGCGGATTGCTATGCAGTAAAGGCAACTCGCAGCAGCTGCAATTTGTCTTAAAGGATTTTTTTGGGGGGGGGGTTTAGGTAGATCACAGGCATGTGAAGCTATCCATGTTTGCTGTGCAAACAAACAGGCATGCCTATGAATCAATATGGCTGTCGCAAATGAAATACTCATATTTTTACTTGCCAATTTGCCACCGCTGAACAGTATTTTTTTAAAAAAGATTCCCAAGGTGCGATAGAGCAATATTTCGCCTTAACAGAAAAGCAAAAGCAAACTCTTGTTTTATCACAATATAACTAATGTAATTATGGAATTTTTATGCTGTAAGGTGCCCCGATTGCGTTGCATAGGGGTGGGATAATAATAATAATAATAATAATAATTACATTAGCGCTCACTCACTAAGGTGGAAAAAACATGGTGGTTCTGGGCACTTGCCTTGTTAGCAAGCCCCACCCCTTGTGCTCATCCAACCAATCAGCTTTCAGCTTCTGTTCATATGGGAAAGTGAACCAATTTGTGTGGCTTGTTCCATTGAGCAGGAATGTGCATTCCCCTGCTGTTTTTTTGAAAACTAAGGGGAAAGCAGCTGCAAAGGCTTTTCCTGTGGCGTATAGCAGGGCCCCTGTATCCACTGATTCATTATCCACTGATTTAGTCTTCCATGGGACAGAAAACAGCATACCTACCATAGAGTTTTCCTAGAAAATGTGTCTTCTCTAGCCCTTTTCTAGGTTCTCTATTGTATTTTAAACTGGAAGTGCCATTATTTTCAATGGTGTTCGCTATTATCCACAGTTTTTGGTATCCATGTCCCCCCCCCAACCAATCCCCAGCAGATACGGGGGTCCTATTCTATATGGCGTATTTAGCCCCCCTTCTTCTGAATATGTTGATACAATGTGGGATGCCATTAAGACAGCTCATATTCTCCTCACATTCTGTGATGAGTATTTTCACCATTTAGACAACCCCCTAGTCAAAATATTCCCAGTTACTAGAGATTTACTACACAAGTCTTCTTGTAGTTTTTAATCAAGATGTAAACATAGTTGTTTTATTTTATTTTTGTTTAGTTAGTTGTTTATACCCCGCTCTTCAGCCACAAGGCTATCAGAGCAGCTTACAAATTGTTTTAAGCAATAGCAATTTACACATCTACACTGCAAGAAGCAGCTTCCAATGTGTGTTAGGCTTTGTATATGGTAGTTATGTGGACACTTTTTCTCTGTAATGTTGCCTCTCCGAAGCCAAATAATGCTATTTTCTTATGAAGATCCATGAAGTCAAGAACTATTTTTTTAAAAAATGATGGCAAATGGGTTGTTCTTCATCTGATTTACATGAAGATAAATGGGATATGCATATTGTAAGCATACATGTGGTGTATGGTGAATGCTGGTGTTGACAGCTAAACTAAGTACAGTCGTCCCTTCACATTCGCGGGGGTTCCGTTCCGCGGACCCCCGCGAATGTGAAAAATCCGCGAATAACTACACCCCTCCCCCACCCTCCCCGGGCCTTCGCGGGGCCTTCCTAGGCCCCGCGGAGGCCTCACTGGCCCTCCCTCCCCCCTCCCCGGGCCTTCGCGGAGCCTTCCTAGGCCCTGCGGAGGCCTCACCGGCCCTCCCTCCCACCCTCCCCGGGCCTTCGCGGGGCCTTCCTAGGCCCCGCGGAGGCCTCACCGGCTCTCCCTCCCACCCTCCCCGGGCCTTCGCGGGGCCTTCCTAGGCCCCGCGGAGGCCTCACCGGCCCTCCCTCCCACCCTCCCCGGGCCTTCCTCCCACCCTCCCCGGGCCTCCCTCCCACCCTCCCCAGGCCTTCGCGGGGCCTTCCTAGGCCCCGTGGAGGCCTCCCCGGCCCTCCCTCCCTCCCCAGGCCTTCGCGGGGCCTCCGGAGGGCCTCCGGGCATCCCACGAAGGCCTCCCCACCCCTCCCCAGGTCTTTCACGGGGCCTCTGGAGGCCCCGTGTCGCGGTTTGGGGGGGCCCCAGGGGGGCCCTCCCAAAACCGCGAATAACCGAAACCGCGAATGTCAAGTTCGCGAATGTGGAGGGACAACTGTACATCAGTATTTATTTAAAAGATTTCTTTGGAGATTATCACACAGGCCACATATAGCAAGACAGGGATGAGACAGGATGAGGGGAGATTGTTAAAAGGCTTACATATCAGAGGATGTCACCCCTGTCCTGTTATCCCCCTGTGCTGGCTTTGTGCTGCCTCCGTTTTCCTTATTGATGGGGAAAACCCATCAATAAGGAATCCGTTCCATTATTATAATGGAATGACGGGTGAGTAAACAGGAGCCCCGTTCTGCTCCCGAGATGACGACTGGATGTGATGTCACCAGGAGGTCCGTGCAGAAGACTTCCAGGTTGAATCAGGACAGCCAGGTAAGTGTCACCCTTCCCCCCCTCCCCATATTACTTTTTTTAAAAATGTGTTTTTGTGCTTACTGACACTTTTTTCTTTTCTTTTTCTTTTTAAAACACCCATGTGATCGTTCTCTCGTGAGAATGGGCGGGATTTGGCTTCACTGCTGTAAAAGCAGATTTACGACAGCTGCTTTTACTGCAGTGAAGCCGAGGGGAGGGGAAGCCATTTCAATGTCGAAATAAGGTAAGTGTTTGAATTTTTAAAAAATGTTACAGGGATGGGAGTGGGTCGGGTGGAGGGGTAGAGGGACAGACGATGTGATAATCTCCTTTATTTCCCACCATCCTTCCAATATGGGATCCAGGGTAGTTTACAGTGCTCCAGAAATATTCTCACAAAAGAATTAGTAAACAGAATTTGTTATCAGACTTAATAGCCATGGGAGTGGTGAACAATATGCAGTATATGGTAGGGCCTAAATACTCTAAAGGCACCAGATTCCATCTGATCTACGACTACCCCTGCACTAGATACTCCTGCAGTGGTATGTTTTTCTATGAGTAAATCTGATGCTGTTTCAGAAAGGAGAATGCCAAATTGTAAGAGGGTTCTGGAAGATGCAGAATAGCTGTGCTTTACACACACACACACACACACACACACACCTGCCTCTGACCTCTGTCTGAGTCCCACTCACTTGGAATTAGAATTGACCTCTGTCTGAGTCCCACTCACTTGGAATTAGAATTGACCATATGTTATAGGAGGTGGCCAGATGCAGTAGAAGAGAGGGATCTGAAAGCCACTATTGTGAAGGTCCTCCTTGGCACATGGAAAAACTGATGAGCTACTTGTACAGTCAAGAATGTTTAGTGGGCTACTTGTCATGGGGGCAGAGTTAGGCCAACCTGGCTCTCAAGTCTTGGATGTCCTACAAAGTAATAGGAGAGTGACAGGAGGTATACATGGGCTAGCTACCTCCCTCCCTCTCTCCCTCCCTCCCTCTCTCTCTATATATATTTAAGTGTATATATTTAATTTGTTAATCCTACCCTTCTATAGTGAACATGCACTCATTTTATCCTATGAGTTGGTGACTGGTCCAAGGGTGAGTAGCAATCTTTATAGCTGAGTGGAAGCTTGAGCCCATATCTTCATGGTCATAAACAGACCACCAGACATTACACCAGGTCATACTGCTATTTTAGGCTCAGCAATAATAATCATGGGGATTCTTACCATTATCCACAAACAGTGGTTCATGTCATCAGTTTTCCAGTTCTCCCTCTTGCAAATACCTGTCCTCCCTGCAAGATGAAGATTGGGTGTACTCCCACAGTGAAGTAGCAGGTTAGGCAGATTTTGATTAAGGTGTTTTTTTAAAGGGTAACGTTAGACAAGTGTTTTAAAATTAAAAATTTACCCAAAGTGCACTCATCTGTATGCTTATTCAGAAGTAAGTCCTAGTATGTTCAGTGGACCCTGTACATCTTAGTAAAGGTGTTGTGGATTACAACCCAAACTCGTAGCCTAAAAGATCTGGAGGGCATTAAGTTTTTAAAGGGAAGTTTTTAAATTGTATCTGAATTATTTCATCTATCCTTTAATTTAAAATAATCCAAAATATTATTCATAGCAATTTTGTTAATTTTGTGAAGAGTAGATAATGGAGGAACATGTAGCCTGCCAAATGTTGCTGTACTGCAACTCCCATTAGCCCTCCCCAGCATAGTAAGGGATGATGGCAGCTGCAGTCCAGAAATATCTGGATGGACATATGTTCCCTACTTTGTTGTAGGTTTAAGATGGTTTTTGCATGGGCAGGCAGAGTTCGGTTGCAACCAAGAGTTTTAAATGTACAGATGTACAGATTTTCAAAATTATACTACAAACCCCCATACTATGAAGTCAGCCGCAAGACTCACTTTCAAAGGTTGTTATTACTAACTTTTGAGTAAAGGGCTTTTCTGTACCTCACTTTAAAAAAATAATCATTATCACATTGCACCATTCCACTAATAGCACATCTTTTCTGGGTGTTAACTTGTTTTCAGCAACTATACCATAAGCAGATTTCTTTTAAATTTTATAAGGTACCCATACCCTGGATAGGAAGCTTTCTTTCCCTTTATAATGAAATCTTCCCCCAAGGTGCACAAAACATTCCCCTGTTTGTGCTGGCTGGCTGCCAGTTGCAAGAGTCTGTGGTCTGGGAATTTAAGATCTAGGGACAGAAGTGACAAGTGAAGATCCCAGTGCTCTGCCACTGAGTAGTTGTGCCTCAAGAGTAGACCATTGGCCATCTCCAAACAAAAGGCAGTCATGCACCTTGCAGTCATTCTGGGGAACCTTTCCTCTGATGAAAACTACCTCATTGTGATCTATATCCAAAGCATGCTTGAAAAACTTAAAGGCTTATCCACTTCCTAAACTTGCCTGAGCAAATCGTTTTGTAGCACAGCTCTTACCATAATTTGATAATGATAATGACGATAATTACTCTCAAAAATTTATACATTTATTTGTTTGATTTCCATCTTACTTTTGGTCCAGAAGGATCCCTAAGGCTAGGGACTGGCTGGCTTCCATTCTGCTATGACACACAGTATTGATCTGAGTTGGCCATATCCCCAAGTCCTCATTAGGCAGTTTCCTTTGTTTATTATTCTGCATTTATTTACATACTTCCTCTTTGGAATGTTTCAGCCGAACCCCCCAGAGGCTTTCCAGTCATTCGCAGAACTGTGTTTGGGGGCGATACATCTTTCATCTCCCCCTAACAAGCTCTGCAATTATTTCCTGGTCTGTTGCTTTTTCTCTTCCCTTACTCTTAAACCCCTGAGTTCAGGACACCAACGTTGTGTACTATTTTGCATGTAATTTATGTCATGTTCCTGGATCTCCTATCATAAGTGTTCATTCTCTGCAGACAAAAGCCACACACAGAAAGGACTTTTGCCTCATATGAAGTAGATGTTACTGCACTAATTTAAACTGATTCACTGCAATGGGCAGCAGTTTATCAAAACAAAATCTCATTAAAATCTGTCTGTACTTTGCCCTCCATCTCCTTTGTATAATAAGATAGTGGAGCTTTCTGTGACCGAGCGGTGACCTGTGGTAACCTGCAGTGTGTGTACACCCAAAGGCCATGAATGAAACTGTTGTTGGCATTCTTCAGTGTTGGCATTGCTGTGCTAATAATAGTTGAAGATTTCTGCTTTATCAGCAACAATGACTAGCAAATAATCAGCTGTTTTTGTGCTGGGAAGCCTAGAATAGCTGCTTTGCTGCACAAGGGGGTACATTTCATACTGATAGACACTGCTACATTTATTCTGATACTACTGTTGACTAAAGAGGGCATGGCTGTTGGGTTTTTCTAATTACATTTTAGCATTTCATCCCCTTTCCCACACATGCCCCAAAGCCAGTGAAGCAAAAACATTAATGACTGGGGCCTTAAATGCATAGTGACTTCAGCATTGGCGGCTTAGGAGTGTGAACGTAAGTCGGATGCTGCTGTGTGGTCTGCCCTGCATTTGCAAAGTAGTAATTGACAAACACAGAACTTGCATTTGCCCTAATGGGATCATCAAGAATGTTGCAAAGAATGTACAGAACCCTTATATCTATGTGTCTTTGGCATTTCATATTTAATTACTGTAAGCGGGTGCTGTGATGCAGAATTGATGTAAGGGTGAAAAGCTACATTTGCTTTGAGTGTGTCTTACTTACAGTTTCCCGGAAATAGGAATTGGGTTTCTTTTTAAGAGACAGTGCTGAAGGCAGTATGTAAAAAGGGATGTTTTCCTCAGGGTGTGTCCACTCATCCCACTTTTACTTCTGGTAAACACATTTGGCAGGTTTTTGTATTGTTTCAAAACCCTGCAAACCTGTTTGACCACAGTGGGATAAAAGAAATGTATTTGTTAACCATGGGAAGCAACACTTTGTTCAGGTTGCTTGAAAGCTCTTGAAATCATAGGCCGTCTCCAGATGAGAGAAACTTAAACTTGAATAATTTAAAGTGTGCTTCTGGATCCCCTGATCTAAAGTGCCCTTCAGAGGTATGATGGGGGTATAAACTAGATACACATTTCAGTGCCATAAGTTGTCACTGAAATGGATCAGAGGTGTAAGGGCAATCTAAAGAAAATTAGACCAGAAAGTTTTCAATAGGAGAGAGGGCAAGTGCCTACTTGTATATTCTTCATGATTGCACATCTGCATAATGACTTACACTGTGTGAGCAAACATCATGGAAAAACATTTAGTCTCAGGCAGAGTTAACTGATATGTAAGTCGTATCTGCTCTCTGATGGCTTATTCACCCACACATATTATCTCAACACTATGGTTATTAAGCTGTAGTAAGGGGAAGAGCCAGAGGGGAAACTATAAAGGCCCCACTTTCACCATCAGCTCTCCACAACCTGCAGTAAGAGGAAGAGCCAGAGGGGAAACTATAAAGGCCCCACCTTCACCATCAGCTCTCCACAAGCTGTAGTAAGGGGAAGAACCAGAGGGGAAACTATAAAGGCCCCACCTTCACCATCAGCTATCCACAAGCTGCAGTAAGGGGAAGAGCCAGAGGGGAAACTATAAAGGCCCCACCTTCACCATCAGCTCTCCAAAAGCTGCAGTAAGGGGAAGAGCCAGAGGGGAAACTACCATCAGCATTGAGCAGCAGTGAGAGGGGGCGTGGCCAGGAGTGGCGGGCATTTTAAGCCACTCCCACACACCCCAGGAACACCAGCCAGCAACCCAGGAAGACCTAAGCTTGCAATTTGGAGTCAGCTGAGGCCGAGAATGGAGTGGGGGCAGAAATTGGAGTTGTGCTAGGGAAAGGGAGGTATGGTCGGAACAGAGTGAACAGATGTTACGAAAGAAGGCGGGATCGCTGTTTGTTAGCTATCCCATCTTCAGTTCACCCTGTTTCCCAGAAAGGATTGGAGAGCGTACCTACCATTCCAGAGAACCTTACTTTGCTCCTCTGCAATGCCAGGTCAGTTAAGAATAAAACTCACATTATTTATGATCTTCTTTTGGATGAGGATGCTGACCTGGCTTGCTTCACAGAAACCTGGCTGGGAGAGGATCGTGCTGTCACGTGGGCACAGGCCCTCGCAGCCGGGTATTTAGTCAGCGAGCAGGTGAGGGGAAGTGGGTGGGTGGGGGGCTCTAGTTTATAAGGACAATCTGACCTTCACCAGGATACCTGCCCGAAACACAGTCCACTTTGAGTGTATGTACCTTAACCTGAAGACCAGGGATAGTTTGGGGATTCTGCTAGTATACCGACCACCCCGTTGTCTAGCAGACTCCCTAACCAAGCTGACACAGCTGGTCTCAGAGTTGCTGTTGGAGTCGCCCAGACTTTTAGTTTTGGGTGACTTCAACATTCCACTCGAGACCAGCTTGACAAATCTGACTGGTGCAGCTCGGGAGTTCATGGAAACCATGACAAACATGGGCCTATCCCAAATGGTCTTCGGACCCACACATTGTGCGGGTCATAACCTCGATGCGGTCTTCAGTACAGAACAGGAATATCCGTGGGTGGAGGTTATTAAAACCACCGCATTGTTATGGACAGATCATTTCCTGGTCAAGACTGAACTAAGAGTCTCTTCCCGCTCCACCGGGGGTGGTGGACCCATTAGAATGGTCAGACCCCAAAGGCTAATGGAACCAATAGGACTCCAGAAAGCCTTGGAGGGGTTAATGGCTGGTAACGCCGGTGACCCTGTCGAAGCTTTGGTTAATACCTGGAACACCGACCTTACCAAAGCTATCGACACGATCGCTCCCAAGCGTCCTTTCCAACCTGCTCCAAACCGTAAGCCATGATGTACATCAGAGCTTAGGAAAATGAAGCAGGTTGGACAATGACTAGAGTGCAACTGGCGGAAAACTCGACTCTTATCCCATGCATTTGCATATTTGCACCAATTGCCATTGTAATAAAAAAATTATGAAAGGCAAGTTAAAAGTCATCATATCTGGTATCAAACCTGATATTTAGGCATAGGATGACCTGTAGTTTTTCATGCAAACTGAAGACTAATCGACAAACTCTTAGGGCAGAAATGGCTCTTTTTGGTACATTTGTATGGCATTTCGTGTGCACCAAATTTTAGGCAAATATTTGAATCCTAAGTTAAATCATGACCAGCAATCTGACAGTGTCAGATAAATTTCGTAGCATATCATACATTGACTTAAGATGGGTGTGTATATACAGGGGGCTCTCAGTATCTGCTGGGGTTTGGTTCTAGACACCCCCATAGATACCAAAATCCATGGATGCCAAGTCCTTTTACATACAATGGCATAGTAAAATTGTGTCCCCCATTTTGTGAACACCATAGTAAAATTGTGTTCACAAAATGGTGAACAGCAAAGGTTTGGTTTCTGGAATCCCCCTCCCTGAATATTTTTGAGCTGTGATTGGTTGAATGCATGTATGCAGAACCCAAGGATACAGAGGGCCAACTGTACATGTGAACTGTAAATTAAAGGGAAGATTTAATTGTCAAATGACTTCACAAGAAAGAACACCTGGATGTCAAGATAAATTTATATTTTGGACCTGTTCTTTTAGAATCATAGAATTATATAATGATCGATTTGGAAGGCACCTCATGGGCCATCGAGGCCAACCCCCTGCTCAATGCACAATCTCCAGCTAAAGCATCCCCACAAGATAGTTTTCTAGCTTCTTTTAAATATTTTTTTCAATATTAGCATATGAACATAGATGAATTTTGAGGGTAAGTACCATTGAGAAATGACTGGCGATAGTGGGAGAAGAGGATTATGAAAATGGTATCTTAATGAATGGCTCATTACTGTTTTCTAGGCTTTCAAAACAAAGGATGGTTATATTGTTGTGGGAGCTGGAAATGATCAACAATTTGCCACTGTTTGCAAGGTAATGAATTTAATTAATAATTCACAGGGTGAAAGATAGGGATGTTGTGTATAAGATGGCCCACTATGCTGAGCAACATAGATTAATTAAGATGATGTTAATGCTAATACAACAGAAGGTTAATTGCTGCTGGTTATGAAACACTCAGAATCACAGACCACATATTATCTGGCTTTATAACAATTTGTTTTAAAGAAAAACAATATCAAAATTGTTTGCGACCATTTTAAAAAATTTAGTACAGTTTTAGCTGTGGGTTTCACATGGGTTTGTTCTTAGTATATAAATGCTTGCACATTTGAGAGCCAAGGGGCTTAAATACCCTGAAGGCACCAGATCTCATCTAATCTAGAAGACTAAGGAGAGTTAGCCCTGGTTAGTACTTGGGTGGGAAACTGCTAACAAATACCAGGTGTTGTAAGCTATATTTCAAAGGAAAGAACTGGCAAAACCACTTCTAAGTATTCCTTGCCTAAGAAAACCCTATGAAACTCATGGGGTCACCATAAGTCAACAGGCGACTGCACATATGCACATACACACATTTAGGAGCAACAAGCTGGGGTCCCTGCTTCTGATGGTATGTTAAAGAAATGTTTCCTGGTTTATACATTAATGACCATAACAGGAAGGAGCAAAGCAGACACAAACAAACTGTGGCTACCAGCATGCAATTTGATCATGGTAAGACAGAGTTCTTCAGAATTCTGACTTATTGTTTCACGCAAATGCATCCAACTGTGTTCTGAAGAGTGGTAATGGGTTGCTGGTCAATTCACAAACCTAATATGCTTGAGTTTGCACCAGAATAAGAGTTTAGCAATATTAAATAAATACCAAGGATCTGTTTTTGAGATGCTATTGTTAATATTTTTATAATTGTTTCCATTTTCCTTGGATTTTAGAAATGGGGTGGAAAAGCAGTATATAAATATTTAAATGAATAATAGAAACTATAGCAATGCTTTTGGAGTATGAACATACATTGCATGTTAGAGAAACTATGTGCAAAGGGGAATAGAAAATTGCTCAGGTAGTGGCTGGCCAGTTACCACAGACCTAGACTGGAAGGAGCCCATCCACTAGTAGGTCACAAAAGATGATAGCAAGTCTGACACTGACCCTCTTTCCTAACATCCCAATTACTGGGTATTGTAGAGCTACTGACCTGGACTTTCTGTATGAAGAGTCACCATGGACCACTAACCTTACTACCCATGATGAATATGAATATATTTTTCTGGGCAGACTTACCTATGCCTGAAAGGCGAATGCTAGTGCCTTGGACTATTGCTGAATGGATCCCAGACTGCCCATACGAATCATAGAATCATAGAATCATAGAATTGCAGAGTTGGAAGAGACCACGAGGGCCATCCAGTCCAACCCCCCTGCCACGCAGGAAATCACAATCAAAGCATCCCCGACAGATGGCCATCCAGCCTCTGTTTAAAGACCTCCAAGGAAGGAGACCCCACCACGCTCCGAGGGAGTGCGTTCCACTGCCGAACAGCTCTTACTGTCAAAAAGTTCCTCCTCATGTTGAGGTGGAATCTCTGTTCCTGGAGCTTGCGCCCATTGCTCCGTGTTCCAGTCTCTGGAGCAGCAGAAAACAAGCCTGCTCCATCCTCAGCGTGACATCCCTTCAAATACTTAAACAGGGCTATCATATCGCCTCTAAACCGTCTTTTTTCCAGGCTAAACATACCCAGCTCCCTAAGTCTCTCCTCATAAGGCATTGTTTCCAGACCTTTCACCATTTTAGTTGCCCTTCTCTGGACACGCTCCAATTTGTCAATATCCTTTCTGAATTGTGGTGCCCAGAACTGGACACAGTATTCTAAGTGAGGTCTGACCAAGGCAGAATAGAGTGGCACTATTACTTCCCTTGATCTAGACACTATACTTCTATTGATACAGCCCAAAATTGCATTGGCCTTTTTAGCTGCCGCATCACACTGTTGGCTCATGTTCAACTTGTGGTCTACTAGGACTCCTAGATCCCTTTCGCACGTAGTTTCATTCAGCCAGGTCTCTCCCATCCTATATTTATGCATTTCATTTTTCCGCCCTAAATGCAGTACTTTACATTTCTCCGTATTGAATTTCATTTTGTTAGCTTTGGCCCAGCTCTCCAGTCTATCCAGGTCATTCTGAATTTTGATCCTGTCCTCTAGGGTATTAGCTACTCCTCCCAATTTGGTGTCATCTGCAAATTTGATAAGTATGCCCCTAATTCCCTCATCTAAGTCATTGATAAAGATGTTGAATAGCACTGGGCCCAGGACAGAACCCTGTGGCACCCCACTGGTCACATCTTTCCAAGACGAAGAGGAGCCACTGCTGAGCACCCTTTGGGTTCGGCCGGTCAACCAATTACAAATCCATTGAACAGTTAACTTGTCTAGCCCACATTCTACAAGCTTGTTTGCAAGAATGTCATGGGGAACCTTGTCAAAGGCCTTACTGAAATCAAGGTATGCAATGTCCACAGCATTCCCTTCATCTTCCAAGCTGGTAACTTTATCAAAAAAAGAGATCAGATTAGTCTGGCATGACTTGTTTCTCTGAAACCCATGCTGACTTTTTGTGATTATGGCATTGCCTTCTAAATGTTCACAGACTCTCTGTTTAATGATCTGTTCTAGAATCTTCCCTGGTATTGATGTCAGACTAACTGGACGATAGTTGTTGGGATCCTCTTTTTTCCCCTTTTTGAAGATGGGAACAACGTTTGCCCTCCTCCAGTCTGCTGGGACTTCTCCTGTTCTCCAGGAGTTCTCAAATATTATTGCCAATGGCTCTGAGATTATATTTGCCAGCTCTTTTAATACTCTTGGATGTAGTTCATCTGGTCCTGGAGATTTAAATTCATTTAGATTAAGAAGGTATTCCTGTACTACCTCTTTACTTATTTTGAGCTGGATTTCCCCTGTTGTGTCCTCTGTTCCATTCTCCTCAGGTTGGTCCTCCTTTTCCTTTTCTGAAAACACTGAGGCAAAGAAGGTGTTGAGTAATTCTGCCTTTTCTCTGTCCCCTGTTAGCATTTTGCCATCTTCTCCACGTAGCGGCCCTATCATTTCCTTCTTCCTCCTTTTGCTGCGGACATACCCAAAAAAACCCTTTTTATTGTTCTTAACCTCCCTAGCAAGCCTGAGCTCATTCTGCGCTTTAGCTTTTCTGACTTTACTCCTACACGTGTTCGCTATCTGTTTGAATTCTTCTTTGGTGATTTCCCCCCTTTTCCATTTCCTATACATGTTCCGTTTAAAACTTAGCTCCCTTGAAAGTTCTTTAGTCATCCATCCTGGTTTCTTGAGACACCTCCCATTTTTCTTCCTCAATGGTACTGTTTGAAATTGTGCCTTCAGTATCTCCCTTTTGAGAAAGTCCCATCCGTCTTGAGGTCCCTTCTCTTTTAGTATTCTTGACCATGGGGTCATCCCCAGTATTTCCCTGAGTTTATTGAAATCAGCTCTCCTAAAGTCAAGAATGCGTGTCTGACTATGCCTGGCTTCTCCTTTCCATTGTATAACAAACTCCAGGAGAACATGATCACTCTCACCTAAGGATCCCACCACTTGCACCCCATTAACCAGGTCGTCTCTGTTGGTTAGGATCAGATCTAAAATAGCTGACCCCCTTGTTGCCTCTTCCACCTTTTGGACCATGAAATTATCTTCCAGGCATGTAAGGAATTTGCTAGACCTTGTAGTTTTGGCTGAGTTAGATTGCCAGCAAATATCAGGATAGTTGAAGTCACCCATCACTACTACATCTCTCCTTTCTGCATGTATGTTCATCTGTTCTAGAAAGGCAACATCCAATTCCTCCGTCTGATTTGGGGGTCTGTAGTAGAGTCCCACAATAACATCCCTGTTGTTTCCCTCCCCTTTAATTTTTATCCAGATGCTCTCCACCTGGCTTCCAGTATTGATGTCATGGATCTCTTCACTGGTGTAAATATCCCTGACATATAATGCTATTCCTCCTCCTTTCCTGTTTGGCCTGTTTCTCCTATAAAGGTTATACCCCTCTATTCCTACATTCCAATCATGAGACTCGTCCCACCAGGTTTCAGTAACGCCTATTATATCATATTTGTTTTGTAGTGCAAGGAGTTCTAGTTCATCTTGCTTATTTCCCATGCTCTGTGCATTAGTGTAGAGACATCTGAGACCATGTGTTCCCTTTACTTGCTCCCTGTGCAAGTTTTTTTGCCTCCCACTGTTGGGTCCTTGCGCTGTTCGCCTTGTTCCCTCTATGACAGTTTGACTATTTTCTCCAGCCCTTTTGCCTTCCAGAATACTGTCTCCCTCCCCCATTTGACTCAGTTTAAAGCCCTCCTGATCAAATTCTTGAGACTGTTGGCAAAAATGTTTCTTCCAACTGTTGTAAGATGCACCCCATCTCTTGCCAGAAGTCCCCCCGCATGGAAGCGCAGTCCATGATCCAAGAATCCAATTTGTTCTCGGCGACACCATCTACGGAGCCAGTTGTTTACGTCGGCTATTTTCCTCTCCCTTCTTGGACCATGCCCTTCAACTGGCAGAAGAGACGAGATGACCACCTGTGCGTTCATTTCTTTCAGCTTCCTCCCCAGGGCCTCATAATCTCTTCTGATCTTGGGAAAGCTGTGCCTTGCAGTATCATTGGTTCCCACATGGACCAAAAGGAAGGGGTAATGATCTGTAGGCTTGACGAGTCTTGTCAGCCTCTCGGTCACATCACAGATCTTTGCCCCAGGGAGACAACACACCTCCCGAGTCATCTTGTCAGGCCCACATACCACTGCTTCTGTACCCCTCAGCAAGGAGTCCCCCACCACCACCACACGCCTCCGCTGAGGCTTCGCAGCTGCTGTTCCTTGCGGTGGTCCTCTCAAGGTCCCCTGCTCTACCCCTGAAGTCTGTCCATGCTGTTCTTCCTCGTTGTCCTTGATAAGGGAAAGGGCTTCGAATCGATTCTGTAGCTGCAAGCTGCTGGAAGAATCCCTGGATTTTCTTGTTCTGTGTGTGACATTCCTCCAGCTGTCTACTTCCTGTGTCCGTGAATTGACCCTCTCCTCCACAGCCACTTCCTCTGTGCGGTCCCCATCCAAGAGTGTTCGTTCTGTTCTGTCCAGGAAAACCTCTTGCTCCCGAATCTGTTGAAGTGTAGCTACCCGTGTCTCCAGCTGCTATACTTTCTCCTCCAAGAGGGCTACCAGCTTGCATTTGGTGCATGTGAAGTTCTCCACGTCTGTAGACAAGAATACAAACATCGCACATGTGTTGCAAGTGACTGCTGCAGTCCCCTCAGTGTCCATGATGAGAGCTTTTAGGTAATCTAAGAACTCTTAGTTAACACTGAGAATGCTAAGCTGTACTTTTAGGTCTGCTGTATTTTTGTTTGGTTACTGAAATTCGCGCGGCGCGCGCCTCTGACTCTTGAGGGTAAAAGGGGAAGGTCAGAAGTTCAAGCCCCTCAGCAACAAGCAGCCTCTCCCAACAGTTTTTTAAAAAAATTCAATCTCCCCAGTCAGAATGGCTGTTCAGAAGTTGCTTCCTTCTTCTCCCTGGCAGGAAACTGGCAGGAAACTAGCTGTCCAGAAGCTGCTCTCCTTCTCTCTGGCAGGAAACTGGCCTGGAAAGCCTCTGCAAGGACTTATATAGAGCTAGGCTCCCAGCTCCACCCCCTAATGACTCACAGGTGTGACTCACAGGTGTGACTCACAGGAAGGCTCTTGAGGGTAAAAGGGGAAGGTCAGAAGTTCAAGCCCCTCAGCAACAAGCAGCCTCTCCCAACAGTTTTTTTTTTAAAAAATTCAATCTCCCCAGTCAGAATGGCTGTCCAGAAGTTGCTTCCTTCTTCTCCCTGGCAGGAAACTGGCAGGAAACTAGCTGTCCAGAAGCTGCTCTCCTTCTCTCTGGCAGGAAACATGAGATAGAGATCTCAGGAAGGGCCAGGTGAAGACAGAAATCCCAAAGGAACTGTCCTTTCCTGATAAGTTTTTAAAAGAAGGAATATGAAGTTGCCTTTCCTGCTAAGGATGCTGTGTCATGGTCACTTAACTGTGAGCATTGACATAACTGACCAAGAATAGATAAAAATTAAAGTAAGTATGTGCATGTGTCTTTCCCTTCACAGAGGAAGTGGAAGAGGTTGGCTTCTCCAGGGAAGGAGTGCACAGTATGGGTTTTATTTATTAGGATGTTTAGGGTGTGGCTGAATCTTTTCCACTGTTCAGTTCCCACGCATTTCTGTGATTAGTAGGTTACTGAATGTATTTTGTTTCATTACATTTAGATCCTGAGTTTGTCTGAAATCAGCCATGATCCCAAATACAAAAATAACCAGCAGCGAGTGCTAAATAGGAAAGAGCTTATTGGAATTTTATCAGCCAGGTATGTTCCCAACTTTTACTGTATTAAGTGTTTGTAAATGTGTTTGGAAAACTTTGCCATTCTTGTTTAGTGTTTTCTTCATGTACAGATGACAGGGCTGGTTTAAGGAATTTTGGGGCCCCCTGCAATGCTTTATTTTGGCCCCCCCATATGTTTATCTCAGGTCAATGTAACCTCACATATTCACCATACAGGATGTTCAGCTTACAGTAGGACCCCCTGTATCGATGGATTCATTATCCATGGGACACAAAACAGCACACCTACCATAGAGTCTTTCTAGAAAATGTGTCCTCCCTAGCCGTTTTCTAGGCCCCCCAAGGCAACTTTATGGTATTTTAAACCAGAAGTCCCATTATTTTCAAAGGCGTTCACTATTATTCATGGTTTTCAGAATCCATCCCCCCCCCCGAACCAATCCCCAGTGGATAACAGGGGCCTAATGTATTACATAATTTGCCACAAATAATATAGTTTAAAAACTATATTATAGGCACTAACATAATATTTTTTGTTTATTAGCAATTAACGTAATGGTGTATATTTCCTCAAAGAAAAGAAAGAGTGGACTACAAGCTGAACATGAGTTAGCAGTATGATGCAGCAGCAAAAAATGCCAATGCGATTCTAGGCTGCATTAATAGGAGTAGTGTCTAGATCAAGGGAAGTAATAGTATTACTCAATTCTGCTTTGGTCAGACCTCACCTGGAATACTGTTTCCAGTTCTGGGCACAACAATTCAAGAAAGATACTGAGAAGGATGGTGGGAGATCTGGAAGCCATGTTGCCCTATGAGGAGCGGCTTAGGGAGCTGGGTATGCTTAGCCTGAAGAAGAGAAGGTTGAGAGGTGACGTGATAGCCATGTTTAGGTATTTGAAGGGATATCATACTGAGGAAGGAGCAAGCTTGTTTTCTGCTGCCCCAGAGACTAGGACACGGAGCCATGGGTTCAAACTCCAGGAAAAGAGATTCCACCTGAATGTCAGGAAGAACCTCCTGACAGTAAGAGCTGTTCGGATGTGGAATATACTGCTGCCTTGGAGTGTGGTGGAGTCTCCTTCTTAGGGTTTTTTTAAACATAGGTTGGATGGCCATCTGTCAGGAATGCTTGGATTGTGTGTTCCTGCAGGGCAAAAGCCAATTGGATGGGATGGCTGTTGGGTTCCCTTCCAGCCCTATGATTCTAGGCTGCATTCAGAGCCTGGGAAAGTTACTCTTGGACTACACCTCCCAGAATCCCCCTGCCAGCACCCTTCTCAAGGTCTGGTTGCATTGTTCCTTTTCCAGCACTCTCTAGCCCAGCGGTTCTTAACTTGGGGTCTGCAATGTCCTCACAGGGGGTCCACAAAGGCTTGAAGGCTGCTTGGCCCACCTCCTCCTTGTAGTGGAGTAGCCACGTGACAGGAACCAAGGCAAAGGCTGGCTGGCTTGGCCTCAACATTACCATTCAATCCACTCCAGCCACAAACTTGCAGGAAGAAGCAAGAGTGCCTCTGAGGGAAAGTTTAATGGATGGTGTAATTGTATTGTTGTTGTTGTTAGCTATTATTATTAGCTATTATTATTAGGGTTTTAAATCTTGAGTTAAGTTGGGGCAACAAAAGATATTTAAAGGGTGTCCCTGGTAAAGAAAAGGTTAAGAACCACTACTCTAGGCCAATGTCTCTCACATAACACTAATGGGATTCTGGTGTTTTAGTGACAACTATGAAACCATTTTCCCCAGTAATATTACTCCAAATTTTAATCTATATTCTTTATATTCATCTGTTAAAAGAGCTAGAGTGTTTTAGAAGTTTCAGCATTGCACTATGAGTATGGAGACCAGGGTTTGAATCCTTACTCAGCTATGAATACCTGCTGGGTGACCTTGGGCAAGTCACACCCTCTCAGCCTCAAAGGAAGGCAAAGGCACACCCCCTTTGAACAAACCTTGCCTAGAAACCCCCATAGTAGGTTCACCTTAGTCAGAAATGACTTGAAGGCACTTAGGCAAACACACACAAATTCCTTTTGCAGGCTGAACTCAGTTGGTAGCAAGGGGAGGAAGCTGAAGAAGACCAAGGGGGAAAGGGAGGGGAGAGGAACCAAGACAGGTTAAAAGCAGCTGGAAGGATGGGCTGGAAGGGATCTATGTGGAAAGAAGGGAAGGGAAGGAAGGAAGAAAGAAAGAAAGAAGCCCTTTCCGAGGGAAAGAGACAACTTTCAAATTCCCCCTCTCTATCACACAAACACACTCACCCCTCTCCATGCCTGGCTGGTTTGCATTTTGTAGCAGCAAACTCCCTCCAGCTTCTGCCACAGAGGGCGGCTGCTTCTTTCTCTTTCGGGAGACACTGGGTTTTTTGTTTTTTTAAAAAAACCAGCAAGAAGTTTTGGAGGAGGATGGTAGGAGGGGGCTACAAAGCAGCCGCTCCTCCCGGGTCAACAGGGGGCCCTCTTGACCTCGCCACCCCGCTTGCCAATGCTGATTTGGCAGACTGGTTAAACCAGCCCTGACAGATGACATATTCCTTTAAAAGGTACTGTGATTTGTATAGTGTTGTATCTTTTAATGAAAATACCAGATTTCAAGTATTCCCCCAAAAGATTTTACTGAAGAAAATCTCTTTTTACGTATACTTCTGACCTGTGTAACTTTACATGTTTACCCATAATTTCATTCATTGTCTATATTAATCTACATTTTAGTAAAAAGTGCTTTCATATCATATGTCTTCTGATAATGTGGAATCTGCCAAGAACTATGTTGTAATACACAGAGAAACAACAACAACAAAAAAATCAAGCGGTGGCTATGTTGCAATAGGAATTGGCCTAATTATGAACTCCTCAGAGGTCCCTATAGCTACTTTTAGCACCATACTTTTTTTCCACAGGTTTCATAGTGTTTTGTCATAGAAGAACCTGCTGGACTTACCCAGCAGAGCAATTGCAGTCTGGTGGGAGCCCCCCATTCTTCACCCTCTCCCACGTGGTGGAGAGGGGGCGGCATGGCTGCCTTGCTAGTTCCTCTTCTTCCCTGCTGGCTTTGCTGGCAGGGAGGAAGATGGAGCAATAACCAATCAGGGCAAAGCCAGCTGATTCAAATGACTCCCAGCCAATCAGGGGTGGCCCTCAGCCATGCAAGCTGATTGGCTGGGAGGTGGGACTATGCTGCTTTTGCAGCAGGTTTCCACTCGGGTCTGGCAGTCAGGTATAAATTCACTGCACCGGATGAGGCAGTGGCTCTTCAGGAGCCTCCCATGGTGAACCTGAGGTTCTCACCCTTGGGTGTGGTACCTAAGAAAACATCAGGTGAGTACAGACTAATTCACCACCTTTCACCACCAAAGGGTCTTCAGTCAATGACACTATTCGCCAGAGCTGTGCTTTGTCAAGTACACGTCCTTTGACCATGCCATAAAACTGATATGGATGTGTGGTCCTGGAGCCCTTTTGGCCAAACACGACATCCAGTCGGCTTTCAGGTTGCTCCCAGTTCATCCAGAGGACCACTGCTCACTTGGATTTAAATTTCAGGATCAGTGGTACTATGACATGGCCTTGCCCATGGGTTGCACCATTAGTTGTGTGGCATTCAAGACTTTCAGCACATTCCTTGAATGGACTTTATGGCCCAGGACAGGGTCACCATTTGTCACTCACTACCTGGATGTTTTTCTCATGATCGGGTCAGCTGGTGGGCCAGATTGCGGCTCTTTGCTTCACTCCTTCCAGGTTTTGGTGCAAGAAGTTGGTGTTCCCCTGGTGCCAGAAAAGACAGTCAGTCAGTCCTTCTACATCACTAGTTTACCTGGGAATTATGTTGGACTTGGTAGAAGGGGTACCTAGTCTACCACTTAAACTGGCAGGGATCAGCGATCGCTTGTGGGACCTCTTATCACACAACAAGGGCATCTCAAGGAGGTGCAGTCTCTACTGGGTCATCTCAATTTTTCATGCAGGGTGGTGGCGCAGGGGAGGGCGTTTTGTGCCAGGTTGGTGGGGATTGTGAAAGGCATCAGAGCACCTCATTACTGCATCTGACTCACCAAGGGCGTGAAGGAGGATCTCAGTGTCCGGTTGCAATTTTTGGAGGGTTAGAATGGCATTGTTTTGTGGCAGGATCAAAAGATTCTGGGGGAGGGGCTTCAGATTCATTCTAATGCAGTGGGGGCCAATAGTTTGGGGTCTTCTACAACGGGCACTGGTGTGCACAGCATTGGCTGCCTAAGGGGGGAAGCTGTTATCATTTATGACCTAATATTCCTTGAGTTCTTCCCTATTTTAGTGGCAGTGGAGGGAGGAATTCAGAGGGAGGAATTCAGAGACAAGAAGGTGTGCTTCTGGTGCGATAATCAGGCAGTGGTGCGGATTATCAACAGGCAGTCTTTGAAATCTGAAAGAGTCATGAAACTTGTGTGGAAGTTTGTACTAGTGTGCCTGACTGCGAATATCAGCTTCTCCACCCAACACATTCCCGGCATGGATAATGAAATTGCGGATGCGTTGTCTCGGTTCCAGGACACCCAGTTTCATGCATTGGCCCCAGATGCAGACCCCGTACCAGCGACCTTTCTGGAGGAACTGTGAGAACTTGGGAAGGAGTTGTGATTCAAAGGAGTTCTCAACTCATTGGTGCCATCGACACAGTCAAGCTACAAAAGGGCAGTTGGCCAGTTCTTTGCTTTCCGAAGGAGGAACGGATACAAGAGCTCCTGGCCTACTTCTGAACGAGAGCGTTACATTACTTAACCTCCTTGAAGGAGCAAGGCCTGGTTCCTCATTCCATGTCTCTACACCTGGCCGGTATTTCCTTCTTCAGCAAGGCGGAGGGATTTGGCGACCCTTGTGCCACCTTCCACATTCGGAGGGCCTTGGAGGGCTGGTGGAGGATGGATCATCAGAGAACAGATGCCCATAGACCAATCTCCTTTAGTATCCTGTGTAGGCTGGTGGCCAGACTAAGGGATGTATGCCGGTCCAGATATGAGGCTCTCTTGTGTGGCATGGCCTTCACAACAGCATTCTTTGCTGCTCTACAAATGGGTGAGTTGGTGTGTAAGTCCAAGGGGGACCCATCTGGCCAAGTGCTGCACTTGAAGGATGTCTCCTTTGAGACAGATATCTGGTGGGTCAGGGTATGCTGCTCCAAATGTGATTCGTCTCCCTGCTCGGTGGATACTATGCACAGGTTCTTGACAAGGTGCCCCGCAGGGCCATGCCTCCTTTTCATCCACAGGGACATGTCCCCACCAACACGGTTCCAGTTCATCAGTGTGTTCAGGGCTGCTTGAGTCAGCTGGGTATACCTGCAGCCAAGTTTGGCGGAAATACCTTCCGGATTGGGGCTGCTACCACGGCTGTGATGGGGGGCCTGCTTGCAGAGACTATCAAGCGTCTGGGGAGATGGCATTCTGGGCCTTTGCCGGGTATATCTGGCCAGACTTAGCCATTTACAAACCTTGAGGACTGGCACCAGGGTCTCCCTTCATTCAGGGCGTGGCTGTCCAATCACTGGGCACATCAGGTCCAGGTTCAGGGGCCCAAGTTAGCTTTGTTGGTGGCATCTGATGAGGGTTGGTGAAAGACGGGCCGGGGTTGGCCCGCCTTTGTGGGTAGTTGGCATGGGTTCTGATCCAAGGTCATCGGTAATGGGGGGGTCTCCATCAAGTTCACGGTCAAAGTCAAAGTCAAGTTCAAGGTCATGGAGACCCTGGGAGCAGGGGGCAAGGATCAAGGGGCATGCCAGCTGGGTCGTGCGAGCATGGTATCTGGCTCATGGTGGAAGGAGAAGGAGAGTGACGGGAATGGCAAGCATTCAGGAGCCTGCCCAGACTCCTCCTCCTTCCCGAATGGTCCTTGTTAGCAAGCTGACTGACAGCAGTCTCATCAACCAGCAGACGGGTTGGTCAATGTCTGGATCTGAACCCATGTGTTGGAACAAACCAATTGCAGCTGTCATCAATAAAGTTGTGGCCTTTATTGCCAATATATATTCTTCATATATTCAATATATTTTTAAAACATATATTGTGTCTGTCTTTATTTGGGAATGGGGGTGATGGTGGCACATCCTGCCTGGGCACACAATAGGTTATAGTAGTGTGTGGCTCAATCCTTACATTTCTACTCATTTATTTGTCAGCAATTTTAAAAAAAATGACTGGATGTAAAAATTCTTCAATGAAGCAGCTTAGAAACACTCCAACTCCATTAGCTGCCTTGAGTCCCTATACTGGAAGGAAGACAGGAGATGATGACGATGATGATGATGATGATGTTGTGGTTATCCCTGTAGCTATTTTCTGTGCTGCACCAGAAACATATGACTCCAAAATCCATATGTGGTCATTATTGGAAGTGCAATAGCACTGAAGAGTCAAGAATGCCTCAGAGTGGGCAGCAGCATTAAGGTTTAGAGTTTGAGTGACCCACAGTCCTCTCTACTTGTCTACCAATCCTGCTCCCTCTGTGATGCAAACTGATACTCCTTAAATCAAGATCTCTAACTGACTGCTGCATGCACACACTCTGTATCAGTCATAAGTGGCAGAACGTCTTGTTTGGAAAAGTTTCTTATATTACTAGAACTTAAAAGTTCTCATTGGCCCTTGGTTTATCTTCTCTGTTGAATACTGTCTCACCTCCCCCATATGTGTGACCTGTCCAGTTTTATTTCACATATTTTCTATGGAAGGTGGTGCAGGTTCACTTACTCCTTTTGCAAAGTCCCAGCTTGGGATTTACTGAAAGACAATCCTCTATTTTTTGTTTTTATATCCTAGCTGGCTGTTACTTGGTTGTCCCTCTCACTGTCTCTGGTTCTTTTCTTCTGCTTGTTTGCCAAACATATTATGTTATGTTTGCCGAGCTTCCCTGAAATCCCTGGGGAACTGCAGATGCTGCCTTTACAGACCCATTTGATACTTCATATGCTAATGGAAGAGCATAATTTATTAAGTGTCATGTTAGTTTGAATGAATCTGGCACCCAATAAAGAAAGACCAACTGTAACATGAATCTTGGTCCAGGATCTTGGAGTCATATGTTTCCATTCCCCTGCCTTGTAATTTGGCTTGTATTTGCTAATAGACATCATTTGTAGAGTGATCACATTTTATATGGTAAATTTTGAAGGACAGGTTATGTGGGGCTTGTTACTATTTTTTGGGAGTAGGAAAAAAAGTATTCCTTGGAGGCTTTGCAACAGAAATGCTATGGAGAACAAATCATCTGTCAGAAGAAGAAAGCAGCTGAGTTGATTAATATAAAATATCCTTGATGGGGTATATATCTGGCAGAAATTTCTTGTGGAAAATATGTTAAATTGCCAAGACTGGCATGTATTTCTTACAGTATCTGAAAGGCCAAGCTAAATAAGGCCATCATTTCTATAGCAGGGTTTGACATGGTAAAGTTTACCTGCCATGTTGACATTTGCATTGAGCCCCCCACAATGCTTTCATGCATTGAGGAAGTTGTTATCTACTTTGTGACTGAACATATACTTCCTCATATGGCCAGTCAGGAGGGCCAGTGTTCTACAGCAATAACTGATGGATTGAATTTATATTTTGCCTTTCCACTGGCATGCTCAGTGACCCAAATCCACATTGCAAAAAACAATCAAGCAACACCAATGTAAAATGGATTATAATAAAGATGAGGACTTAACGGTGACAGCAGTTTTGATAAACCATAAAGGGCTACCCCCTCCCTTTTCTGATGACAGTTTGTGTGGTCCAGTGGTCACAGCAAGGAATCCTGGAGCATTTGTTGTAACCTGTGCCAGCAGAATACAAATGTGTCTTTGAACTACTAAACAAATCCTGCATTGAGCTGGAGGCTGCGGTCCTTTCCACTGAAATAGCTCAAGTGTTTCCCCTCCCCCATTTTGGGCTATTGCTAAGGTTTGACATATTAAATTCCACATTTTTGTTATTTTTAGTAGCACATTCATAGTTTGTCTGGACATTCCTTTGAATGTGTAGTAATGTTTCAGCAGACATCTATCCATATTTTTATCCTTTAAAATGCATCCAGGCAATTAAGACTGCAACCTGGAAAAAACTGATTTTGCAAACAAACTTTGACAAGAATTTTCAACATCTTCAACATTGCATGTGTCTGCATGTAGAACACCAGTTCATTGTTTTATTGTACAATAATGAATGCAAAAAGACACACACATTTCCAGGGCTCCCCTCTGTCTCTGTCTTTGACTGAAACCTGATAGGGGAACAGTAATAGGCTTTTTGGCCTTTGTTTTGAGTATCAAAAATGTCAGTATAAATGCATGGTTTATGGGTGATTTTGTTGGATTGCAACTCTCAGCATTCTTCACCATTGCCTGCTGGAGTTGCCATCCAGAACCATCTGGAGGGCGCATGATTCCCACTGATTTGCAGTGAAATCCTATATAGGTCTGTTGTTGTTGTTATTGTTGTTGTTGTTGTTGTTGTTGTGTGCCTTCAAGTTGTTTCCAACATATGGAGACCCTAAAGCAAATCTATCACAGAGTTTTCTGAGGCTGAGAGTGTGTGACTTGCCCAAGGTTTCATGGCTGAGAGGGGATTTGAACCCTGGTCTACAGAGTCATAGTCCAGCACTACTACACTACTACACCACACTGGCTCCATAAGTCTACTCCAGAAGTAAATCCCATTGAGATCAATGTATTTATATGCCCAGGATAGTGTGCATAGGACTAGCTTAAATGTTGATTCTTGTTTATCTTTGTTAGAAATGGATTGCTCCTTAGTAATGTGACTCAGCAAAGAGGAAATAATATTGTACTAACAAACAACAGAAAATGTGTATCTAATGGTGGGAATATGAGAATAAAGCAGGATTCGATAAATGGCCTCAAGGAAGCAACCAAGTAAACCAAGGATTTTTGGTTTGCACAGGATAAGGATAGTGTATCATATGCAAAACCGGATGATCTGGGGACAGATATTACAATCACACAACACATAAACATGTAATCAATGTTGTTATCTGACCAACAATTGTGGTTGTTAATTGGGACATGCATTTCAGATGTAACAGAAGAGAAAAGTTTGCAAGACTTTGAATTGGATCTTTGTGTTTAAAAATAGAACTTTTTTTTCATACATGAGGCTCTTAACCACATCACATCTATCTTTTTGTCATGAAAAAAAGACATGAAATAAAAAATGTGAAGCTCATTATTGTAATTAAGAATGGGAGGAAATGTACTGGCATATATTTGAAACTACTGATAATTTTGGTTTGCATCACTGCTGGATTGCATCAGAAAATCAGATAGAATTGTAAGTCAGTCTAACCATGATTTTTGCCCTAAGGCTTGCTCTCTGGATTTCTGAGGCACATGTGCAGAACATTTTTACTACATTACTGACTGCTTGGATAGAAGTTGACATTTTAATGTATAATTCATTGGCTGAAAAGAATAGTTCAAGCCACATGCTTCTTTATTTATTCTTAGGTTCTTGGAAGAAGAGACCACCAAATGGCTAGAAGTCTTTGAAGGTAGTGGTGTTCCATATGGCCCAATCAATAGCATGAAGCAGGTATTCTCGGATCCTCAGGTCAGTCCACTTGGATATATCTAAAGATGCTGCTAGTTTAAAGATACTGAAAGTTTGGCCCCTTTCCATACATCCAGCCCCTGTTGATGTTGCCATACTTGTAATTTGTACCATTGATTATGATGAAACCGACAACAGAAATAAGTTACTGTTGGCATTTTCAGTGTTATATCTTTGGAAGAGTTGATTCTTTTATTGCATCACATAGTTTGTTACTGTCAGGCCTTGAATCACATACTGTTTACAGTTTAGCAACTTTGTGAAGAACAATACCAAGCTTTGTAGTCTCTGGAATGACTTGGCCTCTGCAAATCTGAAACTGATAATTCTTCATCCAAGGTGTGTTTTCTGGGTATTTCTGAATAGTGACCAGCATTTAACTATGCAACTTGATCTGTGAAAATCTTGCAAAAAAGGGTGCTAGAAGCCTATATTTTTGTCTTGTCATTTTGCATAAAATTCAACATGGATTTTTAGCTATCCTAAAAACTGGCGTGCTTTTTCTTGATGTATGATGAGTTGTGTATGACTTAGATGTTAGAGCATTCCATTTTGACCACAGAATACAGCATTTTCAAAGATTAAATAACTGTAAAAAAATGCTGGTCTTCATAACCAAGAAGTGATACAATGATGCTCCTGACTTTCTTTTTCTTTGTACCATGCATACATTCAGAAGGACAGTGAAGAAATGTGTGATGAAAATACACAAAAGATTAGTCAGTATTACATCAAAATGAGAGTATTATTAGACAATACAGTGTAATTCATGGAACGAGGCACCACAGTGCTGACATTGCCTGCAGTCAGAAGAAAAGCCAATTTTCTCACTTTGGAACTATCATAGGGATTTAAGCCTGAGCTTTTGATCACTTATAGGAAGTTTATTTTACAAGTGTTTTGTTAGTGGTTTATACACACAGTGGTAAAAGAGTGATGTTACATGTGTTCAAAGGGTGCAAAATGTAAACATTTGTAACACTATGAAAGATGATATTTAAAGATCATACTGGGAGGAGAGCTGGATCTTTAAAGTAAAGTTTCAAGAGTTCCCATGAAAAATGGGTATGCAAAACATATTAATTTTCTGTACTGGCTTCCTTTTGTTGTGGTCCATGTCAACATCTAGGTTTCACATTAATCTCTTGGTTTTATGTTAAGGGTTCTTTACTTTTCCCCTGTCATCCCCCCCCTTTTTCACATCAGAAAACATTAATGCTAAACTTCTCTGTGACAAAAAGCATTTCCAGCAAGTGATAATGTATATTTTTAAGGTTACATCTGCTCACTGTGACAACGAAACATATGTCCACCAGATTATCCAAATAAAATAACCACATTTCTATGGCTCATTATTTGAAATAAAATTGTCCCTTTCTTAGCTCAGATACTTCAGGAAACATCTTGATAAGTTTTATATATATATATATATATATATATACCGTATATCACACTGGGGATTCTTTTTCCTTAAATCCCTTTAATTGTATTTATATTAAAAAGGTATAGACTACTTTTCAGCCCAAGAGTCCCCAAACTGATTTACAACATAAAATGCAATTCAAAGTAAAATAAGAAAATACAACAATAAACACAGTTAATCATAAACAAGCAGCCTCGGAAGCAAAGAAATACTCTGGAAGCTAGTTAAATAACTCAGTTCCTAAAAGTTTAGGGAATCTTCTGAAGGACTGAGTTATAGAATCTGGGCACTACAGTTGAGAAAGCCTGTGCAACCTCCACCCTCATTTCAGAGGGCAGCATGACATGGAGCAGAAATGGCCACCTGCATGACTTACTTGCAAGGTGGGTCACAACTAAGGCCTTGTCTACATAACTAAAAAGATCAAATCTGCTTCATAGCACATTTTCCTGGTCCACAGTGACCTCACACACATCTTGTTAAAGTGAAGTGAGGGCAGCATTACCAGCCACATATTTCCTCTAGGCGAGCTCACTTTGGTGTAAAAGGGTGGTCCTGCTATGATCACGTGTCCTATAATTCACATTATTTATGGCCACATGGCTGTGGCTGCTCCACTTTTTTTCTTCCTGTCATGCATGCAAATATGTAAATAGGTAGAGGTATGCTAATAATGATAAACAAGTATCTGCACAAATGCACTGTCAAAAAATAATAGCGACTGCACGCTGACAAAACGTCAATACAAACAGATGAAGTAGCCATTCATGGTGAGAATGATCAGGTGACACCCCACCCCAGCTCCATGTTGAAGCCAACTCAGAGGGCTGGCCATATATACAATTATCTGGATTTTCCAGGAAAGTGCAGGGTAAAAGACAAGTTTTTAAGAATTGAATTAAAGCCTTTGGGCATTGAAAAGAACTGCATTTTGAGTGAATCATCAAGAATGTTGTGTGTCATGATTTCAGTGACTTTGAGGTGAGTATGATTTTTTCCAGTAGTGTAGACAAGCTCTAAGAGCACAGTTCTAACTGGCCAAGATAGCCAAAGGCCAGTTGAGCCAACACTGGGTCAGCTGAAGCTATGCTGATTCCAGACCCTTCCCAGCTTAGGGGTGTTAGAAATTACTTTGGACTACTCCTTCCTTGGCATAATTTCCTGCTGGCATAGGGGTTGTGTCCCTGGCCTGGAAAAGGTTTGGATCTGACATAACTCAGCTCCTCCCTTGCTCTGCCCTTTAACCAACCCCCTTTTTGGCTCTTCTACTGGCTGATCTCAGCTGGCAGGGCAGTAGTGCTGGCATATCCCTCTGCTGGTTGATCTCTGAGATCAGCTGTCAGAAGGAGGTTATGTCAGCATAAGGCCAGTTCAGCTGGCGGAAGACCAATTCTGCTGGCCACTGAGCTTTCTACTCATTCCTGACCTACTCCCTTCAACCAGTCCATCTTTAGGTTAGGATTACACTGAAGTTAGTTCATCTTTAGTTCCTTTGCTGCAAACTGGTTGGTTTTTGTTAAAGACACTTAAACAGAGAATCTGACTGATCTCAGGAGAAATTTTGTTTCTTAATGACATGAGAATTACAAATAAAAGTTCCACGTTTTGGAAGTATATTAGCCAAATTATGACCTAATTTTATTAGCCAGAGAATAATTGATTGTATTGCAGAAGTTGAATGAATTTAAAGTCTTTGTTTTACTCTTTGAGTTTAGATTATATGATTTCTTGACTAGAATTCCCCTTTCTGTCTCCCCATGCCTTGGAATTTTGCAAACTAAACTACCGGTATGGCTAAACTATGAAAATAGACTGAAGTGGAATATAAGAAAAATAAACTTTTGTAATTTGATTTGATATATCTATGCCCATCTGATTAGTCCAAGTCTTCATTTGGAAGTGCAGATACCCTTTTAAAAATATTCTGGCTAGAATATGTGTCGGATCTAAATATCACATTAGGGTGTGTATTTTTTAGGAGACATATTTCTACCCCAATATTTGAAAAAAACAAATTTGGATTGTGAAACAGTGGAAAGTGTCTGGTGAGGGGAGTCATAATGGTCACACTCATTAATCCATTCAAATATTAATTCTTATACTGTAGTTATTTCTACATTAGCAGGTTTTCCCCATGTAGTGTCTTTTCGTAACGAGGAGCCAATCTACCTTAAAAAAAATAAGGGGAAAATTGCTTGTCGTTTAATGTGAAGGCAGGTGAAGTGAAAACATCAGACTGGGTGTGTGTGTATATATAATTTAGATAATTAAGAGTAGCTAAAGGAGTATCTTCCACAGAGGGAACATTTACACATGAAACTCCCAACCTGCATCTTGAAGCGATACAGTTCTAGGAGGACTACTACTTCAGAATGTTCAGTGTCTCTGCTGAGTTCTGACATTTGTAAAGGCATTCATTTTTGGAATGGAAATTCAGTTGTTTAGGGAAAATAGCAAAGAAACAGTCAACATATTTGAGGAGCCCAATTTATTTTTTTGGTTAACATATAAATGAGACACTATGTTTGTAGAACATTTAGCAATCAGGAAAATTACAGTAATGCTGGCCATTTGAATGCAGCTTTTTATAGCAGGCAGTTTCCAGGCTTTCATTCATTTAAAAATGTTCTTTTAATGAGGCCAAGATTGTGCACTGCATTAAAGGAATTCCCAATAAGTTTTAAACACTCACTAGATGATCTCAATATGGTCCATATCCTCTTGGGAACTTGTGCATGACATATAATCAGGAATGCAGGTTTTTTGAAACATAAATAAGCTTTGGGGGTTTTGTTTTAAAACTTAGTATAAAATAGACACCATTCTGTTTTTTCTAAAAGATGTAACAGAACAAAAATTAAACAAAAAAAGCAGGTATTGCAGCATCAAGATGTTTAATTTTCAAGCATATGGAATGTAAACAGATGTTTTGATCTTCATAGAAGTAGGTTCTTCTGCATACCAGTCTATAATCTTGTGTATTTTGGAAGAGACTATGGAAAATAAATTAAGAAAACAACATAAGATAGATTGACAAGTTCTCATTTTGATCCAGACAGAGTGATACAGTTTGAGCAGTGTGTTTTGAGGCAGCCTTTGCCAGCTTACTGCTGTGAGCTGCACGTTTTTAAAAAGCCATAAAACTGGGGAGAATTTTTTTTTTTTGTCTGTAAGAGTACAGTTAGACATGCCACACAAGTAGAGAATATCAGGTGTAAGACATCACCACACTGCATCACTTCTGAGAAGTATTGGGAGGGAAATAGCAGATCTGAACTATCACAGCTGTCCTTGATTCGAATTCATGCCAAACACCTGCAAGCTCTAAAAGGATACCAAAACAAAACTCCACCCTGTGGCAGGCAGCCAACCCTTAATAACACTTCCCCGACTTCACATTGCCATAAAAATTAATTTTAATTTTTTTAAAAAAACAAAACAGGAACCTTGTTCTTCCTCTCCCTGAAGTCCAGTTCAGTTCCTTTTAGCCACTCTTCCAAAGAAGATAAATATACTCCAGAAATAAACACACAGCTGAAATGGTGTGTTGTTTGAATGCTGAAAAGCATCTCCTTGTTTTCATCTTGTATTATTCCTGGGGATTTATGGAGTTTGTTGGCTTTGTTACCTTCTATGAGTCACCTGTTCTTTGTGAGGGTACATCTGTATGGCAGCTGCCCATACAGATGGGAAACATAGGATGCAGCCTTGGAAAAGACAGGAAGCTTCTCTCTCTTCCCCAGCTTCTGTCCCTGTCAGTGCCCTGTCTTGTCAATGCAAAGCCAGACTCCACAATTGTACTGAGTTTCCTGGTCACACCGATTCCTTCATTGGGCTGGTAGAGGAAACCAACATGTGTTGATACATGTAGAGTGTATGGACATTGGGTTCATTGCCAGTGACTGCTGCAGACATAAGAAGAGCCATGGTAAATTGGACCAAAGGCTTATCTAGTCCACTGTTCAGCTTCCACAGTGGCCTAACAGATGTCTGTGGGAAGCTCACAAGCAGGGCATGAGTTCAATAGCACCTTCCCACTGGTATTTCCTAAGAAAAGATATTTAGAAGCATACCACTGTGACACTGGAAATAATATAAAAAACATCAGGACATGGTGTGGAATAGAGAACCAGTGTGCTGTACTGGTTTGAGCATTGTTGGAGTAGGACTCTGGTTAGCAGGGTTTGCATTGCCACTTGACCATGGAAACCCACAGATTGACCTTGGCTAAGTCACACTCTCTCAGCCTCAGAGGAAGGCATTGGCAAACCCCCTCTGAAAAATCTTGCCAAGCAAACCCCATGATAGATTTGCCTTAGAGTCTCCGTAAGCCGGAAATTACTTGAAGGCCCACCACAACAACAGCAATGACATGGAATGACCTGTATCAATGGAAGAAGGAAATAGAAGATAGACACTCTTTCTACCTTTACTTATTTATTTACATTAAAATATTCATGTCTCACTTTATATGTGAAGATTTTGGAGGGGGTGATGGCAGGGAAGATGATAAAAGCTACTTTAAAACAATTATAAAACAATTTAAAACATAAATAAAACAGACTGAATGAATTTAGAAGACAAAATTTACAACCCAGCAGGCCAAAGGTAAGCTGTGATCGCTGATCTCACAAACTGGGTGCATACACAAGTTTTAACTTGGCTCCCAATCTTGCTGGGCACCCAAGTCTTGGTGCCAATCATATCTGTAAGGGGAGGTCATTCCACAGTGGTTTGGGGGCACATAGTAAAGAAGACACAGAGTTTTTTGCCCAGGCTTACAAGTTTTATGCTAGTTCAAAGTAAAGAGGCCTTGTTTGGTGTATAGGCTCAGCAGCACATGCTTTTCCTGCATAAAGCGCAAGACCCAGCTCTTGGCATCTTCAGTCAAAACTAGAAAATACCTTTGCCAAAGAGCTTCTGCCAGTCAGAGCAGACAACATTTGGACCAATTGTTTTTCTCAGTATAAGTCAATTTCCTATATTCATAAATGCTTTCACTTCTTTGAGTATGTGGTACAGAGACACATAGATGTAAATTTAATTTGAAAAGATGCAAGTTGAATTATTCCCTGCATTGTATTTAAATCTTCACTGGATGTATTGTGACAACTACAAAACATCAGACCAATTACTCTCATTTTGGAATTAGAGGCAGTGTTTTGCATTATTGTGATTAGTAAAAGTTTGTTGACTCTCAGCCAACTCAAGTGAAATTATGTTTTTCTCTAAAACCTGGCCAGGAATCTTTGGCATGCAATGTTTCCAAAAGCAAAAGGACACAGGTTGTAATTTCTAAATGAATGCATTCAGACTATACACACCACTTAGGGGAAAGTCAGGTCAGACTTAAGGTCTCTCTCTCTCTCTCTCTCTCTATATATATATATATATATATTCATATGCACAAAGATGCCAGATAGAATTGCAAAACTTGCAGAGACATCTTGTGAAATTGGATCACAAGTTGATACTTGAATTCCAACTTAATTTTTAAATAGTATTTTAAGATGGAAGCATCAGTATAATTTTTTCAATGTTCTTTTTATCTATATATTTACTGTATATCGTTGTGGGCAGTTTTCTGTGTAAGCTGAGCTCGGTGACATGAGTGGGGAGCAATGCGGGGAGGGGAGGAGTTTTACTGTATTTCCCCTTCTCTTCTCTCATACACCACTGGTGGCTTATCTCCTGGCCAGTCACATCAGAAGACTCAGTCCTTGTCTAGAGACCCTCCTCATACAGAGCTGCTATGTTATCAACCTTCTCAGAGTGGGAATTCCTTGGGTGACCCGGTTTCTAGTGCTTCAGCCTTTGGCTTTCTCCTTTGGCTTTCTTTATGAACGAGAGAAGTGGCTGATCATTCCTAGATTAAGGAGGTGTATTTGGGGAACACTGGTGATCTTTTTGGTAAAATATTGTTACAGGCTGCCTTCAGTCCCAGTCATGGAAGAAAGGTGGGATGTAAGCTGGATAAATTGTTAAGCCTTGATAGAAATGGCCTGACACCAGACCAACTCTTCACTTAATAAACTTCTTTCCCTCTTCAGCCAGGTCCATTTCTAGTGCATTCTTGTTGGCCTTAACCTTTTGTTGCAGAGATCCTCCAGTTTGGTTCATCTTACACATGCTAGATGTGGTTGGAAATTGAGTAGATCTAGTTTTTCTGTGTCAAAATTAATTTTTGGCATAAGCCTATAGAGTTGTTGCTGAAGGTAGAATTTCAAATATACCCTGGCCAAATGCCCAAATAGCATCTATGCCTATTTGCACGCTGTTTTATATGCTTATTTTCTCCAAATATGTGAACGTGAAGTTCATACTACTGAGAATTTCATTATATTTCCATTACTCCAGTGGGTGAGATCATCCTATATATCCCACATAATTTTCTGATTCTTCTTTGTATCAACCATTTTTCCTAGCTTGGGATCATCTACTGATTTTGTCAACATTTTCCTGTTTACCATGCCAGATCATTAATAAAAACACAGATTAAAATAGATTCTAAGATTAATCCCTGAGGGACTGATTGGCTGCTTGTCTCTATTTAGAACATTTTATTCTTGTCCAAATCATTTTCCCTGACAAGTGATAGACTTTTTGGTCTTATTCTCCACTCCTTGGCTTCTGTTGTTGATAAAAACACCAATAAGTTTATCAGTCACAAAACTGGCTGTTTAGTGACTGGCAAACGAACAAGATAGTGATTTAGAAAATGTCTAGAGTTGCATCAGCTGCTACAAAATATGGACACTGACTTGTTCAACTGAAAGGTGTGGCCTAAGAGAGCAGTTGTTAGATTTTTTTTTTTTGGTTTAATTTTTCATTTGGATAATTTTTAGATTCATATCTATTCTTATATGTTGAATATCTGAGCAACAAGATTGCCGCCATTGCTGTGGGGATTAGAGAAGGGAGGCGGGCTCTCTTGCCCTCTTCCCCCTTCCCTTGTCCCCGCCATGCCACTGCCACAGGGACCATGGAAAGGAGGAGGGCTGTCTCATTTCATCTATCACCTTGGATGCAAAGCTTATGGGGGCTGCTGGGGGCAAAAACACCATTAAGACAAGTCACAGTTGCTGTGACTTGCTATTACTGTGGGGCACTACATTCTCCTCCTCATAAAGATGGGGTGGGCAACTGTAGAAGGCTAGGGGGCACATTAGCTCTGCAGGAGACCCTGAAGGCCGTTCCTACAAAAACAGCCTCTAGGGGGCATGGAAGCAATCCCACTACATTTTGAGTCTTCCTAGGAACCTGGAGAGTAGTTTTGTTCATTTTTGAAGCAAAACATTTTTTTAAAAAACATTTCAAATATTTGTTTTGATCTGGGGGTGGGGGTGGCCCAGAAAGGCTGCAAATATGGTGGAAATGCCCTCCAGCACCCCTAGAAGTCGTTTGGGGACATTTTGGAGCATTTTTACCCCACGGGCTAGAAATCCCACAGCTTTCGGAGCAATGGTGGGGTGTGTGGAGAGGCCAAACTGCACCAGGTGACACCATTGGGGTGTGGAGTGAGACCAATCTTTGTGACACCACAGTCTGGGAGGCCACATGCGCCCCACAGGCTATATTTTGACCATCCTTGATCTAAGGTCTTTATCAGATGAGCCTCTTAAAGTGTTCTTTTGCTGACATTAAAAAAATAAATGTTTATGTCAGCAAAAGAACACCCTCCACAGCACTTACTTTCTCTCCCAGCAAAGGCTTCCCCGGCAATGAAAGAGGAAGTGAATGGAGCTCTGTTCATTTCTTCCTTTGAAATCCCTCAGATTATTGTGAGACTTCATCGTGCGGGAAATTCAAAAACAAAAGTAACACTAAAAAAGATAAACAAAGCACAGGAACACACTTTAAAAGTACCAAGTAACCTGAGGAGGGTCATAAAAAGTGCATCACTTACCTGGCTGTCATGATCTCATCCAGAAGTGTTTGCGTCGAACCGGCCATTGACAGGGTAAATATAAGGGGAAAATACGTGAGGTTTCACACACTGGCAGTGCCGGCACAAAAATGCCACAGGAGGTCTATTGATGGCGTTAGCCATCAATTAAAAAGTACAGGTTTTGGCGGGGACCTAAACATGAAAGGGTGACGTTGTGTGGTACTTGCGCTCTTTTGCGTTTATGTGGCGTCATTATAACGCCGTATTTTGTGCGTCTGATAAAGTCCTTTGACAATAGTCATTGCCTTAGTTTGTGCACTTAAAATCATCAGGACATATATTTAGGTAACTTATGTGTGGCAAACTGCTGTTTATACGTAAAGAAGAGTAAATATATGCTGCTGTACCAAACAATATGTGTACTTAAATAGAAGTACATATGTTCAGTTTTTCTGTGTTCATGTTTTCAGTTACTGAATCATTTGTTATTGCTAGCAAAATAAAAGTTCATGAATAAGCATCTTTGGATTGATTTTATTTTATTTGCAAAGAAGTGAATGTTTGGTAAATTAAAGGCATTTCCAGCATATCTCTCTTAAAAAAACAAAAACCAACACTGTTTATAAATTTCCTACTTTAAAAAAACTTCACTATTTGAAGCCTATTTATCATGTTTGTCTGAGCGGGCACAAAAGACATTTTATATTACCAAGCTTTCAAATAAAAATGAGTATCTGCCAGGAAGCTTTCAAAAGTTTGCATGACAGGTCTGCTTCTCTGGATCAGAATGAAAAGCTTCTAAGTGGTCTTTTGAAGAAAAAAAATATCTTGGCATTTCTTCATTTGGCTCCAGAGCTAGGAATTACAGTGTAGCTTTTCAAAGCTGTTTAGGTAGGATCTTGTTTTGGAGACAGATGTGTCATGCTGTCCAAACATTTGGTTAGTCACTTGTTGTTGTTGGAAATAATAGTTGTAATTTCGGGCCCATTCAGTGTAGTGGGAACAATTGGTAGAGTTGGATTGTGATTCAAATCCTAGGTCAACTTTGAAGTTCCCTGGGTGACTATGGCCAGTTATCAGAGAGGGAGATCTTGTGCACTGTCCTGAGTTCCTTAGAGAAATGTGGGTAGGGTAAAAATCAAGACAAAACCCAATAAGTTATAACTCTGAAATTCATTTTAAGTGGAAAAAAGACAAAGGCCTAAATCCAATTGCTAGTCCCGACTAGGTGTCATGTGCTATCTTCTTCAGACTCAGTAACCAGCAGCTTCAGAGTTAAACAGAAAACTTTATTGCTATAGTAATCTAAAGAGCAAACTATACAAAATTGTTACTTCAAATAAAATGCCTAGGAAAAGCAGTAAAATAAAAAGCATTTACAATCAGCCAAATCTGGCAGGGAAGTTTCCCATTGCTTATCCATAATCCACATTCCCTGTTGTTACCCACCTTGGGCTCCACCCATTGTTTACCACAGTCCCTGCAGGTGCAAGGCCATCCAGCCCATTTTCCAGACAGACACCATACTCCTTTCTCTCATTTCAGTACACCAACCTGTTACAGAAAGCAAAACATGAAATGGTCAAACATGAAACTCATAATAACTTGATACAGCCAGAACTATTGGTCACTTTTAGGGATCAATTGTGACACTAGGGTAGATGCATTGGATAACTGGGATTTCCATTAATGTTGACTTAACATTCAGCCACTGATTAAACAAATCTATTCTAGTTGGAACAAACAATTGGATTTAGGCCAGCACAGTATACTTTTGATACTGATGTCATTTCTCTTAAACAAAGATAATTTTATTGAAATATTTTGGCTCAACAAATGGGTTTTATTTTCTTTATTTTTGTTTTTATTTATAAAATCATTTGGATCTCATGTTTGGCCATTAAAAAGGGCTTCCAGACTGGTTTGTGATAATCAGAACTCATCTTGCCCCGATAAAACACTATTGTAATACAATCTATCTATCTATCTATCTATCTATATATATATATATAATTCTCTTGGGTATGTTGCCTTTCCCAGTGTGCTCATTGACTGCTCAGGAAACACACCCAATCAATCACTACCCACAAGCAAATTCCCTCTCTACCTCACAATCCACTCCTGCCATTCAATCTGTGGCCCAGATTGGGACCCAGGCAGTCAACTGGCAGTGGCGGCAGGACGCCACTGCTGCCACTGCAACAGGATCCAGACAGTCAACTGGCAGCGGCAGCAAGTAGGGCAACAGAGCAAGTCACCCTCAGAAGTTGAATGCTTTCACGGCCGGCATATACTCCCCAACAGGGGTTCACAGTATATAAATTCCACACACTCCTACCCAGCCATTCTCTGAAGATGCCAGCCCCAGATGCAGGCAAAACGTCAGAAGTAAACTCTTCCAGAACACAGCCTCACAGCCCGGAAAAAAACCAAGGAAAATCACCTTCAGAAATTTGGGGAAATGTGTGCAATGCTGAGAAGGGGAAGGAAGAATTTAAAAATCCACCGGCCTACCTTATAGGGTTGCCATGAGGTCTACCAGGTGTTTTGGGGGAGTTTTTTTTAACAGCATATATTATTCTAGGTACAGCTAGTAAGAATATAATAAGCAAGTGCAGAATAAAATTAGCCAAAGCACAATCAGCAAAAGAAGAGAATAAAAATAAAAATAAATTAAAACAGGCTAACAGCTAGGCAACTGGAAAAAAAAAGTACCAAAAGTTTAAACTGAATAGATCCAAACTTTTAGTCAGACGTAGGGCTTGTCTACATGGGCCAAAAGTGCTCTACTCACCCTGAATCTGGTGCTGACAGTCCAGATGTTGTACAGCTACTTGCAGGAAGCACCCGCAGCTTTTGGCCCTTAACCTGACTTTGTCCCACACCAAGCAAAGTTGAGGAGAAGTCAGATGTTTCCGGGAAACCTTGGCATAGCTTTGGGTTCTGCTGGCATGTGTACAGTAAGATCCAGTTGTCCACATAGTTGTTGTTGTTGTGTGTGCGTGTGTGTGATGTTTGGATGCACCCCATTTATTGCACATGTAACCTTCCCTTATAGTATGTATGCCTTTATCTGTGATGGTCTGGGCTATAACTGCTGCTTTCTTGAGTTAGAAAAGACTGTACATTTTGGTACCTTCTGGTTATATGTAACTTGCAATTTTTATTTAGCTACAACATTGCAGTTCTACATGCGATCTCTATTTTGAACCCTTGATTACAGAACTTTAATAGATGAGATGGCAAATATGTATGAATGCATTCATATGTCTTTTTATTCAAGTAGGAATCGCAAAAAAAAAAAAAAAAAAGTCCAGCGTGTATGTGTGTAGCGGAAAGGGGTTGTTACCCTAAGCGCTCTTGGAAATTCCAAGAAAACATCGAGTTTCTAATATGTTGGGGAAATTAGCAGCAACTCAGCCTTAGCAATGTGAAAGGGGGCAACAGAGAAAGGGATCTTTACGCCAACTTTACCCCTACTAACTCTGAACAGACGCACATAAATGCAAAATGAAAGATTAACAATATTTATTAAAGACTTAAAAATAATAGCACCAAGCACACACACATTCATACAATAAAGCATTCACATGAGACCCACTAGGAATGGAAGAAGAGAGGTTGCCAGAAGGATAGATAGGGAGGTTTTTGGGGTGGTACTTCTGTCTTGTGGTCCAAAGTCGTCAAACAGACCGGCAGCGTGGATGGTTGAGTCCGGAGTGGCTAACACAGAGTGACAGACTGCCCCCAAGCAGAGGCTCTGTGCACAACGAGGCATGTTTTTCGGCCAATATTTATACCAAATATATGCCCTGAGGTGAGGAAGTTTCATGGGTTGAAACAGTAGTCTCCAAATATTGCACAACGTGTTCCAGGAAAACTCCTGGTCTTGACAATAGCTGTCCGAAGATGCTAATGAGTTGCAAACTGCCTTAAATGTCTTAGTGATTAGATTTACAAAGCTCGAGTTGCCTCTTTGATTGCTAGGTGATTAGGGAAGGTGTGATGGACAGCCAGGGAGCCAATGAGGACATGGTACTCCAGGAGATAATCCTCTGTGAGGAGGTGGAAGGAGGAGGGGCTTCTGAAGCAGAAAAAGGGGGAGTGAGTGAGGAAAGCAGTTAGTTTTAAGTTGAGTTTTGAGTTTTGAAGTGTTGAGATGAGGCTTTGAGTGATTCAAGACAGTTTAAGTTCCTTGTACGTTAGAGGCTTGGAGAGAGAGTGCATGTTTGTGCAGGCCCAATAACTTGTTTATACAGTTATGTGTTTTATTCTGTTGATGATAAACGTTCTTTTGTTAATGAAAGAAACATCCAGCCTGGCATGAGTGATTCTCAGGAAAGGAGACACAGTCAGGAATACATAGCCACTCCTGAGTGCTTGTGTTATACCACTGGGAAACGTAGTTTGGCTGTGATGTGGAAGTATGTGTCACAAAGTGGTGACAAGGTGGGAGGTGGAAATCCCCCCTTCTCCACAAAGTGGTGGTAGCAGTAGGATAGGAAAGGCCCCGCACCACTAAGAGGACACCGGGCATCACAGAGTGGTGGCAGCGGTGGGATTTGAAAGATCCAGTGAAGGGTTAAGAATCCAGTGAAGGGATTCAAAAGATCCAGTTAGGGATCGAGAATCCAGGATTAAATCCTTGGTGACTCTGGCAAAGGGGATCTTTCTCCCCCAGCTCTATACCTTCAAACAAAGGAATACTCCATCTGCTTAATGGAATCATTGTCTGTCACTTGGGTGTGTGGTGGAGACAATATCCCTTTGACCTGATATTTCCTCATTTTTTGGAATTTGTCAGTAATCCTTTCTTTGGGCGATGCATGGCTTATAACATGTGCCTATTGGGATCCATACAACAAGTCCCTGAAACTTTACTGCTGTTCCACATGGAATAATAACAATAACAATAACAATAACAATAATATATATACATACAAACCCCTCCATCCCACCCACCCCTTAAAATACAATTAAATAATTAAACATTTAAAACATACCGGTACTTAATAATTACTAAAAATACTAAAAACAACACAATAAAAGAAGACTGCATTAATAAGCCAAATTACTAATAAGCCAATTTTTGGAGTTTCTGGAGGTGAGACTCATTAGGGACACTAACAGGGTAGTGACCCTTTCTCTCCATAATCTTTTCCTGATCAAAATAATTCCCTTCCTCGAAAGCTAATATTTGCCCTAGTAGGAAAATTATATATTATATCTTATACAGGCATGTCTTCCTTTTTCTTCTTACTGAAGTACATAGCAGCTTCAGTTGGGGGCAGGGGAGCTCAAATTTAATGGCATCTAGGGAAATGGGTAAACTCTTCCCTTCATGCCCCCATGACTGGTATGCATTCACCCATCTTTGTTCACCCATCTGGTATGATCCTAATATATGAGGGTAATCAGTTCCTGGTGCAATTACATCTGGCAGGCAGTTTCATTAAGCAGATTTCCTCATGCAGGTTGCTGGTATGCTTGCATCAGTGCAAATCCTGATATGTGCTGTGGCAGCTATGCAAATCTGTATCTCCTTGAAGCAACCAGGCAGGAGAAGTTGTAAACTGAAAAAGAGTTCCCAGTCAGGCTACCTATCTATTACAGCTGTCCCTCCGTATCCACAGTTTTGGTATTCACAGCTTGAAATTATTCTTTAAAAAATAATAATCCAAAAAGCAAACCTTGATTTTGCCATCTTCTATAAGGGATACCATTTTGCTATGCCATTGCATTTAACAGGACTTGAATATTCACGGATTTTAGTATCATGGGGGGTCTTGGAACCAAACCCCTGCGAATGTGAAGGGACAGCTGTACATACAGTTAACTTGAGTAAAATTTGGCCACTGGGCTGTGGCAAAAATGTGGACTAGTAACTTCATGGGGGACTAGTAACTTCCTGGGGGCTTTTTGAGGGGGGGGGATACCTCAGCTTTGATAAGGTACCTCCATAAGTCCTTGTCGTGTGAACAAGTATTTGTTTCAGTTGCATCCTAGCTGATTTTAAGGAAGGAGAAAACAAGTTCTTGCTAGAAACACGCATATAGGCAGAGAAATCACAAACACTATATAAAGCTTTCTATATGTCAACACTTCTAGTCACATGTTAAGATCTTCTCCCTGCAACTTCCATAGACTCCTTGGCAGGTCTGCATTAAACTGGAAGCAGTTTAGATTCTCATACTTGAGGGAAGGGGACAGATGTTCTAATATGTGATTGTTTCCTATATGTTACCCAGAATGCATATGCAAGGGGATGAGCAATGAGCCACAGTAAACTACTCTAAGAAGAAAAGTGAAGGCCAATGACATCCTTAATATGAGCAGCTAGAGAATTGTGCTACAGCTGTCATAATTACAGACATTAAAAAAAACCAGTAGTTTTTTATTAAGACAGATTCTTGCATAGCTCCTTAAGGAAAAGAACAAACCTAATATTCTTTGGCCTACCATGACCACTGGTGCACACGCTGGTAAACTCCCATCTAGTTTTCTGCAATGCACTCTACATGGGGCTACCCTCGTGCTTGGTCCGGAAACTTCAGTTTGTATACAATATGGCAGCCAGAGTGGTCTCAGGAACATCTTTGAGAGACCATATAACTCCAGTATTAAAATCTCTCCACTGGCTGCCTATCAGTTTCTGGGCCCAGTATAAGGTGTTGGTTATTACCTTTAAAGCCCTAAATGTTTTGGGTCCAACTTATCTTCAGAACCGCCTCCTCCCATACAATCCTCCCCACGCACTCTGGTCTTCTGGGAGGAATTTGCTTCAGCCACAAAAATCTAGGCTGTCTGCAACCTCCCAGAGGGCCTTTTTGGTAATCACCCCCAAATTATGGAATGGCCTGCCGGACGAGATCTGTCAGATGACGAGCCTGAGTAGCTTTAGAAAAGCAATAAAAACGGATCCCTTTCGGCAGGCCTTTCCTCATTAGATCCTGGCCTCAGGAACTGCATCTCCTTGCCTTTTTTAGTCTTGTTTATATTTGTTTTTTAATGTCATTTTAGTTAGGTGGTTTTAATTTTATATTGTTTAATGTCTTTTTATGGGGGTGGGTGGGGGTGGGTGATGCTTTCAGTCGGTATTGTAGTGTTTTATTTATTGGAAGCCACCCTGATTGTTTTTAACAGGACGGGGTATAAATAAATGTTGTTGTTGTTATTATTATTATTATTATTATTATTATGTGACACGCCCGGGAAGGGATTATATGAACTCCCCTGGAACTTTTGAGTTAGGGAGAAATGGGCTAATTCTCTCGGGCATTCACAGAAATGAGTCATTTAATAATCCCATTAAGGTAGCTGGACACCGTTTGAATCATAGAATCATAGAATTGTAGAGTTGGAAGAGACCATGAGGGCCATCCAGTCTAACCCCCTGCCATGCAAGAATACACAATCAAAGCATCCCTGACACAATCAGAGCATCCCTGACAGATGGCCATCCAGCCTCTGTTTAAAGACCTCCAAGGAAGGAGACCCCACCACGCTCCGAGGGAGTGCGTTCCACTGCCGAACAGCTCTTACTGTCAAAAGGTTCCTTCTAATGTTGAGGTGGAATCTCTGTTCCTGGAACTTGCATCCATTGTTCCATGTTCTAGTCTCTGGAGCAGCGGAAAATGAGCTTGTTCCATCCTCAATGTGAAACCCCTTCAAATACTTAAACAGGGATATCGTATCGCCCCTTAACTGTCTTTTTTCCAGGCTAAACATACCCAGCTCCCTAGGTCTTTCCTCATAAGGCGTGGTTTCCAGACCTTTTACCATTTTAGTCACCCTTCTCTGGACATGCTCCAATTTGTCCATATCCTTTTTGAATTGTGGTGCCCAGAACTGGACACAGTATTCTAGGTGAGGCCTGACCAAGGCAGAATAGAGTGGCACTATTACCTCCCTTGATCTAGACACTATACTTCTATTAATGCATCCCAAAATTGCATTGGCCTTTTTAGCTGCCTCATCACACTGTTGACTCATGTTTAACTTGTGGTCTGCTAGGACTCTTAGTTCCCTTTTGCATGTAGTCTCATTCAGCCAGGTCTCCCCCATTCTATATCTATGCATTTCATTTCCCCCCCCCTAATGCTTGCAAAACTGTTTTTTCCTCCTACCCTCCCCCTGATGGGGGACCTGAGACCCATCAGTTTTAATGTTTTAACCATCATCAATTGTTATCACATCCAAAGAATCCATTGTCTAATCCTTGGAAACTCCAGCACACATTGTATTCCACTCAAACTCACCCCTTCAGGGGGAATATCGACTATAAATATTGCCCTAAAATACTACCAAAGTGTGTGCAGTTCCTCCTCCTACTTCCATGCTGACGGTTTGGTGCGTGACCCTCAGAATAATATTCTGAGCTCCTCCTGCTGCATGACTCTCTGCTCTTCAAATAGGTATAGTATAGTAGAGTATAGTATAGTATAACCCATTATCCTGAATTCTATTTTCTGTGTAAAATTTTAATGGAAGACAAATGCCCAAACTTTACTTTAGCTGTAGCCACATTTCTCTTAAAAGCTGCCAAGATTAAAACCCTTTATGTACAAAGAAATGGTCAGAGTGTAATTAGGAATTTTATATGTTTCTGTCACACATGGGCTCTATTGTTTTTTCTTATTGTTTGTACATCTAAACTTTGGGTCTGTGGACCACAATAAAAGATGACTGACGATTCCTCTATTCCAGTACTTCCTACTTTCTACATTAGCCTTGTGTGACTGTTTGAAACCTGAGTGTATGCATGTGTGTGTTCCCTTGACTATTTTTCAATAAAACTATTTTTATTTCATCCCCTGGCTTGGAGTCTCCCCAGTTACTACCAGTATACCTAGGTCAAAAGGTCCTGCCATTACATGGCCTCTCGCTGCAATCTTTTGATAATTAGAATTCCCTATATTAAAATTTGGACACTACTGGTCTCCCCACAGACCCCACACAATTTGGGTAACAGGCACATCTACACATCTACTTCAGGATATATCTACTTCAGGATATAACAGCTTCCTGTATTTATAAATGACATTTGAAAGTCCCACGAGGAGGGTCAGGAAGCTATGTGCATAAAGCCTATTTCTACATGTTGGAACAGGAACTAGATGCTACCACACCTGAGGCAGTGTTAAGAACTCACCCTTGGTGAAAGATCTTGACAGTGGACTAGAGTTCTGCAAGGGCCCAGGATGTAGGTTGTAACCTCTGGGGTGGCAAAGCTTCATGTACGTTTGGGCATAATTCACACTTCATAGGAGATAAAGAAGTGTGATATATTCACTTTCTGTGATCCCTCTTCTAAATCAATCAGTTGCATTGATTGGTTAGGTTGGAGGGGGGAATTAGAAACTGGGACTATGGTCCTGGGAGAGGAAAAATTCTTTCTGTCTTTTCATCCTAGGGATATAAATTACATGCCCCCATGTATCAAGCTGTAAACTTGAGTTTGCTCTCACATAAGCTGTGGAAGAGCCCTTAGTATGACACCTAGTACGTGGCAATATTTGCCCTTGAATGAAGAGTGGCAGTTGTGTTTTGACAGAGAACAGTAAAGAAGTGAAAAACTAAACTTTCTTGTGAACATATAAGAATTACAGCCAAAGGGCTCAAAAATTCTCCAAACACCTTGTCATGATGTGGACAGCAATATCAGTCTATTTCCAGTCCATCTCAGTTTTGCATGTGTTCATCCAGAAGTCCATTCTGTAGCATTTTTACATTAATTAGCTAGATGTGGGTTGAAAATGGAGTTTCTGAAGCACTTAATGAAGCCTGATGTTACCCAGTTATGCCCTTCAGCATGGTCAAGATCCTTCCATGTTTACATACAAATAATTAAGGTCCAACAAAAGGAGTTTCCAATATTAACATTGAGGGGTTGGGGTTTGAGGGGCAAAACTGGTACATTTTGCTGTTTTGGAGTGAAAAGTCATCTAAGTAAAAAAATGGTTTAAGGTCTCTTGGAAGGCTTTGCAGGACATAAAATGGGGCTGGATTCAGCACACAGACCATGTTTTCTTCACCTCTGCTTAATGGCAAAAGAAGCACATGAACTCAGAATATTGCACCTTTCCATAAAGCTAGTGCTGCAGCTGTTTTAAAATCCTGCAACAAGAACAAGTGATCACAAAATAAGTTTGTGAAAGGGAAAGCTTGACGAGTGGACAGGCTAGCCAGTGGCCATCTTGATTGGGGGATTCTGGGACTTGTCATCCAGAAAAGTGACTTCTAAACACTGAGGAAAACACAGGAGGAGGACCTCAAAAACAATGAATTGCAGTGCTCTAACTATGATGTCTTCTTAGCTCTTCATAAAAAAGTGAATAAATGCCTCTCTGGAAAGCCCATAGAAAAGAAACAACGCAGAAGCAAATCTATTCACACTAGAAAGTAAAACAATGAAGTACCACAAGACTGTACTTTGGGGTAACAACCATGAGATGGGGGGGGGAGAAAATACTTGTTGACATGTCCTTTTTGTAATGGGCTTGAGCACACTTGTTTTTCTCTGATGATTTATTGGGATATGCATGTGTGTTCTTTGTTTTGACATACGTAACAGATGAGAGAGATATTTAAGCTCAATGCCTCCTTGAACTACCTGTTCTTCACACAGTCTTGCAAACACCTACCAATTAGTCTAAGCTACAAATGGTGTTGGTTATAAAAGCACCTGAAGTGAATTAAAGGGATGTAGTACTCAGATGTCATGCTGTGAAAGTTTAAAATAGTTGGTTCTCAGTACAGTAATTGTTCGTGTCTCTGGTTGCTAAATAAGTGCTCTCCAAGATTGTTTTTTTTAAATGTATGTGTGGGGGTTCCTAGTTTGTGATCAAGGAAACTGAGATGATCCCATTGAAATCAAAGGCACAGCAATAATAAGCATCTTATAATGAAGGAAGTGTGTGGCCTTCTTCATGTGTCAGTTTGTAGTCAAAAGAAAATAGTAGCAAATTGATAGTTCTTTGGCGAGAGTGGCCCCCCAGTGCTCTTAGCTGTTCATTCAGTTGTCCTGTGCCACTGGAGCTAAACACAGACACTCTTACTTTCATTGAGCAAACTTTCTCTACCTCTCATTATGGGCAGCTGATGGAAAAACAAACATCAAATAAAGCATATGGGGATGGTTTATTTCCTTACAAGTTGACTAGGAGACAATGTTGGGTGGATTTCACCAAATCAGACACTGCTGTCATTTCACAATACAGGAAATTTGGAAAAGGTGTCGCAGCTGTTTTAAATAACATCCAGTTTTCAGCATGGCAGTTGTGGGTAAAAGCCTACACTCCCTCCTCAAGGGAAGATAGGAAAAAGAGTAACTCATTATGGTAGAAATTAATTGAATTTAACTGCATGCACTGGGACTGTGCTTTTCAGTTGTCCTATTAAAGTTTGCATAAAGTGGATTGGACCTTGATTTAATCCTACTTAAAGAAATCCACTGAAATTTATAGGACTAGGTAATCATTCAATGCTCTAGATGTTGCTTACCATTTCTTACCATTGGTTCTGCTGGTTAGGGCTGCTGGGAGTTTCAGTCCAAAGATATCTGGAGGGCCACATGATTCCCACTCCTGCCTTATTAACTAATATAAGTCCTGATGATTTAAGTGAGTCTTCTAAATATGACTAAGTCTGGATCAAACCTAATATATATACTCTAAATTGCCATACTTTCATGTCAGTTCAATGAAAGATTGAGTAATCTTCATTTATTTTGAACTGGTAAAATTAAACTGAATTTTACAGCCATTGCTGTAACACAATCATTTGTGTATGTGTGTGTGCCTTCAAGTTGCCTGTCAACTTATGGCACTTCCATGAATTTCATAGGATTTTTAAAGACATGGAACACTCAGAGATTTGCATGATTCCTTTTTATGACATGAAGAGTTTCCACACCAGTGAAATCACGGAAGCACCATGCTGGCTCAGAAATTTTCCATTCAAGCTAGAAAGACCACATAGACACAGAGCTGGGAAAACGGCTTTTTTAAAAATAACTAGCCACAGTTTTAGTATCAAGGGCAAAAAGTAGTTGGATATATATGTGTGTGTGTGTATGTATGTGTCACTCTTTATGTTCACAGTTCTTAAAAGTCCCTAAAATGATTACCTTTTTAGTTGCTTTGCTGGAGGGAACCACATACGAATGCAGCAAACCACTGGCTTGTGGTAGAAAGCACATTTGCCTTCTGTCCACCTCACTGTTAGTTCCTGCAATGGAGCATGAAGCAACTGCACAAGAGACAGCAGATGCCAGTTCTTGACCCATGTAGTGATGCTTGCCTCTATAAATGCAAATAACTAAGTGTTACATTTATAACATGAGAAAGGGTAAATGTATCCCTCACTGAGTTGCAGTCATAGTATAATTTAGTTGTATCTTTGTTACAGGGGAAATTATTAAAAGCAATTAGTTTTTGCTAACCAGTTTCTACCAAGCTGTGTATGGAAAGCAGTACTAAATATTACAATAGCAGGCGACTTCTTCCAGATAGTATCAAACAGCCTCCACGTGAGAAATGTGGCTTAGGGCTGAATGTACAGATAGGTGAGAAATTCGGTGAGTTTGAAATTTTTTTCATGCTTAAACGAAACTAACACTTGCTGAGCCTATGCATGAATCATGATGCAGTGATAATGTAATATTAATACTTTTACAAAATTTCTAAAGCTGTTTATAAATTAAAAATTGTGCACAAAATGCAAATAAGCACATACATATAAAGTTCTCCAGGGAAGTACAGTGGGCGCTCTGTATCCGCAGGTTCAGTATCCTCAGATTCTAGCATTTGCGGATCATCACTGTCATGGCCAAGGTGATAAGGCCATTCGTTTAATTTTGAAAACGTGTAGTGGAGATACCCCAGAGAAGATACCCCAATAGGGCTGATACAGAGGCAGAGACACCAAATTTGGATTTTTTCACTTTGTATGTAACATTTATTCATAGGATCATACACATAACATTTAGTACCAAGAGAGCTCTCTCATTCCATGCATGCACTCACACATATACTCACATACACACCAAGTGGCTCTTCACTGAAGATTGTTGATCAGGCAGACTTCATGAAGACCATGGGAGTCCCATTGCCACGGAACAGGAACACACCTGCTGGTTAGAAAGTCTCGTCTTTTTAAGGTCTTTTCATCGCATCGAACAGCATCACCCTTTTGCGTCTGTCCACAAAATCTTCAACCAGCTCTTTCTGGTCTTTTGCTGATGTTTCAGAAGCACTCCAAGTCTTATCAGTTCGTATCCAAACATTCTGGTAGCTTATTAGTTGCTGTCCATATTGTATGAAGGATCTGTTCCTTCCTAGATAAACAGGCAGCAGCATCCTGCATATCCTAGGATACGTTAATGCCACCTCAGCAGTTTAAGACTTCTCGCTTCGCTGCCCGGGTAACTCCCATATCATGCATTTTGGTTCTGCATCTTTTTGTTGTTGTTTAGTTTCTTTGCCAGTCTGTTAGTACCATTAACACAGAAAACTCATTCATTCTTCACATCACCACTTACTCAAAATAGTGGCATCCATAATTAAAATGGTGGTTGCTATGCTTAAAATGGTGCCATTACATATTTAGAATGGTGGTACCTGTTGATTTATAGAGGACTTACCATCTGCAGTTTTTGCTATCCACAGTATGTGTGTGTCAAAAACCCAGCCCCCATAGATACGGAAGGCCCACTGTTAATTACATTGCATTGGAAATTGATTTCATTCAGATAGGTTAGTTGAGAATCAAAACAAATTTCAATGAACAATTAAAAAGACTGATTGTGTTGCCTTAACTTCACTGTAACAAAAAATATTCAAAGTAATATGAATGAAATTTTTAAAAGACAACACTTTTGTGCCTAGTTCACAGCATTCTCCAGGGATGTTCAAAGTGTCCCTGGAATCCCAGAAAAGAACCCCTGGAGAATGCTGTGAACCAGGCACAAAAGTGTGGGTTTAAAAAATATATATCATTCATATTACTTTGAATTTTTCCTATCACAGTGAAGTTAAGGCAATAAATAAATAAATCAGTGATGCTGATGCCATCCTTGAATCTCCCAAGACTAAATAACCTGTCAAGATCTGGCAAATTTGATTATGAAACTGAAGCCTGAGTTATCCAGAACTGATTCTGTGGTGAGGATTTTGAGGCTGTGAACTTTTTTTAACCAACTGTTTCTAGTGGTATTTGGAGTAAGAAGTTCCCCCATGCATTTTCAAGGAATGTCCTGATAAATAAATATGACTTTGAAAAAAACAAAATCCATAGGCGATTAACAATTGGTACTCAGAGTTTGGTTTTACTTTATTTTAAAGGAGCTGTAGCTACATTATATATACTGTAACTGCATGCCTTCTTATTTTATTTGTGGAGCCTGGAATGCATCTGTTCAACATCCCATGGTTTCAAGTACAGTATTCCACTTTGAAAATGTTACATTAAAGGCTATGAAAGATAAAGAGTCATGTTATAACTTGGAGAAACAAACTTGTTGAAGATCTCCTGGAATGCTCTAATTTGGTAATCACTTAATTGCTGTTGTTCCAGAGCAATGATTTGCCTGTAGTTTCTAAACTGAAATTATTTTCTTATGAAAATATTTGTTACATTTATATCTCATCTTTCCAATAAAAATAACACTTAGATTGGCTAACAAGACAAAAACAGATTAAACAATGAAGCAATTAGTAAAAACAAGTTAGATGATAAAACAATTTAAATCCATAATCAATAAACAATACATGTTCAAACAGTTTAGAAGACCAGTTTGAAGAGATGCATCTTCACACACTTCCCAAAAGCAGTGAGAGTGGAAGTTGATGGCAGTTTTGAGGGAAGGGGCATTCCACAGTCTGGCAGCAACACCAAAGAAAAGCAATTGGCAACTAGTGTAGGTCTTCTACTATTGGATGGCATACCAGTACACCAGAGAGTTGCCTACCTGCTGTATGTTGCATTAGTTGCAACTCCTAGACCCTTTTCAAGGATAGTCCCACACATTGTGAGGATAGGTGTTGCCAGGAGAGCTCCACTCAGAAAAGCTTGTAGCTGGCTCACTAATCAATTGCTCCTTACCACCCCTGCCTCCTGGGAGTTAATGCAAAGTCAAAATGTACTCCTAGGCCTTTCAGGGAAAGCACAACCCCTTCCAGAACAGGTTGAATCCCAATCTCTGAGCCAGCAGCATCTTCCTTTTGTCATGGCTTGTTTTCCCTCAGCTAGCCTGTTAGGAGGTCCACACAATATTTATAAAATTCAGTTTTAAGAAATTGAGACTTTTTTTTTACCCTTCTCTTTACCTGGAAAGGATTCCAAAGCAGATTTCAGGGCAATAAAAATTAAGTCTGCCCCTGCCCTTAGGCTTAAAATCTGGAAGACTAGATGTAGGACTTTGCCCTTAAAATGTTCTTTTGCTGGCATTAAAAAAAAAAAAAAAAAAAAAACCAAAACAATTTTTATGCTGGCAAAAGAACACTCCCCCTACACTTACCTCCTTTCCCTGTAAAGGCAGCTCCAGCGATAAAGAGGAAGGGAATGGAGCCCCGTTCATGTCCTTGCTGAAAATCCCATGATACTTCATCACATGGGAAATTCAAAATTAAAAACAAAAATAAAGCATTTAAAGTTTTAAAAAGCACACACACACACTTTAAAAGACCCAAGTAACCCAGGGAGGTTCATAAAAAGTTTGTCACTTACCTGGATGTCCTGATCTCACCCGGAAGTGTTCGTGCTGGACTGGCCATTTTCGGAGTAAGTACAAGAGTTAAATGGCCCGAGGTTTTGCAAGCCAGGAATGTCAGCACAAAAGCAGCAGGGGGATCTGTTGACAGCTTAAGCCATCAATTAAAATGTAAGGGTTAGGGGCTGTTTTTAACTACGAAAGGGCGACATTGTCTGATCTGTGCACCCTTCCATAGTTATGTGGTGTCATTTTCATGCCATATTTTGAGTGTCTGATAAAGTCTGTAGAAATAAAAGGGTTTGTGTAGGGAAAAGGAAAGTAAGCAAGCTCAAGCACTAGTATTTAATGTTACTAAATTCTTATAAATAGCAGCAGGGATGGAAATGGGCTGGCTGTTGTTGCTGTTGTTGTTGTGTGCCTTCAAGTTGCTTCTGACTTATGGCGACCCTAAGGTGAACCTATCACAGGGTTTTCTTGACAGAATTTGTTCAGAGGGGGTTTGTCTTTGCTTTCCTCTGAGGCTGAGAGTGTGTGACTTGCCCAAGGCCACCCGGTGGATTTCCTAACTGAATGGGGATTTGAAACTTCCAGAGTTGCAGTCCAACACTCAAAATACTACACCACACTGGTTTTCCAAGGCTTTTAAAAAGTTTTTTTAAGATGGCCTTTTTGGGTCTCAGTGAAATGGCCTGATGACAAAATCTTCCTGGATGTAGTTGGGATTCAGCTTGAAATGTTTGTCCTTTCAGGGTAGGTCTCTGGCCTTTTTGGGAATTGCTTGAATCAGCTGGTGACTTGTCACTCCTTGGCATGGCAGTCAAAGCTCACCCAACAAGGGAGAGACAACATCCTCCCAGCAGATGTTCCTACTCCTCTTTCTCATGGGGCAGTTGTTTTTGATAATGCTGTGTGAGGATTAAGGAGGGGCATTCTGCTTACCACAAGAAGTGGCTGGAAGCTTGCCTAGCCATAGCTTAAACACAACACAAAACCCTGGGTTAAAGCAATAGGCAGTTTTTTTTACCATGTGGAAGTCGACGTTCCTTAAAATGTGTCATTACTTAGTTTTCATTTGTGATTCCTCTGTTGTATCATCTGTGCAACACTGTACATATTTATTTATTTATTTATTTACTTATTTTAGGATAACGGATTTGGAAAACAATCTTTTAATTTCTTTCTGTAAGCAATTAAATAATGTAAAAAGGCTTTGAAAAGTTGCTTGGTACCAATTGGATGAATGTACTTTTGTTGGAAGATGAACTTCCCTCCCTCCCCAGCACATCGCACTTGAGCAAACAAATGCTAAACAGGAATGTATTAAATCTTTTCTTTGTGGAGAGTTGCCTGCATTTGCAAGCCCTTTTCTACAGAAGACTGTGCTTCACAGATTTGGTTGTGGGAAAAAAGAGAATTCTGGTCCCATTCTGTTATGACCGTGACACACATCCATTCTTGCATCTTTAATTGAATATTTTTGTTATTCACATGTTACTTTGCAGATTCTGATGTAAATGGTCATAACTCTTTCAGCAGCTCTGGGCTAAAATTTGTTAAGTTTTGTAGGTTGTTTCCCATGAACATGCTGATTTGTTCTGTGCCTAAATGAAGGAAAACATAATTAATCCCAACATTTTCAAGATACTGAGTTGTTAGTTCTCACTAAAAGCAGCCTGAAATCCTCCAAAACATTTTGAAAGATTGGACCCAAATGGAATGGAATAATTCACAACAATATAAGAATTTTCTGTTGTGGGGCTGGAGACTGGAACCCAAATTTCAGATGAAACAAAGTAACAGTAAAAGAGCAGCAGCAGTGGCAACAAAAGATGATTAAGATCGAGCCATAGACCATGATGATAATTTAAAGTGGTTGGGCCCTGACTGCACTATAAAATATTGTATATAATTTCTTAACCAGCTATTGCAATAAAATCAGATCTGTCCATTTTCTTAGAGCAGTTCAAATGCTCAAATTCATTCAATAACTTTTTCAAAACTGGCTGCAATATTTTGGATGCATCTTTATTAATAGCTTTAAGATATTATGAAATTCAGAATCTGTCTTTTGACAACACAGAGCAAAACATGTTTATGTGACCTTTAACCTCAGTATGCTTTAATAATGGGGAGAAACAACATCATATTTGACATCAGGTTGGCTTCAACTTTTGGCAACCTTGTGAATGAGAGACCTCCAAGACTTCTTGTCATCAACAGCCCTCCAGCAGTATTTTGTTTTCCCCCATTGAGTCAAGTCATCTCATGATGTGTCCAATGATAACCTCAGTTTGATCGTCTAGTGAGAATTCAGTAAGTGCTCTTTAGTGTAAAAAAAGAACAGTACAGTAAGACCCCCCCTGTATCTGTGGGGGATTTGTTCCAGGCCCCCCACAGATAATGAAACCCACAGATAATAACAAATGCCCCCATCGCCACTTCTGCCCCGGGAGTGATCCTGGGCAGCAATCCCAGGGGCAAAGGGAAGAGGGAGGTAAGATCTCTCTACCCTATCCTTCACCCCTGCATCGCCATTTCCGCCCCGGGAGTGATCCCAGGCAGCAATCCCAGGGGCAAAGAGAGGCAGGAGGCAGATCTCTCCTCCGTCCATCCCCCTGCTGTCACCATCCGTAGATAATTGAAGCAGCGGATGGCAAATCAGAGGATGCGGGGGTGCCACTATACATTAATTTATGAAAATTTTCTATTAACATTGTACTCACAATTAATTATGTCTCTATCATAAACTATTGTTGTTGTTGTATGCCTTCAAGTCATTTCCAATTTACGGCAATCCTAAGGTGAACCTATTGGGGTTTTCTTGGCAAGATTTGTTCAGAGGAGGGTTTGCCTTTGAGGCTGAGAGATTGTGACTTGCCCAAACTCACCCAATAATTTCCGTGGTCAAGTGGGGATTCAAACTTTGGTCTCCAGAGTCACAGTCCTATGCTCAAACCACTACACTACGCTATCTCTATCATAAACTGATTTCCATTCAAATTCCTGCCATTTTCCATTTTTTAAATATTTCCCTTTATATAAGAAAACATCCCTTTCATGTAGAATCATCCATGGTTAATAATGTTTATTGCAATCCATTGTAATTTATAGTACTAATTGCCAAATTCAAATTCTAAGCATTAAGTTTCAAGGAGATCCATTCCAATCTTACTAGTACAAACAAGAACAAATCTTCATTTTAAAAACTACAAAGGATGAATACTGGATTCGTCCCTTCTCGCTTGCCGCCCCTCACTCCTGGAACCTTCTTCCCCCTCAAATACAGGCCATTACTTCTTTGTCCACTTTTAAATCCGAGTTAAAGACCACCTTGTTCAGGGAGGCATTCCCCGGCTTTGTCTGATATACATTTATTTCTTCTGTCACTTGGGTTTACTGTGGATGTTGTTATTAATTGTTGTAATTATCCTTGTTTTTAATTGATTTTTATTATTTTGCCTATTGTTTTATTTAGATTGTATGCCTTCATCAGGTTTCTGTTTTATCCTTGATTGTTTTTGTACAGCGCCCTGTACACCGACAGAGCTCTAGAAATAAACTTTAATAATAATAATAATAATGAAACCAAAAAACCTGCTCCCAGCCGTTAGCATTGTAAGCACATCATAGCAATCTGCAACGCAGCCATATTAAGATCCTCTATATCAGTTGTATATTTTGGGTGTACTCCTTCAGCACACTGCATTGTCCCTTAGCCAAACAGCACCTATATAAAGCTTGCAAAATTCTCCATACAATTCATGCTGGAAGGGAGTGATATTTGTACAAGAATCAATGATGTCATGATCTGATGTATGACACAATGTCATTCTTCCCAAATATTGTTCCCTGTCTTTTTGGATTTCCCCATTTCCCCTCATACAGAACTTGCTAGAGCACTCAACCAGAACTGCAGGAAATTTCAGGTTTCCATGCTACTTGTGGAAGGAATTCCTTTGGTCTTCCTTTTTTTCTTTTCATCAATTCTGTTTGAAGACATTAGTGCTGCATTATGCAAGCATAATCTGAAGGCATATGAAGCAGCCACCTTGTTGGAGGTAAGCAGGTTTTGAGCTTATCATCATTGGGAAAGGAGATCACATGGGAAACTTTGTATAGCATCATTCTGTTATTTAATTAAAATGAGGCTAACAATGTCACCAAATAAAAGGAATGACGTGTCACAACTTTAAGATGCATATTCCACCCTTGCAATGGTGGCAGTGCTAAATGTACTATGAGATTCTTGAGGAGAAGTTGGTACTGGTTGAGTCTTCCTTATCTGAAGTGCTTGGGACCAGAGGTTTTTTTGTATTATGGAAATTTCAATTTTTGGAATATCTGTATTTGTATATACATAGTAAATGAGGGATGAGGGAAAGGGTGCTAATTGCACATCTAGTGCCCACTGAGTTTTTCCTCACAGAGCCCTTGCTCCACCTCTGCCAGAAATTTGATGGGGAAAAAATATGGGAGGACTCCAGTTCCTGAGGCTCTACTTACACAAGGCTGCTGTAAAAAGTAGACATCCCGGGAAGCGTCTGGGCACACTTTCTGCCCTTTTAGCAAACTAGCTTTTGTAGCTGGGAAGAGAGGAAAAAGTCTAAGTGGATCTAGCTGCCCTGCCAACTAGTGCTTCACTCAGCTGCTGTAGCCCTCATAGCCAGGAAGGGAGGGAAAATCCTCCCCCCCCCACAGTCTCTCTGCTCTGGATACAGGTGGCAGCCAATGGATTGCTCCACGCTTGCCCTCATGGCCCGGCCAGTCTGCACCATGCTTACCTTCTGCCCAGCCAATGGTGATGCAGAGTGGAGTGGGCACTGCTATTGGCCAGGTTGTGAGGGTGAGTGCATAGTGAGCCCATTGGCTGCTGCATGTATCCAGCCCAGAGAGAATGAAAAAGACTCATTGTGGATTTCCCCCTCCCTTCCTGTCTACGAGTGCTACAGCAGCCAAGCGAAGCACCAGTTGATGGTGCAGCCAGATCCACTAGGACTTTTTCATCCCTTCCCAGCTACAAGGGCTACTTTGCTAAAAGGGCAGAAAGTGTGCCCAGAAGCTTTTCCAGCCATCTACTTTTTACAGAGATCTTGTTTAAATGGAGCCACAGCAACCAAAGTCCTCCCATCTTTCCCCCTCTTCTGTTTTGCCCGACAAATTTCTGATGGTGGTGGAGCAAGGGCTCCTTGAGGAAAAACTCAGCGGACACTGGAGATGTAACTAGTCCCATTTCTCCAAAGGGAGAAGTTGGCCACGGGCAGCAAAAAGTTTTGGATTTTGGAATATTTTGGATTTTGTAATTCCAAATAAGAAAGACTTAATCTGTATAGTATGTGTATGACAGTGTCAAAGGTGTACTCTCCTGTCTTCTATAGGAAGAACGATGATATTGCAGGCCTTTACATGGTTAAGAATATGCATAAAGCAGGGAAATTATTGAGATCTTTCCATAGCAAGTGTGTGAAAGGCAAAGCTCTATTTCTTTTTAGAGACATACCCTGCAACCAGACTAGAGAAGGATCTGCTTTGCAGAAGGCTGGCTGCAAGGGATTTTCCACATGTCTTCCATTATGACCGAGATGCGAGTGGTGACAAGTTGCACATTAAATAGCTACCTCTTCAAAGCTGTTGTGTTTTATCCTCCCTGTAACAAAAGTGACATAATTCTAAGTTACTTGAGTAAACAAACTCATTTAACTGCAGGATGCATTCCAATTGCAGATGAAACTTGCTCTGTCCTTCTCAGCCTTATTACAGACATATGGCTTTAAGATGATTACCTGCACATTTTAGGAACAAGTGCATTTGTAGCCTCTAAATTAGTAGCCAATAGTTTTCACTGGGGAAATAAATCCAGCTCAGTGCTAGTCATGTGTGGGATTTTATTTGGGGTGGGGGTGGGGGAAGATATAAGCAAAGACATCAGATGCACAAGATAGAGCAAAACAGATGGTCTTCATCATCCCTTTAACCAAGGAGACATGGTCTGTTTTTTTAGGAATGGTGCTTACAACAGACGAGTAAGTACATGGCAAAAATATCCAATGGATTTGGTCTCTGGCTCAGTATGTATCTCTAGAAATGTACACAGATGCATGTGACTGTATTCCCTTGAGGTGTAAAATGTTGATTGCACCAACCTCAGCCGTAAACAAGCCGGCCAGCTGAGTTGACTTGTGTTAAGAATCAGCAAGAAGAATTCCATGTTTTCTGAAACTCCCATGTCCTTCAACTCCTAACTCCTCAGAAGTGAGGTCCTGTCAGCATCCTATATATATAGGATATTGTCATATTTATAGGATAAATAGGCTGTGGCAGTTGCTGCAGCCAGGGGCCTAGTCCTGGGAAGAGAGGTAGATCCTGACACCTAAGCAGCCAATCAGCACACTGAAAATGGCAAACATACCCAAGAGAATTATACACACACACACACACACACACACACACAAACCATGTTGTGGTGGTCAAGATTGAGGGATAATTATATATATATATATATATATATATATATATATATATATGTAGCCAATCAGCCAATGAAAATGGCAACATATCCAAGAGAATTATATACACACACACACACACACACACAGAGCACAGGACAGCACAGAAAACCACATTGTGGTGGTCAAGACCGAGGGAGAATTACACACACACACACACACACACACACATATATATTGTCTTGGGTATGTTGCCATTTTCAGTATGCTGATTGGCTCTTGGGTGTCAGGATCTACCTCTCTTCGCAGTACTAGGCCCCGGGCTGCAGCAACTGCCACAGCCTATTTGCAGACTCAGGCCCTGGCTATGGGAGTCTTGGAAGAACCAGGGCCAAGCTATCAGACTCAGCCCACTGCAATCCTGCAGCACGCCTGAAGCAGCCTGGGGAACTGCTATTTAAGAGTGTCATTCGGCCCTCGGTCTTGACCGTCACAATGTGGTTTTCTGTGCTGTCTGTAGCTGGGCCTTGGGCCCTGGATATCTGGTATGTGCTTTGCCCTTGGACTGTTTTTAGACTTGTGCTTATCTTTGACCCTGCCTGGACTTTGGACTCTGTCTGTTGTGTTCCTGACCCAGCCCTGGTGTCTCTGCTCCTACAACCTGCTGCCCACCCCCTGGACCCTGACAGTACCCAACCAATCAAAGCTTCCTCTTGGGCAGCCAGTCAGCACACTGGGGGAGGAAACATGTAGAAAGTTTCACGTCCTTTCTAAACATGGCAGTGGAGGGGCTCTCGTGTCCTGGTGTGTGTGTGTGTATGCAGCATGGGGTGGTGTATGTGTGTGGTGTGTGTGTGTAGTGTGGGGACTGTAGTGGTGTGTGTGTGTGTAGCATGGTGTGTGTGCATTTCTGTGTGTATGTGCAGGTGCATGGTGGTTGCACCTGCACATAGGGGAGCTCACATCCTGGCACACATGCTGTGTGTGTAGTGTGGTATGTGTGTGCATGTGCTGTGTGTGTGTACGCATGGTTCCATGGCGGCAGAGGGGCTCTCGCGTCCTGATGTGTGTGTATCTATGTGTCTGTGTGTACATGTGGTTGGATGGCAGCAGCAGTGGGGCTCTCGGCATGAAAGTAGCCATTATAGTTGATTTGAAAGGTTATACATTAATGCATCAAATGATTGTACTCCTGACATGTTTCCAAAGTGGCCAATCAGCAGAGTGGGAACGGAAACATACCAAAGCATTTTATATATGTAGATAACGGTGTATGTTACACTGGGTATAGCTAGTTTTAACAAATGCTTTTCTGGTTTAAAATAGAGGCAGAGGATAATATTTAAATAGCAAACGAGTCCCCCACCCACAGATTCTGGAAGCATCATTTTGGCATTTTGTGGGTGAATTTTTCAAGGTTCTTTTTTTTTTTCAGTGGTGCAGTCTCCAAGGTCCATGGGGGTATGGTTGCACTTGTGTAGCTTCCCACACAAAAGCATTCAATAACAGAGTTTGAGGACAACAAGGTGCAGTGTTGACAGATGTGTTTGTTTAAATCCAGGTCTTCCCCAGGGTGGGAAAAGTGGTGGGTCGATGAGAGAAACTGAAAGCTCCCTTTACATGCCACCTGAGACACCTCTCCTACTGTATATCATTTCCTCTCAGCTAAGCTCATTCAGAACACAAGAAACTTTCCTCTAGACTGAGGTGAGCAGTGAAAAGAACATTATCCTCCCCAACATTGCTCTAAGGCCAAAACCCTATTCACCTCTAGTGTAGTGTAAATATACACCAGTACGGTTATGCTGGAGCTCAAGAGTAGTTCAACCAATCATGTTCTGGGCCCTAGGTCCTAAGTTCACCAGTTGTGCAACATTTGGTTCTACCAGCACCCATTAAGTGGATGTGAGTGCTTGGACAATGGTTAGCTGCCCTGGGGACTGCACATGTGCAAACTCTGAGAAAATAAAACTTTGGGGGTAACCTTTTTTTCTTCTTATCCTAATGTGGTGCCCTTTGAGGATACCAGCCTAAAAAACAGACAAGCTCCCTATGGATTTAAGTAGATGGGTCTCTCATCATCACTTGTGATTAGGCCTGATAAACAGTCAGAACAAGCCTTGTTTGAAAACCTACAGTGGAGAGCAAGCTCTGAATGGGGTGGGCAAAGTGTGTTTTTGTGGCTACCAGGATCCCCCAGGACAAGCTTTTTTTGGAACAGGAAGTGAGCAGTTTTTTAAAAATGCCTCTCCTGGGTCTAAAATGTCCCAGGAAGGCCCTCCAAACATGGTGAAATTGTTCCCCATGCCCCGAGAATGCATTTGGGGGCATTTGTGGGTAAAATCCCCTCCCTTTGTGCAGGTACAGTGGGCTTTGTATTTATCCCTCCAAGGTCTCGTGGGGGAGAGAGATTACTAGGTGCTGAACTGGTATTTCAGCTGCATCACTTCAGATTGCAAGCAGGAGCTCACATAATCCAGGCTGCTCCCCAAGAGGAAGAGTAGTTGATTATGAGAGCCCTAATTGCCAATGGCAAGCAGGACAATATATGCAATTGATATTTTTTTTTGACTACAGCATCCATCAGTCCCAGCATAACATAGTACAACCACTGGTGAGAGGTGGATGATGGGGACTGTAGTCCAACAACATCTGGAGGGCCACAAGCTACCTACTTCTCCTCTATAGATGTCAACATTGCACCCTAACATGTGACTGGAAGCCAATCAGCACCCACTAAAATTGTAGCATTTCAAGTCTTTTATGTTACTTCAAGATATTGATATGGATTTGGGGACAACTAGTTTTCCATCTGATCCTTGTTCTATTTCTAGATATTAGTTAAATTGTGTGTGTGTGTGTATATATATATATTTTAAACCAGACGTGTGGAAAAGTTACTGAAATTGAAATCTCATACTTGGTCTTTTGCTAATACATCACACCATAGAGGGATGACACTTCTGTCCAGATGGAAGTGTTCAGTCCATTGGTCATTCATCACACTTAGATTTTTGGGGGGAGGGGGGCTTTCATGCTTGCTTAATTTATCCCTGTTGTCAACATGGATGAATGATTCAAAGTGTGGTAGGATGTACAAAGAATCACCTAGAACTTAACCCTTAGCTGAAAGGCCTAGAATGAATTCCTGGCTCAGCTGACATTTTAGCATGCCAAGTGACATCCCTTGGGCAAGATTTCAGTTGTATTACTTTTGCACTATCCCTTCCCTTCTCCCTCCCAACCAAAGAGTCTGCTTAAAGAGATAAAAAATAAATAAAACAATGTGTCTGCCTAACTCCCAGACATTGCCTCATTGCCTTACACTGCCTGTTTTGTTCCCCCATATCCTACTTCAGTTCATCAGAATGATTTGAAGTTCTTTTAGTAGCTTCATATGTCACTGCCCATATCTATAATGATTTATGGTTCCTTGCAGTTTCCTTTGCCAGTGGTTTAGCTCAGATGTTTTTCTCAGTGTGCCAGTCTTTCAGAGATTTGTGGGTGACATACTGAGCTCATCTCCTGTATGGAGGTTAGGAACATGAGATCATAAGAAGAGCCCTGCACATTTAGACCATGAGCATGTCTAGTCCAGCATCCTGTTTCCCACAGTGGCCAATCATGTGCTGATGGCAACCCCACAAGCAGGACATGAGGGCAGTAGCCCTATATAACCAATTTTCAGAGCTATTCAGAGTAAAACATAGCTATTGCTATAGACTTGTCCTCCATGATGCCTTTATACTCCATGATATTTACAAAAGTTGATATTTAGAGAGGAATCAAAAGTTCACAAAATCCAACCGTTTGTAGCTATTCACCAGCCCTCCCCAGTGCAGCTTATACTATTTATATACTTATTTAGGTAGTACATTTATATTTTGTCCTTCCTTCAGAGGCCTCAGAGAGGTGTATGTTTTTCTTTTCTCTGGTCCCAGTGTTAAAACTGACAACCACCTCTTGCAGCAGGTTAAGCTGGGTGAGAGTGGCTAGCCAAAGGTCAATTAATGTGCTTTGCAAGAGTCTGAACACAGATTTCCATAGTCCTAGTCCAACTCTGTGACCACTGCACCATGCTAGAGAACAGTATGTCACAAGCAGTTACCAAGATTAGAGGCCAAAGGAGGCTTGCAGAACCTTCTTGAGAAGGTTGAGATGACTTTCACAAGCAAGCCAAGTCAAATGCTGCAGGGAAAGCTAGAGAGCTTCTAGTACTTGACCTTCTCCCCATCCTTTTCACCATACCATGTCCCTAAGAGGGATGCATCGTAACAGTGTCCTATGCAGAACTTGAAAACATGACTTTTGGGGACTATGACTCCCAGAATCCCCTGGTCAGCATAGCGAGTAGGAGCTGTAATCCAAAGAAGTCACTCTTCCAAACTCAGGTTCTTCCACTCATTGGAACCTCTTTTTCAGGTAAGAGGCTGCCTCCCCAGATGGAATACACATGTGAAGGGACCTCCCCATCAATGAAAAGTGACACCTTATTTGCGGCTGCAGCACAGACTCAGCACGCAAGGATGACAATGATGTATGAAACCGGGACCCGTTCATGATACAGTAACGTCGTCCTCGCATACTCCTCATGGGGGTTTTGACCCCGTCTTATAATCTCCATAATCTTACTTCAGTTGCTGCAAAATAAATTCAAAATGCAAGAGTAGTTTACACTCAGTTATCTCAATAGGGAGAAAATAAGAGGAGGGGGCAGAATTTTGGCCTTCCCAATAGGCTCAGGCAAAACCAAACTGTTGCAGCCTCTATTAGCTTGTGTGTTTTTCCACATTAATAATTTTTGTACTCTTAAGTAAACTGTGATGTTCTCGGCCACATGTGACCCAGTTTTCACCTGTGAAATATTGGAGGATATGGAGCTGCGATATGACAGCTCCCTATGCTTCGTTACTGAATGTGAGATTTTCCCATCATTGGAGATGCATCTCTATCGTTCTCCCTCTCTTATCCCCAAATGCCAATACAGTACAACCCCCATATCTGCAGAATCTGTGGATTCACTTACCTGCGTCCAAAAAAAATATTGTCTTTCTAGGCACCTTCTAGCTCTTCCAGTAAGACTCTGTGGCATGATTCTGCCACAAGCTGATCATAGAGTTGCACTGGAGGACCTTGGTGATGCTTAGAGAGTTGTTCTTTTTAGGCATCTTCTAGGTCATCCAGTGCAACTCTATGGTATGCCTGGGCCCTAAGTAATTCATTTTAATAGGGTTCGTTATTATCCATGGTTTCCAGCATCCATGGTAAGTGTGGGAATGTGTCTCCCGTGGGGGTGTACTGTAATCCATTCTTAAAAGCAGTTTTGCTTTGTTAGTGTTTGTTCATTATTTGGTTAATGTGTACAAGTCTTCCAGAGCGTATAGATATATTGTTTCAAAAGTTGCAAATATATGTTGTCTGAATTTCATCTGTCAAAACAACACAATTACTTAGGCTCTTGCTGGGATAGTGGAAGGTAAGAGGTATACTCCGGTGTTGTGGGTGGAAAAAAAGTTGGTTAAGCTGAGTTTTTGTAGAAAAACTTGTTTTATTGAGCTGACGTGTTTCGGGTGTCAACCCTTCTTCATGAGCCGTTCTTTTCTCTCTTTCCTGTAGCAAAGCCAGGTTTCTAAATGCAAAATGGCATTTAGAGTATACCTCTTACCTTCCAGCAGCTTATGGTGTTTTCCCCTCCTTCTTCTCTTGCTGGGATGGGCCAGTAGATTTTGTTCCATACACATTTGGGATCCTTAGTTAAGAGGTTAGAAAATTTGAGAACTGATGCTGGGTCAAACAAAAAACCTTCTTCGTCCAGCCTTCTGTTCCTACAGTGGTCAACCAATTGCCCATGGGAAGCTCAAATCAGAACATGAGAGCAACAGCCCCCTTCTGCTTCTGCTACCTCTACGGACTCTGGTAACAGAAGGAATACATATCGATCGTGACTAGTAGCCACTGACAGCACCATTCTCATTAATTTCTCCAGTCGTCTTTTAAAGACGTAAGTTGGCAGCCATAGTCACCTCTCATGACAGCAAATTCTATAGGTTAATAATGCACCACATAAAGAAGTACTTCCTTTTATTTGTCTTGAACCTCCCACTGCTCATATCAAGTGGATGACCACAAGTTCTAGGATTATGAGAGAAGAAGAGTGGGGATGTATTTCTTCACTAAGTTTCTTACTGAAATTAGCAATGACTAATTTCAGCAATTTTCTTCCTGCTGCAAGAAAGTCTTTGAAAACCACACAGTTTTTGAAGGCTATTCTCAATTCGGGGCTTATTATGCACAAAATCCGCAAGTTATTGTTTTGCACAGAAAACAGAATGTTCTGCGCAGGAAACAGAATTTTCTGTATTGAAAATAATCTTTCAACCCAAAATAATAATTTTTGTAGAGAAAATGTTCTTTTCTGCAGAGAAAATGCTCTTTTCTGCATGCAAAATGATGTTTTCTATGCAAATAAACATGTGTGAATTTCACGCATAATAAAATCCCTGTTGCAACATCTTCTGTGAAGGAATTAATATTTCTGCATTGAAATATTATTTTCCACATAGAAAATGCTGTTTTCTATAAAGAAAATGTTTTTTGCACAAATGTTGCAAACAAATTTTGTGCAGAATAAATCCTGAACTGCAGACACAATTTTGGGGGGAATATTTTTGAATATTCTTTCCATCACTAGAGAATAGTGTCTCCCTGTCTTGATTCTTTATGTTATGCATCATTTTGTACACCTCTGTCATGGCTCCCCTTATTCAGCTTTTTGGCAGCTAAAGACCATCAAACATTGGGGAGTTGTTACCTCACCAGGGTAGTTGCTTCATTCATCAATCATTTCTATTGCCCCATCTGTACCCTTTCCAGCTCTACAATGATATTTTTTAAAAAGGCCATGACATAAGCTGAAGTAGACTATTTCTAAATAGGTGTAATGGTGCCCAATATACCTGAAAAATCAGTTTTTGCTAAATGAATTCTTTAACTGTAAAGAAATTTTAAATATTGAAGGGAGGACAGTTTTCCATTGATTGATATAATTCAATATATATATATAATATATATAGGCTGATATAATTCTTCATTCAACTTGATTTTAACTTCATTACTGTCCAATTTAGTGCTTTCCAACAGATGTTTATAAACTAGAAGTGATGGTGTCAGTTTCTTTGAGGACATAACTAATGCTTCCAGCACAGCAAAAGTGGCCAAAGCACTCAAGCTGATGGTACATGTTTAGATACAGAAAGGTGTTGCAATTTTAAACATTACCATAGTGTGCCGATTGGTATCTGATAACTGGATTGAAGTCACACATGGAATGAGGTCAGAAGGAGGGAGGCTGGACAAATATTTAGATGAAAGATCCTGGTTGTTAATTCATAAATACCAGTTCATAATGTCGCCATAATCACATTGCAATCTCCTGCTGCCATTGGAACAGGCTAAAAAGTTTGAAGGAATTGAAATTGATAATGGGTGTTCTGTTGCAGACATGGATGTTATTTCAGGCCTTCTCAGGACTTTGTTTGGTACTGAACACTGACACACATTACTACTATAAGACAAGATTTATTGGTGGTAAGTGATGCCACAGACGGTATATAGCAGAGAAGCATTCCAGTCCTCATAGCCAATGGTAGAATTTACGCCCCTAGACAAGTAGTTCTACACAGATTGTCCCTGGTGAACAAATCAATTCCCCATTGCTTACTAAATGGAGAGCCTCTGGGTATGTGTGGACCCCTCAAGGACGAGGCCCATGAGAAATGGACTCCCAAAGCTTGCATAGTGCAGAAGCAAAGAAAATCAAAGTTCACAAGCATGACACATTTCTCCTTCCTTGCCTTAGCTATGAGACCTGTGCAAGCAGGTTAGTAAAAGAGGAAAATTCATGCCCCGGTCTATTCTCAGCCTTCATATCTTTTCCCAGTTGCAAACTACCAAGCTAGTGCCAAAAATTATCAAACAAGCTAATGCAAAGAGTGTCAACTATTTCTGTACCAGAAGACGGATGTTTATGTTTGGCCCTGGTGCTTAAAGGATTCCTAAACCCGTCTGTCTGGTTACAGAGGCCTAAACCACTACACTGGGATTTGTAGCATGAGCCCTGCAGCTGAACCAGTAGATTTTGTTGCATATCAATGAAGGTAGTTGCAGCTACTACCACCATTAACAGCAGTGTGGTTAGTTATTGTATAATCTCCTGACCCTGGGTATGATTAGATTGCTGGGGTTAAGTAGATTGGAGTGTGGAGCATCAATGAACTGCCAGATAATGCTGCATGGCACAACCGAGTTGTAAAGGTCCCAGGCTTCCTAAAGGAACAATATCATAGCTTCTTTCACTGACTCCAGCTGAAGCTGAATCGAGCTGTAATTTAAATGGCCAGAAGTGAGTATGCCGCAAAATCACACATATTTTGAAACGTTTTAAATGGTCTGCTTTCACTTGAATTTGAAAGACGCCATACTTCAGTTGTTTGGATTCAATATGTTCAGACCTGTAACATACTGTCCAATATTTCCCTGACAAAAATGGGATGTGGGTGGCCAAGCAACAGAGTGTGGTCAGGATGGCAAACATTGTTAATTAAAGGGTGTAGCAGTTTGCATTTGCCTGAGCTTACTGGAAAGGGCATATTTTGTCCCATCTGCTCCCCCCTGCTGAGTTAATTGAGTGCAAACTACTTTGCATTTTGAACTAATTTTGCAGCACTTAAGGTAAGCTGAGGAAAAGGGAGAAAAGGGGGAGGAGGTGAGAGAAATTGGGACCTTTTAAAAGTTGCTGAAAAAGTTGGATTAATTGGGAATGTCCCTGCCAGATCTGGATAGCTGGAGAATGTGTTATAGGGCTGTGGGTCTGCTGCCTGTAGCTGGCTTGGAAAAAAGAAAGCAGGAGCTGATTTCTTAACATATTTGGTTGAAATACCAACAGCTCACTTGTAGGATTCCCAGGCTTAGTTTCCTGCATCTCCAGTAAAAAGAGATCTCAAGGTAGCAAGGCTTGTCTGAAGCTTTAGAGATCTAAGGCCAGAGCAGACTATACTGAGTTACACAGACCATGCGTGTGGCTTGGTTTAAGTCAGCTTTATATTACATCAAGAACAGAGAAAATGTATCCACTATTGCATTCTTAGGTTTTATATTTAACTAGCCCAAATATGGCTTTAGACTCTAAGCCACGGTGGAATTCATTGCATTTCCTTTGGTTTTAGCAAGTGTTGAGTTATGCACCACTTCTGGGCAGTTAAAGGGCAGCAAAGAGGTCTTTGGAATGCTCTGCAGTATCAGACTACAGACCAGCTGAAAGGGGAAGGATAAACATGAATAAATAAGGAAGTGATTAGAGATTGTGAAAATTGTTTAGATTTTGGGGGAATTTGCTATGATCTGCTAATGGCAACAAGTGCTGTTGAATTTCTGATGCCAGAATGAAGGTTAGATAGGGAAGAGAAGAGATTTTCAGCAGTTTCCCTGTACCATTTATGATCTCTTAAAAGCTCTCCTTATGGGTTCTTCTTGGTCTGGATTTGCAGGCAATTTGGTTTGCTGCCAGATGCTCCATCTTCTTAAGCTCACACCTCTCTATAGAGCTCTAATGTTTCCCCCAAAGAATTTTTTTTCTTTCTCCTTTTTGAAACTCTCTAATTCAGATCTGGCATTTGAATTATGATGCCAGTTGAATGTTTTGAGAACTAGCAATAAATAAAGCTTTAAAAAAATCCATTGTTTTGTCTCTCGGTGGCTGTATTACACAGTTGCATAAGCATCCTTAAGCTAATGTAGTGGAAATCAGATTGGATTACATCTGGTAAGGTCACATATTAGTTAAGATCCCCTCTCCATCCAGTTTATCTTGGTTTGTATCATAAATAGAAATGCGAGGGAGAGCTGTGCAGTTTTACAAGAAAATGTCCAACAAGGTATCGGTTCTCCTAAGAATATAATTGTCTTAATTTGAAAAGCATAGATATAGTAATGCGTTTTGCCTGGGTTATACATATATTTTTTTCTCTTTGCAAACCTAAGAAGTAATCTCCTGTTCTTGTCCCACCTGAACAACCTACAATTATGTATTTGTCTACCCACAATCTATCCAAGTCAGTAACAGAAGCAGGGAGATCAGCTCTCTAACCAATTCTCTTTAACAGATCAACCGAGGCTGCTAAGGAATTTATAGGGCTAGCTTGGATATAGCTGTCAAGTGTGCAAAATCTACATGTTGTGAGAAATCAGAATTGTGGCCACTAGCCAATTGCACATGTCTTGGCTTGAAGAGTTCACACATGAACTGACTTGAACTACACATATGTTGGGGGTAGTGATACCACTGAAACTTTAAATTAGTCAGTTCATACATTAGATCTGACATGTTCATTGTTTTCAAATGTATAATAAGCACTGACTTTTTGTTGTTATGCCACTTCAAGTCATGTCCAGCTTTTGGAGACCCTAAGGTGAACCTATGATGAGGTTTTCTTGGCAAGATTTGTTCAGAGGCGGTTTTGTCTTTGCCTTCCACTGAGGCTGAGAGTGTGTGACTTGCCCAAGGCCACCTAGTGGATTTCCTGACCGAATGAGGATACGAAACTTCATCTCTAGAGTCGTCGTCCAATGTTCAAACCACTGCACCATGCCGGCTCTTGCCCTGGCTTAGATCCAACAAGCTTTATTATATTATAGTATAACTAAGTTAATTTATATTTTATGTGCTTGACCGGCACTATCTGCAGGGTTGTATGTATATGTGCGTGTGTGGTTTTAGCCAACACACAAGTAATATGAATGGGGGTTGCAAGTCTTCTAAACATCTTTCCCACTCCCCCCCCTTAAATTTTAAAAGAAAAGAGCCTCTCCAAGAAGTTAGTAGGAGGTGCAACAAATATGGGCATACTACTATGTGTTAATGTAATGCAATAGGCACTATATAGTACAGTATTATGTGTAATGTAACATTTCCAGGTACTCTACATGTGTGTGTACATGTGTAAAAGTGAATGCCTGGTCCCTTAGATACCTTTTTTTTTTGGTCCCACCCCTAGATACAGAAACTGAATAAAGAATAAATAAAGAAGTATGAGACTTGAAGAACTAAAGAAAATAAAGAAGAAAATGGCTTTAAAGCACTCATAACATTTAATATTACTTTAAGTTTTGATTTGTTATTACTTTGGAATCTTATAAAAACAGAAAACTATTTGCTGAATTAAAAAATTGGATTCATAACTAAAGGAGCAAATTGTAGTATGATCTACGACAGGCTTCAATTTACTACTATCTTGAACAGTTCAAAGTGAGGTCTGTATCACACCACAATCCTTCCCAATACAGTGAATTTTACAGAGGCTTCAGACAACCTTTTGCTCCACTTAGAATTCCTCCCTTGTTTTCCCACCATGTTTCCTTTACCATATAACATTGTTGGGGAGAAAAAGACAGAATAGCTGCACAGTGCCTTGTAGTGGATAGCACGAGGAGCTCCTGCCCCCATCTGATATCTTCCCTAGTCAAGAACTACAGGGAATGGAACAAGGAACTATTAGCTCTCTATGCAACTGTCCAGTGTAGTAAGCTATAAGAACTTCGGTCTCATCTAAGGTGAACCTATACAGAAAAGCTCTTCTGTTTGGACTGGAACAACAAAACATTAATGGTGTGTTCCTCAGCTCTGACTCCTTGGCTCCCAGCTCCTGGCTTACCTCTTGACTACTGCAAGGTGGTCAAGACTTTGCAAGACTCTGACAATTGGCAAGGTGGTCAGGCAAGGCTACATTTTATCATATAGTTGAAAGCTAAGAAAACAAAAATCATAGAATCATATAGAAGAGAAGGTTGAGAGGTGACATGATAGCCATGTTTAAATATTTGAAGGAATGTCATACTGAGGTTAGGGCAAGATTGTTTTTTGCTGCTCCCGAGACTAGGACATGAAGCAATGGGTTCAAACTACAGGAAAAGAGATTCCATCTAAATATTAGGGAGAACTTCCTGAAAGTAAGAGCTGTTCAGAAGTGGAATACACTGCCTCGGAGTGTGGTAGAGTCTCCTTCATTGGAGGTTTTTAAACAGAGGCTGGATGGCCATCTGTCGGGAATGATTTGATTGTGTATTCCTGCATGGCAGAGGTTTGGACTGGATGGCCCTTGTGGTCACTTCCAATGCTATGATTCTAAGTGAGTGAGTCTTAGAGCAAATCAAACCTGAACTCTCTTTAGAAGTCAAGATGATCAAAATGAGATTGTCATGTGTTGGTCATGAAAACACACGACTCATTAGAAAAGACAATAATGGTTTTGGGATGAAGCCAAGGATGTCCACAACCAAGACAGCAGAGGTTTCAGAACTAGTGCAGCCAAATGGTTAGAGATAGCAGCAAAAAAAGTAGCAAGAAAAACAGGTTGTAGTTTCTGTGACCACACAGAAGAGGGTATTCTATATATATTAAATATTTCACATTTTGATTAGGTTGCTGTGTCATCTGAACTGGCTAATTATAACCATGGTTGTTGAAAGCAAGAGAGCTTCAAACCAAAAATTATGAAGCTCGCTTGTTTTCAATAACCATAGTTAAGATTAACTATGGATTTTTGATGATAGCTAATCTACTCCATATCTAATGTACAGTGGAACTGTAAATGACTGATTTCTTTACACACCAGAGAGCGCCCATGTGGAAGCTAAACTCATTCTGTAATGCTGAAGTGTGATTTAGGATTATGCTCAAATGCAGTCTTGGTTCTGATCAAGGGGTTTCTAGTCTTGTATATATAATCTTTAGATTTCTCTGCAGATTTCCATCTAAAACTTGTTCTCTTATGAATGCTACAACAGGTGTGCCCAATGAACCAGAATGGTATTTGCTGGCTGCTGTAATTCCCTATTTGAGTTCTCTGTTTATGGATTTTTTAACATATGATGTGACTTTGAAATGATTTGGATGGGCCTGTAGTTTCTCTAACTAATGTGTTTATGTAACACTCTTCAGTCTAATCAAACAGCATTTGTTAAATAAAATGTGTGTGTGTGTGTGTGTGTGTGTAAGATGGAAAGAACAAATTTTGTATTATTAAACACATTCCATCAGTGCCTTTGAAACTTTTGTGACCTTTTTGAAAATATTTGATAATGTGCTAAAAGCAAACACATTCTGGTCCATGTTGTGATATTTGCACATGGTTGTTTGCTTGAATTTTCATTGTAGTCCATGTTTGTTCTTTTGCCACAGACTTTTTCTTTCCTTCCCTCCACCTTTGAAATCTCAATTTTGGGTTAAAAATGTTTGTTAGGTCTGCTTTACTTGGCTGCCTGCTTTAAATATTCTGTTGTTCTTTCTGTTCCTTAAAGCTATGTATGTTGCATTGTGTTAAGCTGTGAGGAGGCTCTTTTCTCTGGTTTGGGTGTGTGTGTGTTTGGGCAATCCCTTCCAAATTGCATGCTATCTTTTGCAAAAGTAAAAATAAGATAACAATACAAAAGGTTAATGTGCTTTTATTGCCAGCCCACACATGCAAATGGAAAATGAAGACTTTCTTGTTTTGTTCAGGAGCAAAAGGCACATGATTCTTTGTTTAGAGAGTCATAGACATATTTTTTGCAGCAAGAATCAGCAAATTGTTGCTCTCCAGATGTTGCTGGGCTGCAGCTCCTGGCACTCTTAATCAGCTTTAATGGTGAGAAATTCTGGAAGTTGCAGCCCAACAACATGTCTACCGAGAAAGCAATATGATAATGTTAAGAATCAGTAAGGAAACAGAGGGAACAGTTTGGAAAAAGTCGAGATCTGTAAACATGTAGTAAATCTAGTGGAACTTTAAATAGAAAAAGGAAGCTAATGTGAAATGTGAAGAATGTATTGTGTTATATTTTATGTTATGTTAGGTTATGTTGATTTTTTGTGTCTTTTTCATTTGTTTTTGATTGTTATTTTTATTTTGTTATTAACGTGTTTGTGGGTGGATTGTTTGATTATTTGTTTGAATACCATGTATTTTATGTATTGTATGTAAGAAAGAATGAATAAATAAATATTAAAAAAAAACAAAAACACGTCTACCAGTTCAGACCATATAGCTCTTGAGGGCCTATTGACAAATTTCCCTGTCCATGAAAAAGTGCCCTCCAGCAATGGTTTGAATGCAAACTGGCACCAGAACAGAAATGATGTTGTAATAATAATAATAATAGGTTTGAATGCAAACTGGCAACTGAACAGAAATGACATTGTAATAATAATAATAATAATAATAATGATAATATTTATTTATTTAAATCCTACCACTCTACAAAATGCAATCAGGGCGGCTTACAACATTTAAAAATATACATTTAAGATCCTCCATCCCACCCACCCCTTAAAATACAATTAAATAATCCAAACAGTTAAAACATAATAAATACTAAAAATAAGAAAAAACAATAAACAGTGGCTGTTTCGGGATCGGGCTAAATTAGATTTTTCTTTCTGGTGGCCGGGTATCTATTCAGGGAAGGCCCACTGGAAATGATCCATCTTAAGAGCTTTTTAAAAGCTAATTAGGGTGGTAATATGACGGATCTTGTCCGTTGTGCGATAGGGAACAGTTGCACTCACTGTTATCCTGTTCTAGTAGTGTTGGTAAAGCCTCATGTAATAATCTCTTGTATTGGCCTTCCATTCATTTTCACCAGAGATGTAACATTCTAGTATTTTGTGGTTGCTGTTGTCTCTGTATTGTACCTACTGCTATAGCACTAAACTGGAGCCTGTGGGCTGTAGAAACAGAAGTAGAACAGATCAATATTGTTACAAACATGAGCATCTGCCAAGAGGGGCCAACTGAAGTTCCAGTTTAAAAAGTGAATCCTCCAGTCATCAGGAATGTAGGAGATGTTGTGCATTATTTTCACTTTGATCTTTTGACTGATTGACTTAGTTAACCTCAAGCACATGACCAAGGTAAACCAGAAGGCACAGTTGCCTCTTTGAGTTCACCTGTGTGACAGAAACTTCTACAATATGATGAATATTTGTTGTTGCAAGGTAGCTCTTTAGGAAGACAAAGCATGGGCCTTGAGCTACCCAGTGGTTTCAAATAATAGTAAAAACTTTGTTCTGGATAATTATGTGCTTTCTAGAGCAGGTGTGGGGTTTAGGGGGCTGTAGTGGCCTCCAGGAGACCTTAGAGGTTGCACACCCTGTTGTACACTGAAAAAAATATTTTGTCCCCCCCCCCAAATACCTTGAATGCCCTCTAGAGGTCATGGGGGTATTTCGCCATGGTGTTTGCCCCTTGGCTATTTTAGGATAGAAAGTGACCCGAATCACTTCTGTTTCATTTTTTGTATTTTTAAAGGCCTTTCTTGGGCCTAACATGGCCCAAAATATGATGAAATTGCTCCATGCCCTTAGAAGGTGGGTTGTTGTTTTTATTTGCTTGTGGTTGTGTGCCTTCAAGTTGTTTCTGACTTATGGTGACCCTAAGGCAAACCTATTACAGGGTTTTCTTGGCAGATTTGTTCAGAATGGGGTTTGCCTTTGCCACCCTCTGAGGCTGATAGAGTGAGACTTACTGAGTGGGTTTCCATGGCCAAGTGGGTGTATTCAGACCCTGGTCTCCAGAACCATAGTCCAATACTGAAACAACTGCACCACACTGGTTGGGGTATTGGGGAAGGGCAAAAAAGGGGGGGGGATTAAGAATGTTTATTTAAAAAAAAACTACAGGGTTCTAGGACAACAAAAACAGCTTTGGGGTGAATTTTGTCCACTCTACCCTACAAGTTCTATCTACTATAGAGCTATTATCTTGGTTTGTTTTAATTCTCTACTATCAGTTTTTTTAGAGGGGAAAAACTCATGTCTTCCCTGTCCCCAACATATATGCCCTAGGCTAGTGGTCCTTAACTTTTCCTTTACCAGGGACCCCTTTTAAATATCTTTTGTGTCCATGGAGCCCCAAGACTTAACTTAACATTTAAAACTCTAAAATGCATCAAATATTTATTTAAAGTTGCTTATCAAGGGTCTTTAAGTTTGGAGAGAAGGGAAAAATAACAAATGCACAAACTCCTATTATAATATTTTTGTTGGAATGATTTAAATTAATAATAATAATAAGATGATGATGATGAAGAAGAAGAACAAGAGCAATTATAACAATGGTACTAATATCTGAACACAGAACCTTAGACAAATATTACTTGTTAATTTGGCTTCATTAATTATTGACAAGGTGTTGCATTTCACTTACAAGGTCTTGTTATATTTGGTTTAATAGCTGAAACTTGTATTCTGACTATGTTTTTCAGATGCTTTCCATACTTATTTTTATGATAAACGCGAACAGAGAATAATGTTACAAAAGGCATTGGGTTGTTGTTGTTGTGTGCCTTCAAGTCATTTCCGATTTATGGTGACCCTAAGGCAACCATATCACAGGTTTTTTTAAAGCAAGATTTCTTCAGAGGAGGGTTGCCTTTACTTCCCTCTGAGGCTGAGAGTGTATGACTTCCCCAAGATCACTCAGTGGCTTTTCACGGCAGACCAGATTTGAACCCTGGTCTCCAGAATCATAGTCCAACACTCAAATCATGACAACATGATGGCTCCTGTTTCACAATACCACCACTTATTACCCTAAAATCATAATTCACACTCTTAGTTCCCACGGTAGTTTTTATTGCAATAGTTTGCGCTTTAGCACTTTTTCGCACCAGTGTCGAATAGTTTACATGATTTAGTGAGAAATCAGTTGCTCTGTTTAGTTTTCCGCTTTCTGGTTCACACAGACAAAGGTGGGGGGCATGGCCTCCCAAGCACATCTGGGGGAAGATGCTGGGAAGATGAGAGGGAGGGAGGGAAAGAGAGAGAGAAAGTGCTAGGATCTTTCCCTCCTCTGATTACCTGATGAGGAATGACAGCTAGTTTTAATGCCTTAACAGGGAGTGCTCCCTCTTCTTCCCAAAACGAGAAGGGTGGGAGGAAGGAGGCAGCCTTTCAGCTCCAAGGAGCTATCCCCTGTCAAGCATCAAACCCCCCTTCCTCTCACCCATTCTCCCTGTCTCTCTCTCTCTCTCTCTCTCTCTCTCTCTCTCACACACACACACACAAATGCCATCACAGGAGTGCGAGGGAGTGAACAGCTGGAGGAGCAGATTGCTACTCAATCTCAATCTCAATCTCTCTCTCTCTCTCTCTCTCTCTCACACACACACACACACACACAGGGGAACAGGCAAACTGGGGATTCTTCAGCCGCAGTAGCCAAGCAAGCTGGGCGATTGGGATGGGTATAGCACTGGCTGGATCTTTTCTGTGGCTGGAAACAACAGTGGCTGGATTTTTTCATTTGAGGCTCCTCCATCTCTTACAAGTCCACCCCCTCCGTGGTCAGTCCAGCCAATCACGGCTCAGCTCTGCTGTTGTTGTTTTGGGAAGATTGCTGGTAATTCACATAGACTTTTCCGAAATGGTAGTTCACACAATTGATAGTGGTAAGTCGCGCTACTTTTCAAGAAGACGGGAAAAGTAGCGAAAGCCCTTTTTATGCTACTTTTGAGTTTTTGAGCTCCCACCTTCTGAATGAGGCAATATTGTGGCATGATGTGTGTGAACTATTAGGAATCTTAGCAAATTCTTCATGGACTTATTTTGCCGTGTAAACGGGCCCTCTGTTACATTCCCTAATGTTTCTTTCTTGACTGTATATTTTTAATACTTTACAGTGAAGTACTTTCCTCCATTGAGGCACATTTTCCAACCAGCCTTTCCTCCTACCTCATATTCCTCTCCACAATTCTGCCCACCTCTGATACTAACCCCCCTCAGCTGTGGTTCCTGGAGCCCAGCATGAAGTAATCTAATAGATCCATCTTTTCTTCTTCTTCTTCAAACCCACACGCTGCTGGTTGCTCTTTGTCTTCTTCCCTTCCTCACTTCCCTTCCTGCATTCCTTGCCCCTGTGAGTAAGAGGTTTGAGCAGGAGGAGGGATTGAAAGGAGAATGAACCACTTTCTGACTTGCTCTGTCTAGTGGGAGGCAGAGCTCATTCCTTGCTGCCCAGCCTACCCACTAGGGGAGAAAGAGAAAGAAAGAGAGAAGCTGAGCTGCTCTTTGTAGGCTTGGGAGCACAGGACTGCTGGAAGGGCACAAGTAAATGAGAATGGTTTGCCTCCTAGCAGCTGAGAGACAGAGCAAGTGCCACTGATGGTGAGCCCCCTGTGAGGACTTTGCAGACCCCCATGGGTCTGCAGACCACAGGTTAAGAATCTGTGCTCTAGGCAATAGTGCATGGGTGAAACAATTGAGAACATGTTACTATACTTTCTATGCTACAAGGACATCCATTCTTTATATATTACTTCAATATCTTTTAAAAATATCTAGGTAAATCTGGTAATGTCCAGGTTTTTATTCTTCCCTTCTTCTTTCATACTCCATTAATGTAATAATTTTACTTAAAGTGGGAAAAAATGTATTTTAGCATGCTCAACCAAGATTCGGTTAAATAACTGTATCAGCACTAGTAAGGCAAAACAGGTACCCCTAATTAAGACATTTATATTTTTGTTACTGTGTGTACAGTTAGCCCTCTGTATCCACAGGCTCTGCATCCATGGATTCCACCATCCATGGCTTGAAAATATTCCCCAAAAGTATATATACCAAAAAGTAAACCTTGATTTTGCTATTTTATATAAAGGACACCATTTTATTATGACATTTTATATAATGGGAACTGAGCATCCACGAATTTTGGTGTCCACATGGGGTCCTGGAACCAAACCCCAGCAGATACCAAGGATCCACTGTATATACTTTGGAATATTCCTGAACCTGTAATTTGCACTGTTTACTTTGTAATTGCTTACTTTGTAGTTGTAGCAGCTGGTCTGTAAGTGTAATAAATAAAGTACAGTATGTAGTTAATTTAGCAAGTGTTGCACCTTGTCAACATTTATAACATCTCTTTATCATCCTTCTGCTCCCAAATAGGCCAGGACAGCACCTAACAATCTCTCCTGTCTTCCACTGACATTGGATTCATTTGCATAAGCCAGTTTACTTTGGCCACAAAATACTAAATTTTGGCCTCCATTCTAAATATGATCAATCAGTGGCACTGGAATTGATCCCATTGAGATTTGACTACTTTATTTTCAACATCAGACTGTAACAGGAGACATAAAACCTTTTTGGAATACATACAGAAGAAAGTCTGTACTGGCATAAAATGGATGATCTGAAGTACTTTATATAGGGATTACACGAGTGTGGACAAGTTCATTTCTTGGGGCTTGGTTACATGATGAAAAAAAACCCATGAAGAATTCACCAAGATTCCTAATTTTTTACATGCATTTCGCCACAAAATCGCCTCTTTCAGAAGGAGGGGGGCACAAAAACCCATTAGTAATGCAAGAAAGGATTTCGGGACTTTTCCTGACTTTTTTGAAAAGTAGCACATTTTCGATAGTCTGAACAACCATTACACTAAGTGCTGTGTGAATTACCAGCAATCTTTCCGATACATTCACAGCAGAGCTTTGCCATGATTGGTTGAACTCACCAGGGAGGGGTTTGTACAAGGAGGGGATGGAGGAAAGATCCATCCACTGTTGTTTCCAGCCACGGAAAAGACTGAGTGAGTGCTAGCCTTGTGTGTGTGTGTGTGTGTGTGTCTTTCCTTCCCTCCCTCTCTCCTTGGTATCTTCGTGCTTAGCTGCTGCCATCTGAAGAATTCCAAGCTAGCCTTTTCCAGTCTCTGTATGTGAATGTATATGTTCGTTGGTCTCTCCTCCTGAGACCCCCTTTTCTTTCCTTCCCTCCCTCCCTCCCTCCTTGGTATCTTCGTGCTTGGCTGCAGCCAGCTGAAGAATCCCAAAGTAGCCTGTGTGTGTGTGCGTGTTTGTGTTCGGCTGACACTCCATGCTATAGGAATAGAAACTAGGCATGCCTGTGGTAATCAGAGGATGTGCTTGGGAGGCCACGCCCCCGCCTCAGTCTGTGTGTGAATATCAAAGTGGAAAAAAGCTGAAAACTAATAGACCAATAAAGCAATAATTCATGTGAACGATGCAGCACTGGTGTGAAACAGCGATACAGCACAAATTACCACAATAAAAACTGTCGTGTACCTGAAGCCTTGGACTACAAATCCCCGATTCCCCCAGCCAGTATGATCCATTCCAGAGCTTGGGTCATAGTTTTTGTGCTATAATTCCTATGTTTTCTTGACCAGAATGACCATTCATGCTGGCTGAGGATTAGCAATGCTATAGTGCAGGCACACACACAAGCACAAAACCCCCATACCAAACCTTCCTCATGCTCTGGAATTTCTCAGTAAGACCTATCTATTGCTTTACTCTTGTAGACCTTCCTGGGCTTCTGGCTGGAGCCTAGCTGTTGGTCATTTTCTTGTTCTTATCTAGTGTTGTCAGAGATCATCAGTGGCTGCTTACCTCTTTCTCCAAATAACAAAGTGAGTTAATGGGTGTGGTGCTAAGATATTCTTCCTGCCAACTTACTCATTCCCTTAAGCAAAGCCATATGAAACCTGATAAGCCCACTGGTAATTCCCTTTGGGGTTTTTTGCTAGCCTTTGGAAGAGATTTCTTTGGCTTCTCTTTGAAAGGGGAACCACAGGTCACATACTTCCCTTCTGTCAGGAGGGATGTGTCTTCTGAAGGAGACTACTGAGAGGAAAAGAGCTACAGAGCTCCTGTTTCGATAGGAAGATTTGCAATCTACTCTCTATTTGTAGTGTGCTGATGTTTCCACATATGGAAAAGCTTTGTGCACATAAATAATCTCATCTACCCCAATGAAATGTGTCCAGGCAAAAACTGTTGCCATTGTCTTTAGGATGGAAACAATTGATATATGAATATTGGCTGTAGCACTCTTAAACTGGGTTCTGATGTCTGCTTGTGACTTAATAATAATACTTCAGAGTGCAGACAGAGCTATCACCAGATTTGGCAATGCCCCTTGAAAGATAGATACTTTCCAGTGGGATCCATGTCAAGACCCCCAAACATCAGTAACCGACAACCAAGAACCTACAGTAGGCATGGCATTTCTACTGTGATCCAAACCCAGTGGAAGCGGCTACTACAACCAATTCAGAACTGCTGTTTTTATCTATTGTCCTTATAGGGTCCATTTCAGTACTTGTGCATGAATATTTTTAGTCAACTCATGCATTTACAATTGCACAAAGGAAACAAAGGGAATAGTAGCAGCAGGAGGAGGGAAGGAATCATGCTGTCCACTCATAGCTTCTGTCACCACTTGCAATACATTTTGCCTGGAGCTGTCACTCCTTCTCACCCACCTTCATTGTTTGGAAAACGCTGCCCTTAGAGGATTATATGAATTGTGGACCCCAAAAGTAAAAATTCAAAGCTCTCCCTTAGGAGATTATCAGACGGGAACAAATATAGTGTCCCTATCTCGCTATCTCCGATTCCGCCTCACTCCCATCCCTGTAACGATTATTATTTTTTTTGGTCAGACCTACCTTAATAGCGTAAGAGAAACTGCGTTCCCTCCCCTCTGGCAGCCTAGGAGTGAATGCAGTTCTCACAGAGCTGCACTCACTTCCTGTAAAGGAAATCCCGGCTGGTCTCGTGAGAGAACAATTGTGTGGGAAATTCAAAAAGAAAAAGGTAAAAAATTATACCAATTATACCAAGCACAAAGACACATTTAAAAAAACCCAGGTAACCTGGGGAGGGTAGGAAAATGTGTGTCACTTACCTTGATGCCATGTCTTAGCCTGTGAATAAAAAGGATCACCTGTGGAACAGAAGGGGCATGGGAGCATAACGACACAGGGACAATGTCGTTTGAAAGGGAAGCCGTTTTGGATCTCCAGGCATCCCTGTAGTGGGATATTTAGGTCATCTGATAATCTCCTTAGTTCTCCTCTCCATCCATCCATCAATCAATCAGGAGAAGGTGAGATTTGCAGCAGTCCTTGTTTGTCCTTGTCCTGGCATTTTTTGGGGGTGGACATGGGCTTTCATGTAGGTTCTGACAAAGTGAACTGTATAATAAAATTGGGCAATAATAAAACTGGGTAATAGTGGGTGAACTAGAGTTTCATCTCTAGTCATCTTTGAGTCCTGCAGGCCTCCGTGGCTCCTGTCTCTCAGCATTTTCAGTGGAAGAGGCTGCTGGTGGAGGACTTCTCCCCAATCTTCTTGTTGCTTTTATTGCATCATTATGCTCTTGTGGCTGCTGTGAAATAGCCTTTCTCTTGCCCTGAAAGAGAGATAGAACAAGTTGATAGTGCCTGAAAAGGACAGTGGTTTCTTCTTAACCTGGGCAGACAGTCTCAGCAGTTCTTGGGTTTATTGACATGGTACATACTCAACATTTCTCATTCTAACAAGGAGATCAGTTTTTCCCTAGGTCTGTTTCTCACTTTCTTCTGTTCCATCTCTAGAGGCACTATAGGAAATCCTGTACAGTCACAGAACCTTTCACTTTGGAGAATACAACAGGAAGTCTGTATGCACTAAAACAGTGGATTGTGTCCGTAATCTTACAACTAGAATTCTGTAGATTAAACATGGCATATATTTATGGAAAAACTAATCTCTCAGAAGCATATAAAAGCTGTAGTTAATATTCTGTTTCCTTTTTACAAATGTCTCCTGGATTAGAACAAAGAAGTTCTTAAATCTTTTATTAGCAAATGGTTGAAAGTGAAATACACATTATGCAGCATTGCTCTAGCAGGTGATGTGTGCTCATCCATTGGCAGCCTCTATATGCCTTTTTTTCTGAAATGTGGTTATTGCTCATAAAAGGTTGCTTTCATTCATGTTTATGTTGTGAGTGGCCTTCTTGCTTATGTAAAGCTGCATGCAGCTAAGTTATATGACCGTACTTTTCTTAGTGCTCCCTGAATAACAACACTGGGAAATTACTGAGGAGCTTGACTATTTTTCTGGGATTTAAAAATATATGGTTGTAATTTTGAATTGCTAGCATTGTTGCATAGGAACAAAAAGTTTTAGAAATTAGACCTTCTTGCCGAGCCTCCAACTCCATCCCTTCACCTAAGTTTTTTAAAGTCACAGCTAAGAAAGATCACAGGAGGAAACACACAGGTCAGATCATCTCTTTGCTGCATCTAAGATTAACATTAATACAGATGTTTTAATTTATTTTTGTTTGCTCTGGCATAATATATACACTGAACAAAATCCTGTTTTGTATTGCCCCTATAAGCACCAAAGTATGTTAAAAACTGGTTGGTTTTCCTGCCATTTCCTTAAATTAAAGGCTTTTTAATTAATGCTCAGAGCAGAGTTTTTGACTGAAAAAGGAAGATCCTAAATTAACTCTTTGAGCTCCAGGTCTTGTTATTTTCTCTGGCAAATCCATATGTTGGTTTGATTTTTGTAAGCTGCTGGAAAAGGAGGGCAGGCTAGTTATTAGCTATTGTTCTTCCTCATTTTTAAAGTTGAAATGATTCAGCACCATTTGTTACTGTACATTTCCTGGCCAGGTTGTAACTATTATGCTTCCAAGATACTAATCTGTGAAATTATAGAAATTGCTAATGTAACATGCTGGCTTCTTCTACTTTTAGACACCAGATATCTAAGTATAAGTTTTGCCCTTCATCAGATTGGCTGTAGTTGAGAATGGCTTAATAACTGTGTTGAATGGCTGTAATAACGTTGCTGACTTTATGAGGCTTTTTAAAAATAAACAAGAAAAGAACTGATCAGCACATGCGGTGGAGAGCTACAGTTAGATGTGGTTTTGTGGCACATAGATGACCAAATCTAGCGAAGGTAACAGTTTAGGCTTCACTATATTTGGATGTGTTGTTTATGAGGCTTATCACATTACAAAGTAAAGCAGCAGGGCCTCAGGAAGTTTCCGTTTTCCGTGTTGCCTTACCACATGACATTGTTCTTCCGGTGTTCTGCTGATTTAGTCCCGTGGGAGACGGAGGTAAAACAATGTCTTTTTACTAACATATTTTTCCGACTAGCAAAAAGATGCAGTTTTACCTCTGTCTCCCATGGGACTGGAATGGAAGAATAACGATTTCATATAGTACAGCAGCACGGAAGATTAAACCTTCCAGCTGCACTGCTGTTTTACTTTGCCATGTGATAAGCCTCTATGTGCCACAATACGGAGTGGCAATATATCCAAATATACTGAAGGTAACAGTTTAGGTCCCATTATGGCACTACCTTTCTGTGGTGGTGGGATTGCATGTTCCTTTGAGGCAAGAGGCTATGCTGATGATAGCACTGCTGGTGGTAGGGTCTCCCATGTCAAACAGGATTTTGCTGGCAAGCCAGACTAAATGTGCCAAACAGCTACTTGGGCAGCAGCAGCAGCAGTAGTGGTGTGTGTGTGTGTGTGTGTGAAAGAGAGAGAGAGAGAGAGAGAGAGAGAGAGACTGATGGAGGATCTCTCAAAGATAACGACAGTGGCACCATAGCTAGCACTTTTTAGTACTGCATAGCTAAAACTTTTTAGTACTGCATAGAAGGAGGCACAGTAAACACTTGGGAATATCTTTTACCATGAAGACACTATGATGAGACAATTAAAAAAGAAACAAGAGATGGTGCCAGCAGATGAGATTCCCAAGTTGGGAGGTACTCAACCAGCTGCTGGGAAAGAGCAGAGGACAAGTATGAATAGAGCCGTGGCTAATGACACAACTAAGCGGAAGGAAAGTTCAGCCATGGGTGTGCTCAGAGGTGAAAAGCTACATAATTCATATTATAGGAACATGAAATGTAAGAAGCATGAATCATGGGAAGCTAGACATGGTAAAACAAGAAATAGAATCTATAAACATTGCAATACTTTGCAAAGTCTGCCTGGTTAATAAGAGTTCAGGGAAAACCCATCAGTATAACCATAATCCAAGTTTATGCTCCAACTACAAAGACAGAGGTGGAAGAAATGGAAAGATTCTATGCTGGAGACCAGGAGGAAATTGATCAACACCAAAACAGGACATGTTGATAATAATAGACAATTGGAATACAAAAGTAGGAAACAGAGCAGAACCAAATATTGTTGGAGAATTTGGCCTAGGAGCAAGAAATCAAGCAGGTAGAGGAAAAGGAGGAAGGGAAAAGGGGGAAGAAAAAAGAAACGTAGCAGCAGTTTTAAGACTAACTGGTTTTTATTTTAGCATGAGTTTTCATGGTTATAAACCCACTTCTTCAGATGCAGTACAGAGTGTCACTGATTGAATTTTGCCGTAGCCAACAATTTGTTCATTGCAAACACATTCTTCAGGCAACCGAAGAAACATCTGTATATGTGATATCACCTGATGGCCAATACAGAAATCAAATAGACTATATAATTGGAAGCAGAAGATGGAGAAGCTCCATTCTTTCTGCAAAAACAAGATCAGGACCAGTTTGTGGCACAGATCATGAACTGCTAATATCAAAAATTAGAGTAAAGCTAAAGGAGAACAATAAATCAAACATCATGCCAAAATACAACCTGAAGAACATCCCTGCAGAATTTAAAGACCATGTAAAATAGATTATCACTATTAAGCCTAACTGACCAGGAGCCAGAAGACCTCTGGACCAAAGCCAGGGACATTGTTAGGGAAGAATGCATAAAGACAGCATCTGCAGCCAAAAAGAAAGAAAAGCTTCATTGGATGACAGATGACATCTTCAAACAGTTAAGGACACACAAGAAGCAAAATAAAAGATGACAGAAACAGGGTAAAAACCTTGAATGCAGATGTTAAGTGACTTGTGTGCAGGGACAAAGGGAATTACTATAATAATCAATGCATAGAAATAGAAAACAAAAAAGATAGAAACAAGGGACTTTTCCCACAAGGCCCAGGAAATCAAAGAGCCAGAAGACTATTTGGCCAGCAGGGGAAGACACTGCATGATCAAGAAGGAGCCCTGGTGGCGCAGTGGTTAAATGCCAGTACTGCAAGTCACCACGTTGTAAGTTCGATTCCAGCAGGCTCCAAGGTTTACTCAGCCTTCCATCCTTTCGTAGGTCGGTAAAATGAGTACCCAGCTTGTGGGGGCAATTAGCTAACACACATTGGAAACTGCTTAATGCAGTGTAGATGTGTAAATTACTATTGCTTAAAACAATTTGTAAGCTGCTCTGATAGCCTTGTGGCTGAAGAGCGGGGTATAAATAACTAAATAAATAAAAATAAGAAGAAATAAAATACACTGAACAACTCTATAGAATACATAAAAGGATTGCAGATTCATTCTGGCAGGCCTAGCCTGATGATTTTAAATTCTGCATTTTAAAAGTGTGTACTGATTGTTTTAAAATGTCTTAGTCTTACTTTTTGTTTAAATTAATAAATTTTAACTGATAGTGTTTTTAACTAATATTAAGTTGATGTGTTGTTCCCCGCCTTGATCCACAGGGAGAGGCGGGTAAGAAATAATAATAATAATAATAATAATAATAATAATAGGAAGACCCATTTGAAGAAGAACCCACAGTTTTAGAAAGTGAAGTGTAAGCTGTAATTTGGGAGAAATAAATCACCAGAAACAGATGGCATACCAATAGAGCTGTTTCAGGCTACAGAAACAGAATCCACTCAGGTTCTAACTAAAATCTGCCAACAAATATGGAAAACAATAGAAAATAAACTAGGTCCAAGAGCAAATCAAGCCTCAAATCTTCCTAGAAGCGAAGATGGCTAAACTGAGGCTGCCGAACTTTGGACACATCATGAGGAGCTTTGGACACATCATGAATTATTAGAACTTTGGACACATCATGAATCATTAGAAAAGACAATACTACTTAGTAAGGTAGCAGGCAGTAGGAAAAGAGGGAGACTGCATTACAGGTGGAAACACTAAATCAAGGAAGCCACAGGACTGAGTTTACAGGACCTGAGCTGGAATGATAACAGTGTGACTTCGTAGTCTCTCATTCATAGTGTCGCCATAGTCAAAGTCATCTTGACAGCAGTTACAACAACAAAACAGTTTAGGCAATATTAAACCATTGATTTTTGGAGAGAGAAATGCATCTAAGGGCTGAGGATTCTTCCTCTGAACCCCTTTCTTTGTCCTGACGTGCTGGTATGACAATCCTGCCAATAACCATAGTGCTATACACTTCATGTTCAAGTTATCTGAAGGACTGTATTTTCTCTATGAGCCTGCCCATGTTTTGTGATCTTCTGGGGAGGCCCTTCCCTCTATCTCAACCTGCTTACAGGTACATCTGGTGAGAAGACGGGAGAGGGCCTTCCCAGTGGCTGCTCCTTGGCTCTGGAACTTGCTGCCCAGACTAGCACCCTCCTTGCTACCTTTCCACAGGTAGATGAAGACTTTTTGTTTCAACAGGCTTTGGAAGACTGATTGCTTGAGGGGAAGGTGCCTTGCATAATGTGCTGGAGTTTCTATTTGCTGTTCTCCTTTTGAAGGTTTATGTTTTTAACAGGTTTTAAATTTTTTGATAGTTTAATTACACTTGTAACTTTTGCATGTTGTGAATTGTTAGTTAAGTTTGTTTTAACTGTTATAAGTTGCCTTGAGTTGCCTCAAACTGGAAAAAGGCAGGAAATAAATATAATTGTCATTGTCATTATCATGGCCTGTAAGAAGGAACTCTGGTTTAATATTAATTAACAAATTGGGAAAATAAACCTAGATCCCACCAGGTCTTCTTTTTCTAACAATTCTTCCCTTAAGGGGAACACATTTGAATCAATTATTACATAGGGTCACAAATTCTATTGTCTGGCTATTGGCAGCAGGTTGGTGAGGCTAGCAGTCATCATTTTGTACTCCCCAATTAAGATGAATCTCTTACAAAAAGATACCTCTCAACACTCACTGCTAGATAAACTACATATTCCTGGATCTTTCTAAATAATGAGAACACACAAGGGGGTTGTGCCACTGTGGTCTGGTGACATGTGTTCAGGCATATGTATTAGGTTGCAAATATATATCTAGTGGGATATATTTATATTCTTAGATGTTGAATATCTCATTAATATTTTATTGTTGCCATGTTAGAAGTTTGTGATTGTCAGTTTTAAAATAAAATTGATAGAAGTTAAGAGGTACAACCAATTTAATGTTCTCTGTAGTGTACAGCACAGATGTCTGAAAATGTTGTACACACCATGTCATAAATCCACTTGCAGGTCTCAGCTAGAATAGACCTATAGAACAGTGGGATTTATAGGAGTGTTGATCTACTATTCAGCAATTGATTCAATAGATCTGCTGTCATTGGGACTAAATGAATTAGGCTGTAATTTGTAGAGTGCAACTGGACATTACAAGACTCATAACATAACTATGATGATTAAAATTGGGGTTATTAATGGTCAAAAAACAAGACAAGAAACATTTACCTTAGGCCAGCACCTCAACTTAATGAACAACACAGGAGTAAAATTCAGTCATGTAGAACATGTTTCAAGAGACAACTGGAAGATAACTATGACTACAACCTCCAGGCAGACTTAACTAAACAGTGAGCTTCACTCGCAGGGGGCAGGAATATCCTTCTAAGTTAACACTGCAGAGGATTATGTGGTGTATTTAGCTAAACTCTGGACAATATGGAAATGTGGGGATGTACAGGAGAAGCTGTATTTCCCTGCAAAGTTACAAAGCACTGATGTCTTATATTTAAATGCAACAATCCACAGCTACTTAATAATAGAAAGTCAGGAATTAAAAAATATACTTCATTATTTCTCCACCTCTCTCTTTAGTTTGCTGAGCAATGAAGCCAGATTTTTGTTGTCCTTAAATGTTCTAGTATCTCAAAATTCCTTTAAGCTTCTTGTGACTTCTTAATAGCTAGAACAGTTAAATTTGCTAAAATACACCTAAGGAGCTTTTGGTACAGTTGGTATGTTGCAGGACTCGGGCAGCATTTTTAGTGGTAGCCAGTGATCATTTTGAATAATTTGATAATGAGCTCTGCAGACATAGAATCTTAGAATAGAATCATAAAATTCTCTTAGAATAGAAATCATAGAGTTGGAAGGGACCACAAGGGCCATCCAGTCCAACCCCCTGCCATGCAGAAATAAACAGTCTAAGCATTCCTGACAAATGACCATCCAGCCTCTGTTTAAAAACCTCCAAAGAAGGAGACTCCACCACACTACGAGGCAGTATATTCCACTGTCAAACAGCTCTTACTTTCAGGAAGTTCTTCCTAATGTTTAGGTGGAATCTCTTTTCCTGTAGTTTGAACCCACTGCTCATGTCCTACTCTCTGGAGCCGCAGAAAATAAGCTTGCTCTATCCTCAGTATGACATACCTTCAAATATTTAAACATGGCTATCATGTCCCCTCTTAACCTTATCTTCCCCAGGCTAAACATACTGAGTTCCCTAATCCACTCCTCATAGGGCATGGCTTCCAGACCTCCCACCATTTTGGTCACCCTCCTCTGGACACGTTCCAGCTTGTCCACATTCTTCTGGAATTCTGGAACTGACTCTGTATTCCAGGTGAGGTCTGACTAAAGCAGAACAGAATGGCACGATTACTTCCCTCAGTCTAGACACTATACTCCTATTGATGCAACCTAGAATCACATTGGCTTTTTAAACTTCAAACAATAAGTTTTGATGAATTCGTCCTTATAATAGAGATTACTGCCTGCAGTCTTCCTTTATAAAAAAAATTGTAGCCAGACCCCCACATCTGTGGGGATTCAGTTCCCGGACTTACTGTGGATACTGGCAATAGCGGATAACAGTAAACCCTATTAAAATAAAGGACTTCCAGTAAAAATATATCATAGCATTGCATTGGAGGACCTAGAAGATGCCTAGGGAGTATGCCTTTCTAGGCATTTTCCTGCACATATGTGTCCCTATTTTGTATCCTGCAGATAACTGAAACTATGGATATTGGTTCCGTGGATACAGAGGTTCCAACTGTGTAACAAGCCAGGCATCACTTTCATTTCTCTCTCCTAATTTCATGTGTTTCGGAGACTATTCACTCATCTCTAGATGGGACAAAGGGATCCTTAAACGGATTACCCTCAAAGGTAATTTTTTTTAACAACTACAATGTGAGTGAATTGTACTCAGGTTTGATGTAAAAATTTATTATATTATGCCACACACAAAAGCTCTCAACCAATAACTTGACTCTCAGCACAACCCTGTACATGTCTATTTATTCTTATTTAGAGTATTTGTAGCCCGCTCTTCAGCCACAAAGGGTCTCAGAGTGATGGTTCCCTGCCTTCAGGCATGTAATCTACATAAGACATGACTCACTAGGAAAAGGGAATGGCAGTGAGGGAGAGGATTAAGCCCAGCAGATGCTGCTTGTTCTTCTCTCCCACTGAGGCCAGGGAAGCAGCAGTTGAGATGGAGGGAGGGCCTTTCATCTGCTTCAGGGCCTAGGCATGATGGAGTTGTATCTGCTTCTTCTACACAAAAGTAAATTTGTTTGGTTCAGTGGGCTTATTTCAAGGTAAGTAGGTATAGAATTGCAACCTTAGTTTGTAGCCTCTATTAATTACATACAACTTTGTAACACAATATAGGTGGTCTAGTGAATAGTAACATAAATCCCCAGAAGTAGTTTTAACATGCAGTGTGTGTGTGTTTTGTAGCGTCCTCATATTATTTATTGCCCTATGGATGAAAAGTGGAGTGTGGATGATATCAGACCTAATGTTTCTTGATGTCCTTCACAAATAGAAGTAATGGGAAGAAGATGTAATATATCCTGAAGAATATAACCTTTCTGTCCTGTGTTTCTCCTGCAGATTCATGGGACTAGCATGATTAATCTTTCCTTCCTTTGCCATTTACCAGCTGGCTCATGCTGGTTCCTAGTGTCTACATTTGAGCCTCTCCCCCCTGGAGAGGAGGTCTATCCAGAAAGGTGTGATAATAAAGCTACTCATAGAAAACTGAGCTGGGTCTGCTGCTTAGTAATATGGGACTCCGTCAGTCATAAGGCTGGAGTTGAAAGAGAGAGGGGGAGATGTTAAGCACTTTCATAGTCCCAATGAATAACAGAAGTACATGAACCTAAAGTCATAAAACACACCACAAGAACGGAAAATAAAAGTTTAAAATGTTTAATAGGATTGACTGAGCAATAAAACTACAAAATTCAATGTCTATATTTTCTAAACATAATTTAAATGCCAACAGCAGCAACAAATGACCTCTCATTTTGACAGGGGTTTAAACCCCCACCCATTAATGATTTCCCCCTCCCCTGTGCAACAGAAATCCCAAATCTTTTTCTTTGCTTTGAAAACTTAATTGAAATAGTTCTTAATATTTTGCAGTTGTCCCCCCGTATCCACGGATTTGGTATCCATCGATTTAAGGATTCATGGTTTGAAAATATTCTTTAAAAAATTATAATCCAAAAAGCAAACCTTGATTTTGCCATCTTATATAAGGGACACCATTTTGCTATGCCATTGCATATAATGGGACTTGAGTATCCATGGTTTTGGGTATCCACGGGGAGTTCTGGAACCCAACCCCAGCAAATATGAAGAGATAACTATATACTCTTTAAAATCAAGGATGAGAATTGTGGCCCTTCAAATCTTTTTGAGCATGGTGGCAGTTGTAGTCCAACATCATCTGGAAGGCCACATGTTCCCTGCTTTTGGATGAAATCACTGCAATAAGTAGTTGTTGCCTTGAATTGACAGACTTCTATTTCATAAGAATATAGAAGAAATCAAGTCAAAAAAAGGCCTACCAAGTACAGCAGTCTATTCACAGTGAACAGCCCGTTGCCTCTTGGAAGCATGCCAGCTTCACCCTTTCTATTTTCTCTATACTCTGCATAAGTTTATATATTTCTATAAAATTGTCTCCTCCTACTTACCATTTCTTAAAGCAAAATAGCCCCGGACCTTGTGATCTTTCCTTATGGGAGAGTTGCTCCAGTCCCTTAATCATTTTGGTTGCCCCTTTCTGTATTTTTTCCAGCTGTATAATCCCCCACTCCACCCCAGATATGGTAACCAGACTCTACACAGTATCCCAGATGTGATCCCACCATGCCTTTATATTTGGGCAGTACAATACTGACAGCTTTATTTTTTTTATTTTTTTCTATAACCAACATAGAATCTATCTATTTTACAACAACATCAGTCTGTCTTCCACAATCAAAAGATCCTTTCAATGTATATGTGAGGTTCAGATACTTTTGCCTCAATGCCCATCATTTTCCTCTGGCTTACATTAAATCTTATTTACAATGTTACTGATCATTTTCCTAATCTAGAGGGATCTTTTTGGTACTCTTTGCAATCTCTTTTTCTTCTCACCAGCCTAAATAATTTAGTATCTTTAGTAAACTTGGCCATGTCACTACTCACCCCAACTCAAGATATTAATGAACAAATTAAAAAGCACCAGATTCAATACAGATCTCTGAGAGAACTCATTGCTCACATATCTCCATTGAGAGAATACTTTCTTCCTACTCTTTGCTTCCTGTTCTTTAATCAGTTTTCATTTGATAAGAAGACTTCTCTTATCTCATGATGGCTGAGTTTGCTTAGGAGTCCTTGGTGAGGCTAAGCAAGATCAGCTCTGGTTAGTACTTGGATGGGAGACCACCAATAAATATCAAATGCTCTAGGCTATATTTGAGGAAGGAACTGGCAAAACCACCTGTAGTATTCCTTGCCTAAGAAAACCTTACCAAATTCATGAGGTCACCATAAGTCACATGAAGTCGCATGAGCGCACGCACACACACACACACACACACACACACAGGGCTGAGTAAGCAGGGGGAAATTGGTACAAATTACAATGGCTTGGCAGTCTGGCAGGGGCCCTGGGGCCCCATTATGTCACATATATTTTCCTCTTTGGGGCACAGCAGCCCCCAATCCTATATATTTTAATCCAATGTGAGTAGGAAAATCAGGTGCCAGCCACTTTCAAAACAGCCCAATCCCCCCAAGCATTTTGGTACACAGCAAAACAACCCTAATTACATACCAAGTGCTGTGGAAAGCCATCTATTACAAACATGGCTGGTGCCCACTCTTCCTGCTTTCAACTCTCCAAGCCCAGATGACTGAAGTGAGTGGTGCATGGGGCAGGTCTATACCTCAGATTAGACCTTTCATAGGACTGCTGCCTGTGTACTGTCCAGCCTTAAGCTGGCCTGGCAACACAGAGGGCTATACCATATTACTATTTGTAAAACCTGGTGATCCTAGTGAGGAGAGAGTTCACCAGGGCAAACCCCTGCATTTCTTTTGTGCAGGCTTGGTTTCTTTTAATATGATGTCATTTGAACAAGTCTTCCAGCTTCTGAAGGAAGCCTTACAATACTAGAAAATTCTTTTGGAACTTGCTTTTTATGACAAAATGATGAGACCTCTTGAATTGTAATCACCTATCTTGAGTATGGGCAATTGTGGCCCTCCATATGTTGTTGGGCTACAAGCCCCAGCAGACCCAGACAGCATAGCCAATGGGAGATTATGGGAATGTAATTTAGCATCTAGAGCCAGTGTGACCCACTCCTGCTTTAAAACAATATATTTGGTTGAGCTTTCTTTTGAGCATAGTTGAGATAGAGCCCAAGATGTAAGCCAGTGACTGATGCATTAAAGGAATCTCATTACTAGATCTGACACCGAAGAGGAAACTCTCTTCTCCAGATTCACTCCCTTCATTATGCACCTGGCCAATTTGCAGTGCTGACCAATGAACAGCTGCTAACAATGAGGAAATTGTACTTTATAAAAAAAGTAGTTCAGGTCCTATTGGCTATTCTCTTGGGAGACCTCTAAGCATATGGGTCTTCTTTCTTGTTGGCATGTTTTTCTTTCACTTGTAGTGGTTGTCTCTCTGTTTCATTCAATCACTTATCCTCTCTCTCTCTCTCTCTCTCTCTCTTTTTAAAATACAGCTCCGTGGGATGGATTTTATGCATCCAGGAGCATTAGATGTTTTACAACATATGAATAATTGGGAATTCCAAGAATTATGTTGTATTCTAGTAATTATCCCATATTTAGGTGTAATGTACAATTTGTTCATGTGTATGCTTTGGAAGTTTGGTCAGGAAGTATGTTTTCAAAGTATTTGCACTTACTGAATGCCCTTCTGCAAACATCTTGTAATACTTTACAAAAAAATGTGAAAAATTAAACCAAACAGGATATGAAAATACAATGCCAAAGGAATGAGTCCTTAGGCGTGATCAAAATTTAGCTAATGACATAAAGAACCTAATCTATGAAGGGAACTAAATTTTCTGTGTTAAACAAAAATAAGCAGGAACTGCTAAGCCACAGTCCACAAATGTTGAAGATCAAGTTGTCCTCAAGTACTCTTCACTGGAATTAGTTAGAACCTTTTCTGGCATGAAATGGTTTCTAGATAGTAGCCTCTGCTCTTGCAAGTGGCAAAACTGCCTGCTAGACTTTACAGGGTGATTGAAGTGTGTGATAGCAAATTGCTGGGAGAGAAAACCTCCCTTACAAGAGAATGTAAGATGGAATTAAGGCAATTTATAAACCAGACAATTTTCCTTTTCAGTTTAGAAATAATCTTAGCTTGTCTTTTGACTTTATCAGATGTGGGAAAAGTAGTATGATTACGATGTCATGGTAGTAAGAATGGATACGGCTATCACATGACGTTGTTGTCTTCATATGGTTACTCTGTACCCCAGCCATGAATAAGGCATTGCTTTTAATTGATGGAACAGGCCATCAATAGATCATTAATATTGCTTTTTTCATGATATTGAAGGTCTGCAAAACCACGTCCTGTTGTAATTGCGAGATTACAGCATGAATGCATGGTCCTCAGCAAGAAAACCTCTGGGAGAGAATGTGAAAGCGAAGCACAGGATGCTCTTTTTATGAACTCTCCCATTTAGTTTCAACATTTTTAGGTTTGTTTCAGTGCTTGTGTGTTCATTTACTTTGTTAATTTAGGTGTTGTTGGAGTTTTAAGTGCGCTTGCATCTTTTCATGAGAACCGCCAAAATCTCGCCCATGCAAAATTGTGGAAGTAAACTCACATTCTTACAGCACTAGTGGTTGTCATGTAATGATTCTGTGGCAGTTCTTTCACACGGTTACAGTGACGTGCGATAGTAAGTGTAATAATGCCACAATGCTTCTGCTATCCTCACTCACTGAATTGCAATGTTTTTATACACTAGTCTGATAATGTCCTTCATTTTGTTTTTTCCCAAAAATCTTTTATTTCCCCTAAATAAAAAAAATACTCCATAGCTCATAAGTGCATTAAAATAGAAACTCATTAACTTAAATATATGCAAGCAATCACATCAATTTTTGTTTCAATATTTATAAATGGAAAGCAGCTGTTGCCTTGCCACTATATTTTTAACTAGTTTGACCATGGTAGCTTTTTGTAAAAACTTTTTTTTTACATTACTTTATTGCTGAGATATTATTTGTGCTTGGTACTTAATACAGAATATGATTGTCAAGGTGAGTAGAGGATATTTCCGTTCCCATGATTTTGCTTCAGAATTTTTTTATGATATAGTTGATGGAAAAGTTAGCTGACAGCATTAGACGATCGACCAGACAAGAGGGCTCTGAACCCTTCAATGAAAGATGGCCTCCTCTCATAAAGTTCATTAACTCTGGTACTTGCACATGAGACCCTCCGCAGCACCACGGATCGCTGTGGAAAGAAGTGGTACATGACTGTGGTTAGGCCGTGTATTGACTCTATCTTGGAAAGAAGACTCGTTGCCCAATGACTCCACTCAAGTAGGTTATAGTAGATTGCTCATTTCTGTTCCTTTTTGAGTTGTATTGTTATACCACATTTGACAGTTCCTTGCAGTAATGTTAATACCTCTGTGTTGTAATAAAATTTATTTTAAAAAAGAAAGATTTTTTTTAATGGTAGCAAAGAGAAGAGTTGAAGTGGATGATATTTAGAAAGGCGAGCACCCTTCATTCACAGCATAACTGCCCTAGAACTTAGCCACTATAAATTTAGGGGAGGGAGTTAGTGCATCTCACTCATATTTCCAAAACATAGGCCTAAAGCCAGTGTTGCAGAAGCAGTGTGATTGATGTTCCTCTCCCCTGCCCTCAGGGCTTCATGAAAACCTGTCCTGGAGAACCATTGGAGCAGCTTTGTGAGTACTCAGTGGGAAGCAGTGGGAAGTAGAGAAAGCCCTCTTTCTTTGTTAATGTGCCCTGCCCCTTTTTAGTATACACATGGCTGGTGTGCTTCAGTTGGTGTACCCATAGTTTAACCTTAAAAGGATTGGGAAACCTTGTGTTCCTCCTCTGAATCTTGAAGAAATGTATACAAGCAGAAGTAATAACGACAAAACTAAAATAGAAACAGAAGCTTCTAATCTCCTTGTGGGCTTGCCGGAAAAGAGAGAGAAAAAGATTGAGAGAGAGAGAGAAAAGACCAAGACAAACTATGGCTTGTCCTCATAATGCAAAACCATGCTCTAGCTTCAAGAGTGCTAAGCCAGTACATTTTATATTACATGTTTATTTTCTTTATAAATTATTTAAAATTTCTCTTTTAAATGGCAATCAAATCTCACTTTTCTTTGGCCTTTTGCTTCTTGGTTTATACTAATATCTGTGAGAAAGGCAGCATATAAATTAATTAATAAATTGAGCGTCCTTGCTGCCTCTGGCTCTGAAAACATCACTCGCAGTATTTTCTAGTCATTTGGGGATGCTTGTGTGGCTGCAGTGGTGATGAACTATTGTACACTGCCCAGTCATGTTGAATTCTGCTTTTCTTTGAGCAGATATCCAGTGCTGAATACAGCTCAGTTGGACTTGCTTCTGAGCAATCACATACGAGTAGTCATATATAGGATCGCATTACTGGTTGATCTTACTGTCATGGTCAGCCAGGACTCTGAGGACTCAGAAGTCGAGGAGTCTGAGCCAGTTGCAGAAAAGCTGGCTGAGTCTGAGTTTAGCCCTGAAGAACCCAGGTCTCAGCAGCCTAGCCTTCCCCCAGGACAGAGTCCAAGCCTGGGAGACATAGTTGAGGAACAGCAAGAGGTAGAAGAGCAGGTACCTACCTTTAGCCAAAGAAGAGCAGAGAGGGTGGGGCTTTGTCACTCCCAGAGACTAAGAGAAAGATGCTCATTAATCACCCAGCAGCTGTGAGTGGGAGCTGGGCCAACATAAGCAACTGGAGGAGACGCTGGATCCCTTGTCTCAGGCTATCTGCATTCCCTGGAGGAAGCCTCTGCCTTTGACTCTCCTGGCTCTTGGAACCTTGCTTCTTGAAACCTTGGATTATCTTGACCTTGGACTGTCTTCGTTGACCCACCTGCCAGAATCCTTTTGACCTTGGACTGCCTCTTCGTTCTTAGCTCTCTCTGGACTCCTGACCCTCTAGGACTGCTACTGGCAACACCAGGTACGGCAACAACTGAGTTGTTGTCGAGCCGGGCTGTCTTATCAGCTATTTGACTTGGCTTTCCCGACACTTACTAGATAAGGAATAGTCAAAGCTATATCGTTAGCTTACATACTTAGTACACAGATTTTTGTCTTTAATTTCTTGGCCTCCACCCCCAATTCCTCATGATAGTGATTCAAGGGTTATAGAAACAGTAAAGCAGATTAAGAACACCCTTGCCTTTTGAAAACTCAGAATATTCATAAATATACCAATTAATCAAAATTATGAGACATTGTAAATCATTTGTGTCCAGGTTTTAAAACCACTACCAAAATGAATTATTCATAACATTTCCTTGAACATGACCATTCTACCTTGTCAGAAGCTTTGTTGGTGTCCAAAATATTGTTAATACTTCTTGACATTTAGCTGAAATTATTGAAATGCTTGAAATTTAGGAGGTTTTCCTAAGGTTGGTCAGTTCCAGAGAATCCTGCAGTTAGAAAGGTGAGCCTAATGTTGCATATTGTCTCCAATTTGATCTCTAAGTGGTATTGCAGATTTTGGGGATAACTCCTTATACTCATTTCTCTATCTCAAATCCCCACAATTTTCTGTTCTTTATAGTATATCCATTTATGTGAACAAGCAATGGATTGTTTAGGAAAGGAGTAATTTGAGGGTGATTTCTTTTCTCTTCTTGTTGCAAAAAAGAATTTTCCATTATAGGTATGGAAATATACAAAAGGAAGGAAAAATATACCCTGTAGAGCGTTATAATTTAGCCAATGTTTCTCGAAGAAACAAGACTTTAGATGTGTAGGGATTGTCTAAGCTGGCGGGCAATATCATAATATTCCAACTGTGGGATTTCCAGTCCTTCTGATTTCACTTTTAAATGCAAAATAGCATTAGATAATCTAGATTTTAAAATCTTAGTTAATTTTAAATTCATGTTTTGCCAATGCTATAACAAAAGACTTGATAGCCCAGTTGGGATAGTTTGAAACAAATAGCAAAGTTTGGAAGGATCATCATTTTAGTTGCTAAAGTTTTATCCAACCACAATAACTCAGTTTGTGCCACTGTCCCAACTTCAGTTTCCTCTGATGTAAAATTTGATTATAGTTAAGTGATGTATTTTTATTGATCTTGTGTGGAATAATTACACCCAGATATTGCTTGTTATAAGAGATATCATTAAGGCTTGATTTATAGCATGCACATACACACAAAAGCACAGAAAAGTACTTAAGTTTATCGATAATTTGAATTTCAGTGCATTGAGCCAATCAGCAAACTTCACAATAAAAATTTAGTATTAATTAACATACAGGAGTAAAGTTCAAAAACAGAAAAAGCAAATGTCTCTATTAATACAGAAAAACAAAGTTACTTTTAGGGAGCAATCTTAAGGTCAAGCAGGCCAATAGATGGTATGACCCAAATTTGGAGGCTCTGTTTCAGACCAAGCCCTGTGAAGTATTAGCAGAACCATTTTTGAGGGGTTAATTTTCTCTTCTTTGTAATAAACTCCTTTGTGTGAGAAATGGGGAAAATGAAGTGTCTCCAGTTGTCCCAGCTGTAGGGCACCCATTAAATAACTGGAAGATGGTAAATCAACACTCATGTACATTCTGTTGATTCAGGTGATCTGCTCTAGTTGAGACTAACAACTGTGCTTAGGCCATAATATTCAGACATCCTTCTAAGATGCAAGGTAACCATAGACTGATAAACTCTTTATGAAGAGCTTGATACAAACTGCAGAAACATAGTACATGTGTTAGTACTTTGATTTCTTCTGAACCACATGACATGAGTTGGATAATGTACCTTTCTAAATCGCCCATCCAAGAAAGCTCAAGGTTTAATGTTGAGATGAAAAGTGTAAATGCTGATCTGTACTTAGAAATAATTTAATTCTGCATGTATTTAGATTTGAAATTAATAGATGTCATGTAAATGCCAAATCTCAAAGGATATTCTTTATGGAGAGTAAAATTTAAGAATTCTTTGAAACAGTGGATAACACAAGTTCCAGCCTTATCAGGGCCATAGCAATTTCGTTATTTAACATTTCCATTCATAAACTTACATGCTCATCTGAATGAATGTTAAATTACAAGATGAAAGAAGAAGAGGGATTAGTAAATTAAGACAAAACTTCAGATTTGAAGTCCAAGTTTTAGCTTTTACAGAACTTTTTTAACACTTGGATTAAAACTCATAATCCAGATTTGAAAACCAGAGAGAGAAACAAGCAGTTTAACAATAAAAACATACAGTACTGAGGAAACACAAGAGGCCCCTTTAGAATATAAAAAACACTAAATAACAACCACTGAATAACAACTGTTGGGCAGCTGTTTAATGACATAATTTCTCTGGGGTGTCAAAGATAAAGAAGAACAAAACAGAATTCTTAAACACTTCTGTTTGAAACTCATTTGAGTGGATGTCTATCTGAAGAGAAATGATACTTTAATTTTTTCAGATATTAAAATCTTGGTAGTAACAATGAAGTTCTAACAATTGAAAGAACTTCATTGTTACTACCATTAAAAATTCCTTTCAAACAGTCTTAAACCTGCATGAGTTTGAGAAAAAAAAACTTCTTATTCACTATAAAGTAGTAGAGGCAACCTTATTTCTGTGGATTTCAGTGTATGAAATTCAGGGGAGTTAAGACAGAGTTCTATAGATACCGTCGACTGTTGAAAAGACAACAAAAAAGGATCCTACAGCATATCAACTCTGAATTCTCCCTAGAAGCCAAGATGACTAAACTGAGACTGTTGTACTTTGGACATGTCATGAGAAGACATGACTCACTAGAAAAAACAATAATGCTTGATAACTAGAAGGCATTAGGAAAAGAGGAAGACTGCCTTAGTGCCTTAGTGAATTGAGTCTATTCACTTAGGAAAAGTAAATAGACTCAATCAAGGAAGCCATGTGTCTACATCTGCAAGATCTGAGCAAGGCTGTTAAAGATAAGGGTGACTTGGAGGTCTCTCATTTGTAGCATCACCATCAGTTGAAGTCAACTTGATGGCAGTTAACAACAAAGACAGAGAGCAAGATGATGATAATTCATTCCCTAGCTTTGGAGGAAGCTTCCAAAAATAAAAATAAAAATAAAAGCATGATTTAAAAGCACATTTTTTCTCTTGTCAGAGAAAGATAGCAAGGCATTGGGATATTTCTAGTTTCTTACGCAGATGATCTCTTGGTATGCACTGTATAACATACAAATCTTTCAGAATAATGCAACCAATTTGCTCAATCTCCCAGATCATCTGAAGGTCAGAAAAATCTGGATTCCATGGGTTTTCTTCAGTTCATCTAAACATGTTGAAAAGATGAACAAATAGTATAAAGTGCAAATATGCTAGACAAGAAACCACTTGAGCAACAAGAGTCTAAAGGTATCATTACTTCTTCAGATAGATAAGAAGGCTTTCACGGCCAGCATCCGTAGGTTTTCCTTGTTTTTTTTTCCCTGGGCTGTGAGGCCGTGTTCTGGAAGAGTTTTTTTCTGATGTTTCTGATGCAGGTGAAATGTCAGAAATAAACTCTTCCAGAACATGGCCTCACAGCCTGGAAAAAACCCCAAGGAAAATCTATAGATAAGAAGCAGCTTGTCCACAGATAGGGCTAGGAATTTTCAACAAAAAGGCACAAAATTCAGGCCTCAGTCCTAAGATATAAACTCTATTAAATTCCCAGAAATATTTGTAAAGGTATTAAAAGTGTAATACATCTTTCCCAAATAAATATTTTAAATTTATGCAACTCAGGTCCACTATGATCTGTATTATGCAATTTGTATGTCTTTCTGAATACTTTTCAAAGTACTTTTTGAATAGAACAATGGTTTATAACTGCACATAATTAGAGTTGAATGTTAAAAGGATTCCCCCGCCCCAGTTCTGAAGAAATTTCTTGCTGAAATAAGCTGCCAAGAGATGTTGTGGATTCCCCTTCCTTAGAGATTTGAAAGAAAAGGTTGGACTTGGATCTGTCAGGGATGCATTAGGTATAGAATGTCCTGTCTCATGGCAGGAGAGTTGGAATACATGATCCACTGTTTTCCTTCCAACTCTGTGATCTGTTATATTTTCAATAATTGGTCTGCAACATTTTCCTTTCCTCTTCTCACAGAACAGTTTAATATTTTCATTCTCTCCTCTTCTTTGAACAATAGAACTGTGGTAATTCTCATGGGAGGAAACAGAGTACATTAGTGTTACACATAGTGGTATTTAAAAAAAAATACTGGAAAACCCAGAATCCCTGTGGAGGAGTTTCAGCTGTGTTCTCTTCCTAAGAGCTTGATACATGTCTGGTCATCGTCACTTCTGTTATTTTACAAAGAAAAAAAAGAATGGTCAAAAGTTCCTATGTGACCTCTTTGGCAGCTTGCAGGGCCAGGAACAAGCCTGGCAGGGTAAAAAGTATCCCTGATTTCAAAATAGCAGAGCTTTTAAAGGATATATGGCATTGGCTTTATTTTATGTTCACCTTAGGCTATCTCTGTCAACTCAAGGAGACATTTAAAGCACAGAGCTGTCTGTTGTTTTGTTATGTGAACAAAATACTATCCTGATCTCATCAAGGTGAATACTGTAGACTTTTTGTTTCACTTTATTTATTTATTTTTAAAATAATAGTCCTTGACACCAAAAAAAATTATGGGCTAAATCCAACACATTTAGACACCAGAAAACCATGGATAATAGGAAAACCTATTATTTTCAATGAGATGAACACTGGAAGTTGACCACAGAATCACACTGAAGAAGCTAGAAATGCCTAGAGAGAACATATTTTTTTTTGGATGTAGATAAGTGAAACTGTGGATCTGTGGATACGGGGGTCAAGCTGCATATGGTTTTATATGTGTTGTGTTATTTTTGTTGTTCCCCATCTTGATCAACAGAGAGGTGGGTAAGAAATAATAATAATAATAATAATAATAATAGCCACATATTTAAGTAAAGCAGAGTGGGATGATTGTGGCCCTCCAGTTTTTTTTTTTTTTTTTTTTTTTTTTTGGCTGCAACTTCCATAATTTCTCACCATGGAGTTGGAAGCCAAAAATATCTGGAGGACCACAGATTAATTGATTGATTGATTTCTAATTAATTTATATCTCACCTTTCTCCCAACATGGGATCCAAGGTGATGTACAACCTTTTAAAAACATAATGCAACTAAAAATCTTTTAGCACAAAAGTTAAAACGCAATTAGGCCCAACCTTTGTTTAAAAACACACGTTAAAGATACAAATTAAAAGCAGGTGTTTTTTTTTTGTTTTTGTTTTTTAAATACCCATCTCGTCGCTAAATTGCCTTTTTGGTGTGTGAGTTGTGTGATAGGCCATGCCAGCTAACCTCACCTTGACACCATTCAACCCCCCACCCGTACCCTGACAAGAGGTCGATCAATCTGTTTGGCCAAGAGGCAACCTGTGGTATTCATGTGTGGTTCCTTCAGCTTTGCTTAATGAAGCAAAACCCAAGGAAAATATATGGATGCTGGCCGTGAAAGCCTTCGACTTCACAAGGAGTCTGAACCTTTGCTGCTGCTATCTGCCGTTTCACCAGTCATGCACACTAACTATAGCTGCATTGTTTTTTTTTTAACCAAGAGGTAGACTGCTTGAAATGCAACCTATGGTGGGAATCATACAACCATTCAGATGTGTTGGACTGCAAATCCCATCATCTCAGCTAATGGTGGGAGTTGCAGTCTGACAGCATTTGGAAGGCTGCATGATTGCCACTCCACTGCTGTGCAGGAGGAAATGCTGGTGTAAGAGGATAGTCCTAGGTAAATCTGGACTGTTGGCAGGTACACATGGATAATTCTAGGAGGGTGTGCACTGAACACAAGATTTGGTTTGTATCTGAACTCAGTGATTCAGGAAGTTGCCTGGATTGGCTGGGACAGCTTCTGAAGCTGCAAAAATTAGCTTAGATCTGTATTTAAACATAGCTTCAAGAAATCCAAACGTACACGCATCCCTTTTGGATATCCTCCAGAAATCAGCTGCTGCTTGTCTATAATATTTCTTTTTCACAGACTTGGGTAACTTTTGCATTCCTCTAAGGTAAGGGAAGTAAACTTCCTAAACATCTGACAAATAGATGTGGGTTTTGCAAGTATCCTTAATTTATATATTCTAAAAATGTTTTCGAGTTCTTGGCAGAAGTGGATGAAATTGCTGTCCTAGTTGCCCTTCTGAAAGGATGAAGCATGCCAAATTTCAGCACATAGACATAGGTGTGGATTTTCTTTTGGTTTTGGTGCAAGAGTGGCCATTTTACAGTAGGACCCCCATATATGCAGGGGATTGATTCCAGTGCCCCCTGCAGATAATGAATTCCGTAGTTAATAGTGAACGCCCCCACCCTGGTTGCCATTGCTTCCCCGGGAGCCATCCTACTGGGAGAAGGGAAGTGACACCTCTCCTCCCCTCCCTTCCCCCCCCCCGTCACCATTGCCATCACTGGAGCCACTGCAGTAATGGGGGGAGGAAGAAGGAAGGTGAGATCTCCTTCTCCCCTCTTTTCATCCTCCCATTGCCATTACTGCCCCTGGAGCCACCAGAGCCATGGGGGAGAGCGAAGGGAGAAGAGAAGCAAGACCTCTCCTCCCCCTCCCTTCAGCCTTCCATCACCATTGCCGCCATCACAGCCACCAGAGCCATGGGTTACGGGGCAAAGTGAGAAGGGAGGCAAGACCTCTCCTCCCCTCCCTTTAGCCTCCCATCGCCATTGCCTCCATGGGAGCCATCAGAGCCATAGGGGGGCGAAGGGAGAAGGGAGGTGAGACCTCCCCTCCCCTCCCTCCTCTATCCATCCCCCCCTGCTGTTGCCAACTGTGGATAACTGAATCAGCGATTGGTGAATCAGTTGATATGGGGGTGCTATTGTAGTTTCAATTTAAAAAAATCAATTTGCTTTGTGACCAGTTTAAAAAGTTATATCCCAGAGATGGCCCTTGTATTATACCAGAAGAATAGGTCTGAGGGTAGGAGTAATGCTATGTGTCTTTCAAGTTCCCAGGGAAAGAATGCAAAAGGGACTTGCTTCCCCTCTTCTTGTCTTGTGGGTATTTTTTTTTTTTTTTGCATCATCATAGATGCATCTACCAAACAGGTATTCTCTTAAACGTCAGAAAGATGGGTACAAGATGTGTCCTTGTCTATTGTTTCTGTCTCCACAAGAGAAACCTTTACAATTTGGGGGTTCCCAAAAGGATTGCTCAGTAATTGCTTTGTCTCTCTTTGTGTATGTATTTTTGTACAGTTTGTATGAAAATGACTACGATCACAGCGGTGCATGATTCCTGAAGTACAGACTCAAAGTTTGCATATGTACTAAGCACCTGGTAGGGAGGAGCTAAAATAAGAACCACTGCTTCTTAGTTTTTGGAGAATTTGTACACATACATCTCAAAGGTGTTAGGTGCAATACCTTGTAGGAAGGCAAAAAACAGAGAATTTTCCCTGTTGCTAGTGAACAAAGGTGTCTCAACATATCTAAACATGTTAAAAGAGTTGTGTGCATTTTAAAAGTTATTTATTTATTCTTGCTTTCAGAACTTTTATTTGGAATTTGTTTTATCCCCAAACATTGTGTTTTATGAAAATGCAAAATTTTTGCACAAAAGTATTTTTATATTTGCACAAAACAAATTTTGCAAGATGACAAGTTTGAAAAATGTGCAAAATCTCTTGTAATCAATACCTTCTGACATTTTCCATTCTTGTGTGTTCTGCTGTGCTTTCTGCAACTGGACTTGCAGAAAGCACAACTGGCGCAGTGGTTAAATGCCAGTACTGCAAGCCACCACGTCGCAAGTTCGATTCCAGCCAGCTCCAAGGTTCACTCAGCCTTCCATCCTTTCGTAGGTCGGTAAATTGAGTACCCAGCTTGTGGGGGGCAATTAGCTAACACACATTGGAAACTGTTTAATGCAGTGTAGATGTGTAAATAGCTGTTGCTTAAAACAATTTGTAAGCCGCTCTGATAGCCTTGTGGCTGAAGAGCGGGGTATAAATAAATAAATAAATAAATAAAAATAAAAAGACTTGTTTATCTCGGATTGGCCTTTTTAGTCATCAGCGTGCTTGCAGAAAGTGTGGGATGAGTCCTTCCTGAATCTTCATTTGTGAAGAAAAGCCAGAGAGAGAGAGAGAGAGAGACAGGTGTAAGAATGAGATGAGTAGAGATTTACATCCCTAGTGAATTGGGATTTATACATTGATTAATGAAGTACACATGAAGCACTGAATGTGTTTAATAATAGATCTTGTGGTTATAATATACCCCCTCCCTCCCTCCCTCCCTCCCTCTCTCTCACACACACAGACAGAAACAGAGAGAAAACAAGAACATAAACTCAAAAAGAAAGTAAAGTACAGTTGGCCCTCTGTATCCAGAAATTTCGTATTCACAGATTTAAGTATTCACGGCTTGCAAATATTCTTTAAAAAATAATAATCCAAAAAGCAAATCTTATATAAGATAATCTTATGTAAGGGACACCATTTTGCTATGCATTGCATATAATAGGACTTGAGAATTCATGGATTTTGGTATCCACGGGGGGGTCATGGAACCAAGCCCCAGCGAATATGAAGGGACAACTGTATTACAGAAGTAAGTAATTAGAAGAGAAATAAAATCCAGACCAAATCAAATAAAAACTCACCCTATACCAAAGTGAACCAAAATTGGGATGGGGAGCTGAGTTAGGAAATAAAGAAACTGGCACTGCCTATGTATAGGGAATAACAACTATCTATACTAAGAAATAACAACTGTCAGTCCAGCCAGATTTAAACAAACAACAGCAAGAATAAAGTACTAAGGATTACATTTTAAGCAAGGATGAGGAGGTCAGGATAGGCCTAATTTGGAAGAAATTTTAAGAAAAGACTAGCTAAAATAAGAAATAAAGCTAATTTAGGAATGGTGAGTACTAGTACAATACATAAGCCAAAAAACCTAATGAACATCACCACAACTCTATAAACGTTCCTTCTCAGAAGAAAGAACTGACCACTATCAAAGACCACAGAAGTGAGTCAAAGAAACTTATATCAATGCTCCAACTATAAACATGGTGACTGGAGAGTCCAGGTAAAATGTTTTCCCTATAATTAGAAGCTAGAATTGTGAGTCACCATGGGTCCCTTCTCCCTTTCCCTGTACTGGCATATTCCCATAAAGAAACACAGATGTTTTGTAATGTATGTACTGTATTTTCTGCCTCTCCCTTTGCTCCTTGAATGTCTAAATTGCTTAGGAACTCAAGGATTATTGCTTCATGTGATTCTGACATTCAGTTTATTTTAGCTAAATTCTGAATTTTCCTGAATCAGAAAAAAATTGTTTGGGTTTTATCCGCATCTGAAGTATACTTCTAGTATCTAGTAGATGTTACTGGATACAAATTAAGTGTTTAAACAGTTTCCACATGTAAAAGTGTTCAGTTTGAAAACTCATTTCAGAATTTTGCAATGGTACCACTATATTTTTAAAAGAGGTTAAAAAATGCAGAATATACAGAACTGAGTAACTGTGAATTGCACAAAATTCAAATTTGTAACTGAATCATTAGATGTAGCTGTGTTTAGCTTTTAAAATGAAAAAAAAAACAAACAACTTCTGATTGATTATTTTCCTCTATTTTGCTGGTATTTTTTCCTCTTCTATGAAACCTCTTGATGGTGAAGCTGCTATCTCTCAGTCATGTTACTGAGCCAAAGCAGATGTGGAAAATGAAAATGTGAGCCAAGTTACAGGTAAACTGGGATAGCAGACTTATTTTCTCCAGTCCTATTACCATTGCTCATAAACTTTACAAGGATGTTTGGGAGAGTGAGGACAAGACTGTGGGCAGGCCCTGTTCAGCCTGAGATAAGGCTGAAAAGCCAAATGTTTTAAAATCTCTAGGAAACAGGGCCAAATTTCTCATAAACTTGACCTTAGGGAATCTGATAAGAAGTTGGACGTGATTTTATCCCATCCCTTATTTCCTCCCTTGCTTCTAATAATTACAGGTCATTGAGGATTATTATTCTGCAAAAGTGCTTGGCTCACTGAACTTTATTCACTGTGTCTTCTGAGAGTTACAGTGTTCTGCTGCTTCTGCCTCTTTGGTTTTGCAGCAACACCAATCAGCAAGGGCAAATAGATCCAAGAAACACCCTATGTGATCTAGTGCTGTTGTGATTTAATTAGAAAGTTCTGATGTTTCCATTTCATCTGGGTTACAATTTCAGAGCCTGGAAATGTTACTGTTCTGGATTTCAACTTGCAGAATCCCCCTGACAGTTTGGCCATTCTATTACCTAGCTAGAGGGGAAAAAAATCTTCCTACCCCTTCCATCTTCTTTTCTAAAGTTGGTATGACTGGAGTCTGGAAGCAAATGAGAAGACTTGCCATACACTGGAATCACACAACAAAAGGAATTCAGAGCATTGGAGGACAAAAGGTCAATGCACTGACCCAGATTAGTTTGTTGAGCTAGTGCAACAGTTCCAGCCTGGTTTGCTGTCTCTGGAAAAACAAGTATAGTGGATGTCAGTGGCTGAACTCCCTCTGCTGGAAAGAGCAATACATAAGGGAATCAGCCATGTGATGCCTTCATATTTATTATGCCATTTAGGGATGTGCTGTAAAAAGAAGTTCAGATGCAGCTTAACAGATTTTTTTCCCTTCACCTATATTCTCATGTTGAATACAACTGTGATTGCAATAGAGAGTAAGTACTGAGAAGGATGGAATAATCATGAACCTAATTTCAGATTCCCTTAAAAATTAGCGAGGAACCTCCTGAAATTTTTGAAATTGGCTAGTTTTTTTTTTTCTCTCTCTCTCCTACAGTCAAACTTTATAAATCCTACAAGTAGACTTCTGAGAAACACTTGGAATTTTAGCATGGAAATGTTGCTTTTTGAAAAATGATTATGCTCCTTCTGTAAATGTTTTTCTCATGTAGAAAAACTGTTAAGCAAGGGGATATTTTGCATTCTGTAGTCCAGGAGCTTAGAGTTTGTTTTTATGGGTAATTTTGAGGTTATTAAAATGTATATGAACAGTTCTTCCCGGTGTGGAGGGAAATTTTAATGTGGGAATATATATGGAAGATATAGGGGCTGTTTACACAGCAAAAATAAATCCCCTTAGAATTCGCAAAGAGTCCTTAATAGTTCCCACATCTTTTGGAATAAAGTCACCATATTCAGAAAGACGGGGGCAAACCCCCCATAAGTCAAGCAGTATCAGCTTTCGCTATTTCCCCCGTCTTTTTTGAACAGTAGCACAAGTTAGCGCACTTTCGATTGTGTGAACGACCATTTCGCTTACGGCAGTGGGAACTACAAGCAGTCTTTTCGAAACAGCCAGAGCAGAGCTGAGCCTTGATTGGTTGGAGTGACCAAGGAGGCGGGGTGGACTTGCAAGGGATGAGTCTCAAAGGAAAAGATCCAGCCAGCCGGCTTGCTTTCTAGCATAATTACTGCTCCCCCCCCCGTGTGTGTGTGTGTATATGAGAGAGAGAAAGAGAGTGATCTGCTCCACCAGCTGATCACTAGCTTGCCCTGCTGTGATCGTGTTCTTTTGTATGTGTGTGCGCGCGCATGAGACAGAGAGAGGGAGAGAGAATGAAGCAGTCTGCTCAGCTGGCAGGGATGCAGAGAAGGGAATCAGCTGCTTTCCTTCCCTCCTTTGTCATTATTCCTCTCCCCCCACCCCGTGGTCTCCCTCCTTTGTTGGTTGATTTATCTTTTTTTTCTCTGGCTCAGATGAAGCTATGAAGTTGCGCTGTTTCCCCCTCGCACTGCCCCTCTCCTCACTTCCTCTCCGACTCCTCCCTGGCTTTAATGACAGTGATCTGGAGGCCATGTCCCCCACCTTTGTTTGTGTGAACAAGAAAGGCCAAAAGCTCACAGGATCTTCCAATTTAGCAATAAATCATGTGAACTATGCAGCACTGGTGTGAAAGGACAGCAATGTGGAATTTTGCGCACTTTATTCTGCCATGTAACTGGCACCATTGTTACCTTCAGGCACTGTGAAATTTCCCTTTGAAGACTATACTACTTGTAAGGCCAGATGAAGACGGTTGGGGGCTTGGAGCACTTTAAAAATGCTCCCCCTTTGTGTGTGGCATAGGAATTGTGGCATAAAAAATAAATACCTACATGATTAGGTAATAGAATAAAATGCAAAGTTCAAAATCTTGCCCTTCTCCTCAATATACACATGCATAAATATTCTGCATGTGAAAAGGATAGCTGTGTTTTGACAGACTATAATTATTGCTGCTTAAGTAAAATTTGTAGTAGAGTTTCTAGCCTTGGAAACGATCCTTCCCTTCTTTTGCTTCTTCAGAGTTTTTGATTAAATCATTTATACTGCTAGCAAGAGTTGTTTCTGCAGCCATCAGCACTAAAGAGGTCATGTATGGATTGATCATGCATGTTAAGTTGCTTGATCAGAAGGTGAGAGGGGAAAGAGAGAAGGAGAAACCCAAACCAGACTCTGCTCCTACAACCAGTAATTGCTCACTGCAAGTTGCTGCCTTTGAAGGCAAGTGCCCCCATATCTGTGAGGCTTCGTTTCCCAGACTTACTGTGTGAATACTAGAAACCAGAGATAACAGCGAACCCTATTAAAATAATGGACTTCTGATAATAACATACTGTAGACTTGCATTGGGAGACCTAGAAGATGTCTAGAGATGATGCCTCTCTAGGCATTTTCTAGGATGGCTCTATGATATGTGTCGCATGAATAACTGAAATGGTGGATATTAGTTCTGTGGATATGGGGATCTGACTGTACCTCTTTATTTTCCTATGCTCCTTGTTATATGACTTCATGTCAACTCCCACTTATGGCGTCACTCTCATAGGAAAATTTTCTTGGGAAGGGGAAATTTGACCCACCCTACTTTCCTAGTCTGTGCTTCTTGAATCATATATCCCCACTTGACAGGCTACTGTCATTACCATTTTACCATTTATTCAAAGGAGATTTGCCGTTGCCTTCCTCTAAGAATGAGAAAGTGCAACTTGTCCAAAGTCTCTCAGTGGGTTTCCAGGACTGAACAGGGATTTGAACTCTGGTCTCCTGAAGTCCTAGTCCAAAGCCAAACCACTGTACTGTACTGGCTCTCTGTACTTCTCAGCCCCCTGAAAAAAAAAGGTGCCTAGATTGCTTGCATCAATTGAACAACTGATAGTCTGGCCCTGGCTACTTGTGTATTGCATGCTGGAATCTTGTTTTATCTGTGCCCAAGGGCACTATTTAGATAATATCAATAAAGGATCTGCATTTCTGTATTTGTTGCCTTCAACTGACTATTTAAAAAAAATAATTAGTTTAATTAATGAATATTCCATTTATTCTTTGTGGTCTTTAAGCCTCACACAAATAGGTTTTATACCTGCTCAGATCTATCCATGGAACATTCCAGAGCTGAGTAGCTTTTGGCAGAAATCTCACCCCTTCAGGAGCCAACATAAATAGCGCCAAGAGTTACTCCCCTCAGTGCCTTTTTCTCCATCACGAGATTCACCTTGGATAGCTCTAGTGTTGAGTAGCCCTTCAAGAATTTTTTTCTCTTCTTACATTTATTCCTGTTACACACACACACACACACTATACATAGGCACACATGCATGTGTGCACACATACACACACACATAAATAATAGTTATTCATAGCGGTAGACCTCCCATTTCCCCTACTTCGCCTTTCCTGACTTGTCTGCAGTCATTCTTTTGTCTTTTTATGGCATCCAAGGCCCTATTCAAAAGCTGTCTCTCTTGTGGGGGGAAATTGGGGGCACTGATGGCCACATTGAATTCTTGTTCACTCTGTAAAGGCTTCACAAGCCATGTATTAAGAACTGTTTGTCCCAACTTCATATGTATGAAGCAATCCCTGAAAGTCACCAACATTGCAGCACAAATCATAGACTCATAGAATTGCAGAGTTGGAAGAGACCACGAGGGCCATCCAGTCCAACCCCCTGCCACACAGGAAATCACGATCAAAGCATCCCTGACAGATGGCCATCCAGCCTAAGACCTCCAAGGAAGGAGACCCCACCACGCTCCGAGGGAGTGTGTTCCACTGCCGAACAGCTCTTACTGTCAAAAAGTTCCTCCTAATGTTGAGGTGGAATCTCTGTTCCTGGAGCTTGCATCCATTGTTCCATGTTCCAGTCTCTGGAGCAGCAGAAAACAAGCCTGCTCCATCTTCAACGTGACATCCCTTCAAATACTTAAACAGGGCTATCATATCGCCTCTTAACCGTCTTTTTTCCAGGCTAAACATACCCAGCTCCCTAAGTCTCTCCTCATAAGGCATCGTTTCCAGACCTTTCACCATTTTAGTTGCTCTTCTTTAGACATGCTCCAATTTGTCCATATCCTTTCTGAATTGTGGTGCCCAGAACTGGACACAGTATTCTAGGTGAGGTCTGACCAAGGCAGAATAGAGCAGCACTATTAGTTCCCTTGATCTGGACACTATACTTCTATTGATGCAGCCCAAAATCACATTGGCCTTTTTAGCTGCCGCATCACACTGTTGACTCAATGTTCAACTTGTGGTCTACTAGGACTCCTAGATCCCTTTCGCATGTAGTCTCATTCAGCCAGGTCTCCCCCATCCTGTATCTATGCATTTTGTTTTTCCGCCTTAAGTGCAGTACCTTACATTTCTCTGTGTTGAATTTCATTTTGTTAGCTTTGGCCCAGCTCTCCAGTTTACTCTGCTTTAAAATCCATCCACTTTACTCTGCTTTAATCTCTAGCTGCAAAAAGTGGCCTCTGGCTGATGTCCTCACCAGCCTGTCCACCTCTTTGGACTGGGACTCCATGTTGTCATCATTGATGTCTGAAGCCCAGCCTGCTCCATCTATGCTGCTTGCTGAGACTCAAAGTGGCCCAGAAACATTTCAGTCCCCCTTCCCCAACTCCATGCAGATCTATCTCTGCATGGCCTAAGTCTGGAAGGGGGCAAAAGAGTAGAGGCTGTGCAATCTAAGTCAGGTCACAAGTTCCAGTCCACTACACTTGATAGGGAAGGCCCCCATCTTGATTTATTTGGGAGGAGATATTATTCGTCTGTGTCCTTGGCTGTCAGAGTGGCTAACTACCAGACCTATATGGTGGGGTATTAGCAGTTCCTCTGGGAAAAGATGGCATCCTTTATTCCATACTTGCTGGCCAACCAGAGGAATGTTGCTGTACTCTTCTAACAGGAGACCCACTGTCTTGTCTGTCCAAATCAGTGCAGCCCTTTGTGGTGTGGATTGTGCTGCTAAGGCCATGACAGCATCATCAGTCTCCAGCACTATGCCTGGTTGAGATCTGCAGTCATCTTAGGAGATACAAGGAAAAGGATTGTAGCCCCTCCCTTGCTTTGAGCCCTGGTGGAACAGTGGTTAAATGCCAGCACTGCAAGCCACAAGGTTATGGGTTTGATCCCAGAGGGATCCAAGGTTGATTCAGCCTTCCATCCTTCCATAGGTTGATAAAATGAGTACCCAGCTTGTTGGGGGCAATTAGCTAAAAACATTGTAAACCACTTAGGGAGTGCTTTGGTACTGATAAGCAGTATATAAATATCAATGCTGTTGCTATTGCTACTTGACAGGGAAGGCCTCTTTAATTCAAAGACTGATGCATGCCTCTTCAAGGCCTCTTCAAGATGAGTTTTGGACAGTCTGGAGTTTTTACCCATGCTTCTGACTAAGCAAGACCTTATTGGCACAAATCTGACCTGCCTATGCTGGGTCATGATCTCCACTCAGGAAGTTGCAGAAATTGTTGCAAATGGTTGGATCCCACTGCTCCTCTTACCAGTCTAGATATCAGCCATCCCTGCCACCTAAGAAGTTGTGCTGCTGCTGCTAAACAGTACCTTTGACTCCTCCATCCTCCCACCTTTTCTGCCTATGTCTTTGCACCACCACTGCCTTTCCATCTGCAAACCTCAGTATCTCTTAGACTACTTCACCAAGCGGCAGCAAACCTGCCGGGATTCCTGGGCACTTACCATCATCCACCTAGGCTACATGATCAAGTTTACTCACCTTCCTCCATCAGGCATCTTTTGCTACACTCCTCCATCATGGGTACTCCAGCAAGAAGTCATGACACTGCTCCAAAAAGATGCCATTGAGCAGCTTCTCTGCCAAGCATCTTTCAACGGGTTTTTCTCCTGATACGTCACCATACTGAAAAGGGAAGGTTCGCTATGACCTATCATGGATCTAAGAGGGGTAAACCAGTACATCCATCCCAAGAGGTTTCGAATATTCTCACTATCAGCCATTCTTTCCTTCTTGAAACCTAGAGACTGGTTTTCATCTTTGGATCTACAAGATGCCTACTTCCATATCTGCATCCTTCCTCACCACAGGAAGTACCTGCATTTCACTGTCGGCCACAAACTGTACTAATAGAAGATCCTTTCCTTTGGTTTGTCCACTACTTCTCGGGTGTTCATTGTGAAGGCAGTGGTAACTTCTCACCTCAGAATCAAAGGGATAAGGATATTCTTGTACCTGTGTCATGATGGAGTGCCCAAATCCATCATGGTTAGTTCATCTGCAAAACCTACAGATAACATCATCTGGAAAATTCCACTCCCCGTTTTCCATAGCAATAGGCATTTTAGAGGGTGGGACCCTCATTTCCTAAACATGACATCACATCACCTGACTGAAGAGCCAATCAAATATGGCAATGCAGAACCAATCAGATTTCACCAATGGAGTTTAGGAGTTTCTGAATTCCTTTGTTTGATGCCAAAAGGCAAGACCAGCAAGAGAGGGGGACGTGATAACTGAAGTCTGAAGAGCAGACCCTCCCTCATGGGCTTTATAACATCGAAAGAGCCCAAATGATATCTGAAATATGGGGCAGAGACTACCATTTGAATGACTCTGAATTACATTACAGAGACTGAGTACTATGGACTTCATAAATGTAAGTTACTATTTCCTTAGCTTAGGGAATGTCTAGTTAGCATGTGTTAGTTTTATGATTTATTTTAACCCTATGACTTAATGTATTTCATGTAAGCCTAAGCTGAGTTCCTGGAGGAGAGATTTCCCTCCATGCTAACTACTTAAGCACTTGGAAATAAAAACAAAGTTTTCTCTCTTTTTCCTACAACTGGCTTCAAGTGCCTTTTCAGTCAGCTATCTTGAGTCTCTTCTCTAGGGAATAGAGAAGGGGATTGGGGATCCCAACAGAGTGAGTGGTTCACTGGTTAGCCAGAGAATTGTCCCAGTTTCCCACTGAACTGGGTTCTGAGTGACAAGCAGTGGGTGGTGGCGGCTTCCAACTCAGAAAGGGATTTCTAGACTAGGGGAACCCTTGAGAATGTGTTTTCAGATTGTACCAAAAGGCTGGGAACTCCCTTCCCTTCTCTGTGAAGTTGGATTGCACAGAGAAGGAAGGGTTTTCCACCTTAACTACATGGATGATTGGCTTGATGGAAGACAAGTTGCCTTGATGGAAGACAAGTTGCACAAAGATATAGACAGAACTCTAACTCCTAAGGGCCATTGGGTGAATATAGAGAAATCCTGTCTCACCTCCTCCCAGTCTCTCCCCTTAGGAGCAATCTTAGAGACTAGGATTACCCAAGCATTTCTTCCACTATACTGGGCTATACAAGACCTCATTGGTCAGTTTTTGGACATGATGACTGTACTGGTTCAATTGATTATGAAAATGTTAGAACTGTTTGCTGCCACCACAATGGTTACCTCATGTGCACAGTTTTGATTTTGACATCTGCAGTTGTGGTTCCTTTGGCACTTCAATCCAATACAAGAATCTGTACACAAGAGGCTAGAGATCCCATCTCAGATCTGCTGAACATTGCGCTGGTGGCTTCAGTCTTCCAGTTTGGCCAAAGGGATGCCTTTTTGCCCTCCCTAGCCTATGACTCTCACGAGCTTGGATTCCTCTCACTCTGGATAGAGCACTCACTGTGCAAGCCTCACAGTCTAGGGAAAATGGTCAGCAATAGAGCAGCATCTCCACATCAGTGCCCTGGAGATGACAGCAGTCATCAAGGCTTTCAGGTTGTTCAAAGGCTCCATCAAGGTGACAGTTGTGTAGGTACTGTCAGACAATATGACCACAGTGTATTACATAAACAAGCAGGGTGGCACCATGTCCCCCACAATGAACACTCTTGCGATGCACCTGTGGGGCTGGAGCATTCCTTGGTCCATCATTCTATTAGTCCTGCATGTACCAGGACAGGACAATTTTCTAGACGACTCCCTCAGTTGCATAGTAGCAGAGGCACACAAGTGAGTTCTGTCAGATCAGGCCTTCACCCTGATAGTGCACTGGTGAAAGTCTCTCTTCTGTTGACATGTTCACTTCCAATCAGAATGACAAATGTGAACCCTTCTGCAACAGACGTGTTCATGGCTAGGGCTCAGTGGAGGATGTTTTTCTCTTCACTGAACCTTTGCTTTATCTGTTTCCACTCTTTCTCCTGCTCATGAGGGTGCTGGTGAAGATTCAGCAAATGTCCTGCCAGGAGGACCTTTGGCTCCTATACTCACCAACTCTGCTCAAAAAGGCAGAGAGCCAGGTGAGGCCAGATCTCAAACCTCTTCACCTGACTGCCTGGCAGCTCTGCAGGCATTAGCAGCATGCATCTGCTCTATTTTGCTGGCCTTACATAAGCTCTCCACTCGTTCCTATACTCTTAAATGGCAATGCTTTTGTGCCTCTGTTCAGACTTCAGATCTTGTATCAGTACTAACAGATAAGAAGAAGATGATGAGCTTTCTGCTGCATCTGAAGGAGAAAGGTCTCTCCCACTCCTTGTTACAGATTTGCCTGGCGGCCATAGAGTACACCAGCCATCCAATCATCTGGCTGTGGCTCTTCAGAAGTGCTTCTGTCAAGGGGTTATTGAAATGTCTCTCACCTGGATCCTGTTCCATCTTGGTCCCTTTCACTCATCCTTTCTCAACTTAAGCAGAAGCCCTTTGAACTGATGGCTACCCCAGTTCTCCAGCTTCTTATGCTCAAGACAGTCTTCTTGGTGGTAATCACCTCTGCTAAGTGGCTGGGTGAGCTTTATGCCCTACGGTCAAACCAGTCCTATATGATTCTTCATAGAGGCAAGGTGATATTTCACTTTGACCCAGCATTTCTCCCAACTGTGGTCTCCCCATTCCACCATAACCAAGACATCATGTCACTGTCCTTTCCCTCATCCCTGCTTGAAAAGGCCCTATGTTGCTTGGTCATATGGCAGGCTTTGACTCACTACACTCACCATGCTGCTCAGGAAGTCCCCCAGACTGTTCATCTGCTACAGAGGAGAGAAATCCAGTCTCCCAGTCTTGTCGCAAAGAATATTGAGGTGGATTGTTGACCTTATCAGCCAACTTGCCAAGAAGCTTCTACCATTGTGGCTTGGGTCTCATTCGACACACACAGTTTCCACTTCTCATGCATGGCTCTGGGGCATCTCCCTGCCAAAAGTCTGCAGAGTGGCTAGTTGGGCTCAGCCGTCCACCTTCATTTGGCACTTTTGGATTGACTGCAGGGCACGGGCAGATGTGACATTTGGAAGAGCAGTGCTATTGTCTATCCTTGGTGGGCCTGCCCCACCTTCATTTGTAAGCTAGCTAATCACCATTTGTGTGAGGCACAGAAACCATGAAGAAGGACAGGTTGCTTACCTGTAACTGTAGATCTTTAAATGGTCATCTGTGCCCTCAAACAAACCCTCCCTCCTCCCCTCTTTTTCTGCAGGCCCACTCTGCTCATGACAGATGTCAGAACTGAGGGGAGTAACTCTTGGTGCTGTCTATGTTGGTTCCTGAAGGGTTACTGCCAAAAGCTATTCAGCTCTGGAACGTTCCATGGATGGATCTGCACAGGCACAAGACCCATTTGTGTGAGGGCACAGATTATCACTCAAAGAACTACAGTTATAGCAGCCCGTCCTCCTTATATGAGCAAATCCCATTATCATAATAACATATAAAACAGTTGAAAATTGTTTTTTAAAAAAGCCTATTTCCTTCCAATGACAAAGGTCACTGTTTCCTCCATCAACTAATGGATCAGCTTTTCTGGAGTTGTTGGGTGGGGGTCTGGGTTTATGTAAAACTCAAACAAAAAAGTTTTGGATCTGAATGCAGAACACCAGACATTTCTTTTACCAGGCAATACCCTGCTTAGCTTAACATTTTCTACTCCGAGGGCTTTATCAGACCACCCCACATTAAAGTTCTCTTGCGGGCATAAATTGTGTTGTTTTTATGCCAGCAAAAGAACCCCCCCTACCAGACTTACCTTGAGCAGCATTAAAGAGGCTTCCCGAACAGTAATGGAGCACAATGGAGAAGTAAACAGAAGGAACTCTGTTTACTTCTGGGTTCCTGATCTCGGTGATTCTTGCAATAAGATACTAGTGTGGGAAATTTAAAAATAAAAGAACTCCTCCCCCCACAAAAAGTACAGCAAAGCACAAAAACACACTTTAAAAGTCCCAAGTTCATGGGGGGGGGTCATAAAAGGAGTGCCCCCTATCTGGCAGTCGCGATCTCACCTAGAAGTTGTTGCCCTTTAATGCTGTATTTATGAGATTAAAATGTCGCTAAGTTTCAAATGCCTGCAATGCCGACAACAAAGCACCATGGCTAATCTATTGATGGCTTGGGCTGTCAATAAAAAACAACAACAACAGCTTTTTAACAATATATGATCATGAAAGGATGATGTCATCTGGTACGTGTGCCCTTTCGTGATCATTAGGCATCCTTATGACACCATATTTGCCTGGTCTGATAAATTCCTGAGTGACAGCAGCTGTCCAGGTTCAAAGACAGCAGACTTTCACGTTGCCTGTTATCTGATTCTTTTAACCAGGGATGCCAAGGACTGAACCTGGAATCTTCTGAAAGCAAAGCAGATACTCTAACTGTGACCTGCAGATAAATCTGCAAGATAAGTCTTCCATAGCTTCTTCTCCCCACTAATGTTAAAATACAGTAGTAGCATAGCAATGGCCACCAGGCAAAGGCAGAGACTGTAGTTACAGGGTTCATAGGAGCAGAATACAGTTCATCATTTCCTTCAAACATTATTTCAAGGTACAATCTGTAACCCAGTTCCTCAAATGCATGCACTGCTGAAGTAGTTCCCTCCTTATGAAATGGCTTGTTCTTCTTCAAGGCTACAGATGATATTTTAAGGTAGATGAGCTCTGAGAGTGGCAATGATGATTGCACTGAATTCAAAGCTTTCAAACTGCAGATTCATCAGCTTTTCAAAACAAGTGTTTGCCTCTTTGTGGCATTTGCAAAAAGAACATGTCCATGTAGTGATTGTTGTTCTTTTAGCGTTTCTGTTTACCAGTACTGATGTTGGATACCAATGTGTGGAACACATGTATAACTGGCTTTTATAGCCACAGAACCAAATTGAAGGAAAACACAGTTAGAAGGTTGTTGAGAATATAGAGTTGTAGGAGAGAACTGGGAAAGGGAATGAGTGTTAAAGAGTAAAATGACATTTTAACTGCTCTCTCCCACTGTGTTGAGTTTAAATTTCAGTAGCAGATTACAATCTAGAGTCTTGCTAAATCAGGATGTAGGTAACATAGTTGGCTACTGGGCTGCTAAGTAAGTGTTGCTGCTACTATTGAAAGAACGGCCAAGCTTTTACACTTTGGCAGTGGGGAAATGATTCATGTAGGAAAAGAAAAGGGAGAAAGAATAGTAGTCTGCGGACATTCTAGATATTTGTTTCATTCTAGATGGTAAGAAATTAATGAAATTGATTGAAAAGTCAAGGAATACATGTGAGGTACTTCACAAAAGGGGCCCTGAGTGGTAGGATTGTGAGGTGAGCTATGCTTGCTGGAAGATAAGCAGCCGCTCACTAATTTACACTGCATCAAACCATTGGTCCATCTAATTCAGTTACTCTCTACAATGCCTGAGAGCAACTTTATGGGGTTCTTTTCCAGCCCTGGAGATGGCAGGGATCGAACTTGGCACATTTATATGCAAAACATATGCCTGGTCGCTGAGCTACAAGCCATCCTTTCTCTTGTCCTAGACAATAATTTTGCAGTCAGTACCTGCAGATAAGAACTAATCAGTTGTGATCAGTGAATCAGTGGATCTGATTTTTAGCGACCTGTTCTCATGTTATAATTTGCTGTCAAACGTCAAACCATGATATTTTATGTAGACAAAGTGTTTACCATGTTGCTTCCTTCTCTGGGATGTACTGTATATGTTTCTCTCCACATTGTTTCATTGCTCATAATGTAAATGGAGGCTTCCATTTTGAAACCTGCTTTTGTACACAAATGTGACTATACTCATAAGGCTCTTTTATTTCAACTTTTTTGCTGGCATGGTTAAATTTTTTCTCCCTCTGGATAGGATTCCACACAGTGGCCACATTGGGGTGACTATATCTCTGCTTATTATTTCTTGTGCATGCAGCCCCATTGCAGCTCTGCTTCTGGTGTGCCTAGCCAAGAAGTTTTTAGTTAACCACAACTTCCCATTTCATTCAGATTGGAAAACTATGCTTACTAGGTTCAGAACAAGGCAAGGAACAGTGTCGCGCTGTGGTTTAAGATCCTGGCTTGTTCCATAGCTGGGAGCTATAGTTCCCAATTTGGATGAAATGGGAAAATGCGGTTAATTAGAGACTTCCTGACTCTTGGGCAGGGGAACTCTGCGAAGGGAGAAACAGAAAAGCTGCATATATGGCCTGTAAATTTCACATTGTGTTAAGCTGATTGTCCACGTTGGCACAGTTTGCGTTCTCAGCAGCAACTATGCTGTTAGTATAATATAAGGGCTCTTCTGTGTTACTAGAATTAGTAGTTCTTGAGTCCAGGGTTGAATGGATGAAGGTGGGGGTAGACATATTCCAGTGCCCCTTAGCTATCAGTGGTGCTTTCTACACTGAAATCTCCCTACTGTAGGGTAGGATTCACATCATAGACAGATAATTACCAATGTTCTGCCAATTAATCAGAGTTTGGTTTGAAATAATAAGAATGGTTTTGTCTTCACCCAGCTCTAAACATGTAAGGGCTGAGAAGATCAAGAGGGACTGCGTGTTTAATTGCTGTGTCTTTCCTGTATTTGGGGGTTGTCGATGGTGAAAATAATCCTAATCGAAATCACAGAGAATATCTTTTGTCCCAACAAGATCCCATTCAGATGAAGGGGGGGGGCAAAACCTCCTAAAACTGCAGGGGGAAAGCCTTTGCAGCTTTTCCTGAGGTTTTTAAAATAATGCATGGAAATGCGCATTACCTCTCGTTTGGACAACCGATTCGCATCACAGCGTATTCTCGGCAAGGGCAGAAGTGGAAAGCTGATTGGTTGGATGTGCACAGGAGTGGGCTTGCTGGCAATGAAGTGGCTGGAAGCACCTTTCTGGAGTTTCACATTGCCTATCGTGCACTTTTTTTGCTGCGCTGAGGGGACCAAACAGCTTTTTAAAGTGGAAGGTCACACTTGTACACCTTTGATTTACAGTTTAAAAAAAATAACATGCAGCGGCAACAACTTGTGGAGAATAATAACACAAGTAATTCACTCTCAGCCACCATCTTAATTTGCAGGCATAGCTGTGTGTGAACTTTGAACACGGATAGCTTCACTTGCCAAAGGACCATAGAGACAAATGAACGCTGCTGAAAATTTGCATTAATGCTCAGCAGTCAGCATTATATCTTCTTGTCTAGACAACTCCCGGAACAAGAGAATGTCAAGAAGAGGAGCTGACTCTCATCTTCAGAGTGACTTGCCAGTTTTCTGTATGCAGGATGTTTTCCCGCATTCACCCATGCAACTGTCAGACATGCACCCTTGGAAATGCCACAGTCCAAGAAAAGTTTAATATGATTTAATATAAACTAACCCTGTGAACTGAGCAGACAAGGATTATTTTCAATACTGGTTGTTGCTATAAGACAGCATTCATGATTATGTAACATTTAGATTATATAAATCTGTTTGCTTGTTGCCTCATTGGAACAAAGGTACTGTATATACGATCAAAATAATATGTATGCGATACAAAAGATTGGCAAACTGTTCAAATGTCCGTTTGCACAAATACGTGTCATTCAGAAGAGGGCCAGCCAAATACACTGCAAAGTCCATGTGCACCATATCTGGGGCTTCATACGGATTTTCTGAAAAGCTCCATACTACTTCCAAATGTGAGACCGTTTGAACACTCACATTCACACAGATATGAACAGGCAGTGCAATATGATTGGCTGGACGAGCACAGGGGACAGGGCTAGCAAACAGGGAAAGTGGCTGCAGCCACCATGTTGGCTTTTCAGCTAAGCGAGGGCCCGGTAAGTCGATCAAACTGCGATCTCATACTCTTTTTTTATTTCTTTATTTGTAAATATGAAGTGTTGCTTGTGCACACCCTGGGGAACTTTTTTTTTTTTTTTTAAATTGGCAGTGGCAGATTTAAAATCACAAATAAATCACTCGCAGCAGCCATCTGGCTAGAGGGCCATGCAGAGTTTAGGGGGGCTCTTTTGGCCATGTAGACAGGGTGCATCATTGCGAATGCCTGCCTTTCTGAACATGTTCACATCCCCCCCCCCATATAGACAAGACCAAAGATAAAATGTCTATGGATTAAACCACCCTTTAGATTCTGGTAGGCCTGATAAGAAGTAGTAATCTGAATGTTGGACTAGAACCCTGGAAGGCCAGGGTTCAAATTCCCACTCCACCATGGAAACCCTATCTGAACAAATCAGCCAAGAAAACCCCATGCTAGGGTTGCCCTGGGTCACATAATTCAAAAATGACTTGAAGATGCAAAACAACAACTACATATGTTCCCTGTCCAAGAGCTATAAAATAAGCCCCATGTAGATTATTAAAATGGTACTGACTGAGGTTTCCACATGCACAAACAATACTGCAGCCAAAATTAAAATTTAAATAATGATAATTTCCTCAATTTTGAAAGTAATATTTGTTTCATTTTTAAATGTATTTTAAATAGTATGAGCAGTTTTAATCCTTCTTTTAAGACCGCTTCAGATTTCTCTTTATAAAACAAAACAAAACCACCAACAGTGCTGTATGCACTTTTTAATGAATTGCTTAAATTTCAAGTAGTTTTATGGGCAGTGTACATCCTCAGTGCCCATATGTTTTGAGGCAAACCACTTTACCTTGGAGAGTATAATATAATATAAAAGAAGAAGTCTGTTTTGTACTGGAAACCTGAAAACGGTCTTCTAGACTTTTCTTCAAAGTAATAATGGGGTTAATTTTAATTTGTAGCAAATTGAATTTCATTCAAGGGACTTTATATGCCCAGATTGCATTATAATGTTAATTTGTGTTATGTTACAGAATACATTCTAAGAATGTTGTAGCCTTCTATAGATAACTGTGTGAGAGATTAAAAGAAAGCTTCAAATTTTACAGTATCCCATGAATTACCATAACGTTCAAATGAATTAACTTTGTGCAATGAAAAGGATCTGCCAAAAATAAGTATTGTTATCATCTAGAAAAAGTCCCATCAGTGCATTAACACAAGTATCCAGACTCCCACTTTCAAGTGACTGACGAGAGTTTTTGAAAGATGTAATGCAGACATAATCCAGATCCACTGATTAAATATACTCTTTCACATATCTGTTATTTGTTGTCTCATTGGACCAAAGATGAAATGTCTATGGACTAAACCACTTCTGGTAGAAGATTCGCTATCAGTTCTGTTACTCCATTTTAAATTAATAGCTCTGCTGTGTTTTTTCTTGTGATTTTGAATGCCTGTTGTGACCCCAAGGATAAATGTGAGATATAAACAATCATCAACATAATCTTGTCCATTCTGGAAGCAGCAGTTTTAGAGAAGTTCTTCTACTAGATAAATCCTGTGAGTGTGTGTTAGCTTTTGACATAAAAGGTGATTTTTAATTATTTTGGAGTGACTGTAGCTCAGTACTAGAGTGCAGACTTCACATGTAAAAAGGTCCCAGACTCCATCCCTGGCATATCCAGTTAAAAGAATCTGGCAATGGAAAAGACCTCTGAGTAGCTATCAATCAGAGTAGACAATATGGAGCTAAACAGCAAAATAATTTGACCTGATAAAAGGCATATTCTTATGTTCCCTGACTATGAGATGCCTCCTTGTGAAAGGGTAAGAAGATGTGTTAATACTTATTGATACAAATAATTGAACGTCTGTTGATATAAATATCTGAAGTTCCTATGGCCTCTTTCTCAAAGGTGTAACATCAAACTTCAGATTGCTAAAACCTGCAGTTTCTGCCTGTTACTACTTATCAAATCTAAATGGTTATGTGAGTGGTACACATGTTTCCATTTGTTATGGTGTGCCTTCAAGTCATTTATGACTTAAGGTGACCCTAAGGTGAAACTATCATGGAGTTTTCCTGGCAAGATTTGTTCAGAGAGGGTTTGCCCTTGCCCTTCTGTGAGGCTGAGGGAGTGTGCCTTGCCCAAGGTCACCTAGTGGGTTTTCATGTCTGACTGGGGATTCAAACAATGGTCTCCAGAGTCCAAATCCAACACCCAAATCATTAATTACACCACACAGTTTCCATTATAGACAGCTACAGTAATTTTAATTTAGTTCTTTTTAAAATTAGTAGGTCTTCTCTCAGAACCTTTCCCTAAATAATATGGAAAACAAGAGGCCTTTGATAGATTTCCTACATAGAAATATTTTTCATGCAGCGTACAAGGCCAAGATGGCCAACCAGTGAGCTGGATGCAAGCCCCACCCTGATTTTTCCTAAGCCCTAACAACTTGGTCATAGTAAAAGACATACTTCCATTTCTTTTATGATAGTTGTTTGAGTCATTTCTTAGATGAAGCATGTACAACAGGAGTGGACCACTGCTAAAGGTTGAAAGCCACACACCCATCCCCCCATCCCCCATGTCAGAAAAACATAGGGGTGAAAAAAAAATGGACGAGTGGATGCCATTAGCTATTTAGATGCACTTGGGGAAATGTTGGGCCCCCATATGTGTTTTGAAAAGCAGTTATAGGCCTTTTGTTTCAAAATCAGAAGTGGTTGTCCCATAGCACTCCCTAGAGGGTAGCGGGAGGCATTTGGAGATACTGAGGGAATACCAGTGTTTTAAATAATTGATTAAAACTGCCTGTATATAAGGTGAACATTTTATTTGGTGCAGAACAAATTCAGCTCTCCAAATTGATAGGGGGAAGGGACCATTGGGAGATGCAGAACTAACTCTGGGGTCAAGCTTTATTCACTCCTGACCTAGCATTTGGCAGGGGGACCAGGATAGAGCTAAACTACTTTTTCAAGGAATGGGAAGTCAAGGTAGAGGCTTTCATGTTATCATGGAGGCTCTGTGCCAGTCTATCTGATTTAAAATGGCAGTATTCTTTTCCTCTCCCACCCCACATCCTTGTTTTCAGGCACCTTCCTTGACAGATACTTCAGCCTGAGATGGAGATTGTGGACACTTCTTGCTGTGGCAGGTTTGATGGGGACAGCACACCTTAGGGTCACCAAGGTGCTGCTCAAAGGTTCATGATCTTGTCCATACCTATTGTAGGCTAAGCAGCAAGTTTCTGCCCCCACAGTGAAACTTTTGTCAATGGTTGGGTTTCACACACCCAAGTTTAGATCCAGATTTAGGCACATACAACTGGGCCAGCACAAGTGGATTTCTCCATACCCTCCCCTGAAAAAAGCAACATACAGGCTTTGCCCCCCCCCCTTTTTAAATCGGGTAACCTAAGGGGCAAAGTAGTTGAGGGAGAAGAGGGGACCCCTGAAGATTTGGCAGAGGAAATGCTTTTGAGAGGATCTTTGCTCACAGAAAGTGCCTTTTTTGTACACTCTTCAGCAGCAATTTAGCAGGATCCCCCAGTCGAGTGTGTAGAATTTTGAGAGGCAGAGGGTGAGTGTTGTAGATGATGCCATGCTTAGGAAGGAGCAGGGAAGTTGATTTCAGCCAGTCTAGTTGTACATGCCTAAATTTGAATCTAACAAGCTGTCATGTGTTTTGTCAATATAAACTTATTTCTTGAAAATGTCACTTCTCTTTTTCTGGTCAATCAGTTCTTTTGTATCCTTCTTCATTTCTCAGTGTTCTAAAAATGCCTTTGCTTTAGTTGGAATAATTAGGCAGCTGTTAAGACTGCAGTAATAGGCAGGCATGGAACCAAGGGGTAGCTGAGCCTTGAGGACAGGGGAGCAGAGAATAGCTCTTTGGCAGAGGAGCACTAGCAGTGCCAGATCGTGCTTTACATAACAGAAGAGACAGACCGCACTGCAAATGCTTGCTTGGCACTGTGGAGAGAGCATTTTATGTATCACGAGGTAATCAGCATCAAGCCATAGCAACAAAGGCAAAGGGAAAAAGGAAAACGATTCATTCTCTCCTCTGCTCCTCATATAGTTGGCCACATACTCTGTGCCTGTGGGTGGATGTACATGTGTGTGTTTGTGCAAGTACATGTGATGGAGAGGCGTCCCCTTCTCCCCTTCTAAGCAGAAACATGATCACCTCTGTTGAGTGACCCATCTCTATTTTGCTACATTGAGCTTTGTTTTAAATTGGTGTTTAACAGTTAGAAATAAATGAGTACCCTGTGAGTTATTTTTATTGTGAAGAAACTAAAGAATTGGTTTGGCTTTTTACAAGTGTGTGTATTAGAGAGAGAGAGAAAGGAAGAGAGAAAAGTGATGCTTCTTTCGGCACCACATTTTGGAAATGCCTGTTATGAAGCAAGGCAGTTCTGTTTTCTTGAATATTTGAAACACTAAAACATCTAACATGTTTATAGTGACATATTCCATGCAATGCAACATCAGCCTGGATTGTTCTGTAAATTTTCAAGCCACTCCTTGCATTTTTTCCCCACCAAAAGGGCATTGGCACTGAGGACAGTTATCGAAGCCAGCTTTAGGATATGTGTTGTGATGGCCGCTGCTGGAGGCTCTCACCATTGTAAGAGGCCCGCTGCCAACTTTGGAGACTCTTGGCCCTCCTGCTTCTACTCACAGCCACTTTCTATTCACCCACTTTCTCTGAGCCTCCGAGGAAGCCGAACCAGGAGGCAGACCAGCATTCTTCACCTGCCTTATATGCTCCCTTTGGGCAATTAGGTCTGGAGCAGAACTTGGAAAAGTTCTTTTTTGGGGGGATTACAACCCTCAGAATCTGCACAAGCAATTCTGGTAGAGTGGATTGTGAGTGTTGTATTTAAAAACAAAACAAAACACTTTTCTACATTGTAGTCGGAGGGGTGGGTAAGTGAATGGGCAGCAAGAGGAGAAGAGGAGCAAGCTCATTGAAGGCATCTTAGCCAAAGCCCCTGCCAGACCCTGGAGTCTGCACTTAAAATTACATTGACTACTTTTAAAATGTAGAACTACTTTATTTCAGACCAGAATATACAATATATGTAGCAAAGAAAAGACCCTCCCTCAAGACACAGAAACACCACATTAAACATGAATATATAATTGCAGTATTATTTCAGTGCTGTAAAACAATTATAATTCATTATCCTGATAACAGAAGCTGATAATTTATAGAGAAGAACCAGTTCATAAGTCATTATTATACATATAATTGTAGCACTTTTTGCCTGCATTTGTTGTAGTTTGTGGTTGTTGTTGTATAACTACAAGTTATTTCTGATTTATGGCAGCCTTAAGGGGGGACTATCACAGGGTTTTCTTGGCAAGATTTGTTCAGAGGCTGAGAGAGTGTGACTTGCCCAAGGCCACCCAGTAGGTTTCCATGACTGAGTGGGGATTCAAACCATGGTCTACAGAGTCATAGGCCAGTGCTCTAACCACTACACCACGCTGGCTCAGTCATTTGTTGTGGTAGACAGCTAGAATCAAATGCTAGAATGAGACCCTCATGTTCAGAGGGTATTTTTAATTACTGTGCTAGGTTGAAATATTGTTCCCTTCCCAAACCCATTTGCTATTAGGGTGGATCCAACACAATACAATCCACACACAAGAGGGCAGTATCAGCAGGCTTGGGAAAACCCTCAAGGTTTGCTGAAGTACAAAACATGAGGAGGGGAGAAGAATCATACATGGAACACATCCCACCCTAAATCCAGTCTGCTGAGGATGAAGCATGCTCAGTGAGAGTAGTGTGTCAGTTGACTAACTCTTGGGAGGAAACAAAAAATGGGTCAAGAAATTGGAATGGAGTGTCCAGAAAGAAGACTAGAACCCTACAGAGAAGAGCTTTACTCACCAACTTTTATTGCCAGTCCTCCTTGTAGTCCTCTAAACTGTTATTTGTTGCTGTACTTCAGTATTGTTCTCACATTTATTTTGTTCTGTGCTGCTAGTCTGTTGTTTAGTAGAGATACTAAAAGATATGATATATCTCTTCTAAACACATCAGTTGTTGTTGTGTGCTTCAAGTTGCTTCCAGCTTATGGAAACTCCAAGGCAAACGTATCATGGGGCTTTCTGAAGCTGAGAGTGTGTGACTTGCCCAAGGCCACCCAGTGGGTTTTCATGGCTGAGCAGGGATTTGAACCCTGGTCGCCAGAGTTGTAGCCCAGCACTCAAATCACTACGCCATGCTGGCTCCCAAACACATCAGAGGATGAACTCTTCTGTCTGACATGTTATCCATTGAACTCTTAAATGAACTCTTCTGTCTGACATGTTATCCATTGAAATGAGTATCATTACAATATAATAATAAAGAGCTCCTTCTCATTTGCATGAATATTTGCTTCTTTTAAAATGGCTCCTCTTCTTAATAAATCTATAAGACACACTGATTTTCAAATGTAGATGATGTCCTTTCTTCTTAACGAGAAGTGAAAGTGAAACTATATTTAGAGGTTCCTCACTTGTGAACAATTCAACATTCACTTTCTTTTTTTTTTCTTTGAATATTTAAAACAAATTTTAGTTCTCTCCGAATGTAGGGATACTTTGGGGTAATGTAATAGAAAACAGTACCATAAAAAGTTATATTTCTGAAGTAGCTGCTGGATGTTTTTCAAATGTTTGCTTGTGTTCCAGCTTGTCAGGTGCTTATGCCCAGAGTTTAGAAAGGTCACATTTTTGGAGAGCAACTTTCAGAATTCCTGGGTCAACACAGTAACCTTTCCAAGCTCTACACATGCCCAAATGGGAGCACATACATTAAGTAGGAAGATCCATGGCAGGTGAAGAAGAAAGTGTTGGGATATGTCGTTTGCAATCCAATAAGTTGAGATGTTTGACTGTTGAAAGGGTTAACTGATAGAAGCAAACAATTTGTGATGTAATTTCCTACTGAGTTGTGATTGGCTTTCTAGAGGGGAAAGGTGTGTCCAAGTCTTTCTTTGTTTGGAAAGCTGCCAAGAGGCTTAATATTCGCCATGATGATGTTCCCACATATTTTGTTTTTTAACATGTAGGTTTTAGTTGTATTTTACTAGTTTAGCCTTCACTTGTTAAAATGCTGCTGATATTCACTGAGATATGCACAATGACTGTAAATAAAGATGTTTTTATACTTTAAAACTACTTTTGACTGCAGTCTTTTATGCTAGAGAATATAAACTGGGGATGAATCTTGTGTGGATGGCTATCTTAAACTTGCATGCTTGGAATTAATACATGACTGCTGCATATGTATTTTAAATAGAAACTCTGCTGCTAAGTTCTGTGCTTTCAAAGGGGGTTAAAGCCACCCTTTTTATGGCGCCTGTTTTGCAAAGGTACTTCCAGTAAAGCACAGGGGGTAACAATATTAACATCCCATTAGAAAGTGGTAGAGAAACAGAGGTCAGAGAGTAGGCTGAGAATAGGCCCATGACCAGGCCCAAGAACATTAACCTTTAGATGAACTTCAGTAGACTTCCTCAGTGAAAAGCTGCCCAGATAGAGGCAAGTTAGTAGATTAAGGAACTGACACTGACACCATCTTGTTCCTCTGATGTGACCTGTTCCAGAAGGATTGTGGGACACTGAGCAGGTTTCCCAGCGAAACTACCTGCAGTTATCTTTCCTGGACAGGTGCCTCAATCATGTAGGAAGCAGGGATCCAGTGCCTTAGTCCATAGGGATCTTGGTTTGAGCCCTGCAGCATCTGATGCAAATCATGCATATATTTTCTGATGAACCATGAGTAACTAAGACAATGCATGATTTGATATACATTTATTTGTATTTACAGCTACTATGAAGAATTCATACTGGTTTTGAAAAGGGGGGAACATGTTGAAGGAAATGCAATAAATTTCTAAAGAACAGTGACCATCGTAAATTTTCTTAATTATATGTGTAAAAGGGTTTTTGTCTAAACTATTACTGGTTGGAAAGTGTCTATGAACATTGTCCATATTCCAAGCAGCTGTTCAGTTCGACTGTGTTTCAGTCACTTTTTATTCACTATAGACTCAATCCTGTGAGGCTCTGAGCATTGTAAATCTGAAATTACAGAGTACTTACATGATTTATAAATTAACCACATGCTCCTGTGCTGTGCCAAATCAGGGCCAGGGCCTTTAGGATGATGTTCATTTAGTGATGTTAATTAATGTGAAGAGATGGGGTGCTGTTGCCTAAGAGGTCACTTTCAAATTCAAAAACCTGAAATATGGTTCTCCTTAGAGAACTGGATTGTGGTATGTTCCATATATTTTCTTTCTGGTTGACATAGCCTGCATTCATGCTACTAGTATTTTTTTTCTTGCTGAAGCTAACATAACCTATTGTTTCAGCCTCCATGTGTAGTATTCTTCCATATATCTCATAAAAGAGGATAGGCAGAAATTTACACAGTCATGTCAAGAATTTTGCCAAAGATCTGTTTTAGCATTCACAGAGTAAGAAGATAATACCCAGGTTTAATTTCAGTGGTAGCTCGTTTCTTCCATGTTAGTAAGGTGGTGAATCTGCTTTGTGTTGTAGTCCAAACTTTAAAGGAGCTAACCAAGGGGCTGTACCGATTTCCTTTAAAGTAAAGACAAAAACCCAGAATGGATTCATTGTCCCCCTAAGATAGAAATCACTCATGGCCCCTGCTTGAACCACAACCATGAAATATAACTGTGATAAACCGTTACAATTTTTTTACAAGATTTAACAAAGAGAAAATCATTAAAAAACATCTTAGGTGGTCTGAATATCAACCATTAAAATGAATATGCTATTCTTAATATCTTTTTTAAAACAATATCCCACTGCAATTAAAACACACAGAAACACACACACAGAGGATTTTCTGCTGGAAAGGAAAACATTCAGATTTAGGGTTCACATTTTAACTAAACCAGTGTGTGTGTGTGAGAGAGAGAGAGAGAGAGAGAGAGAGAGATTTTCAAGCAGACAAAGATACTGTTGAGTGGTCATCTCCCATCATTTTAAGATTGGTTTTAAGAAGACATTAACTGATTTAGAGCAAGGACTTTATTACACATAGCCAAAATCACAGAATATATAATAGTCATATAATAGTCATAATGCTCATATAATAGTATAATAGCTCATATAATAGTCGTAATGGTTTCATAGAAACACAGAATCATAGGGTTGGAAGAGACCTCAAGGGCCATCCAGTCCAACCCCCTGCCATGCAAGAGTACACAATCAAATCATTCCTGACAGATGGGCATCCAGCCTCTGCTTAAAAACCTCCAAAGAAGGAAACTCCGCCACACTACGAGGCAGTGTATTCCACTTCCGAACAGCTCCTACTGTCAGGAAGTTCTTCCTAATGTTTAGGTGGAATCTGTTTTCCTGTAGTTTGAACCCATTGCGCCATGTCCTAGTCTCTGGAGCAGCAGAAAACAAGCTTGCACCATCCTCAGTATGACATCCCTTCAAATATTTAAACATGGCTATCATGTCCCCTCTCAATCTTCTCTTCTCCAGACTAAACAATCCTAGCTCTCTAAGCCGCTCCTCATAGGGCATGGCTTCCAGACCACCCACCATCCTGGTCACCTTCTCTGGACACATTCCAACTTCTCAATATCCTTCCTGAATTGTGGTGCCCAGAACTGGACACAGTACTCCAGGTGAGGCCTGACCAAAGCAAAACACAGTGGGCCTATTACTTCCCTTGACCTAGACACTATACTCCTATTAATGCAGCCTAGAATCACATTGGCTTTTTTAGCTGCTGCATCGCACTGCTGACTCATGTTCAGCTTGAGGTCCACTAAGACTCCTAGATCCTTTTCGCATGTACTGCCATCAAGCCACGTGTCACCCATCCTATCTATATCTATGCATTTCATTTTTACTGTCCAACTGTAGTATCCTACATTTCTCCCTGTTGAAATTCATTTTGTTAATATTGGCCCAGCTTTCTAATCTGTTGAGGTCATTTTGGATTCTGATCTTGTCCTCTGGGGTAATAGCTACCCCTCCTAATTTGGTGTCATCTGCATACTTGATAAGCATACCCTCTATTTCCTCATCAAAGTCATTGATAAAAATGTTGAACAGCATGGGCCCAGGACAGAACCCTGTGGCACCCCACTGGTCACTTCTCTCCAGGATGAAGAGGAGCCATTGGTGACTACCCTTTGGGTTCGGTCAGTCAACCAATTACAAATCCATCTAAGAGTTGCATTGTCTAGCCTGCATGTTACTAACCTTTTTACAAGAATGTCATGGGGGACCTTGTCAAACGCCTTACTGAAATCAAGATACACTACATCCACTGCGTTCCCTTCATCTATCAAGTTTGTAACTATCAAAAAAAAAGAGATGAGATTAGTCTGGCACAACTTGTTTTTGAGAAAACCATGTTGACTTTTTGTGATCATGGCATTCCTTTTTAAGTGGTTACAGACTGACTGTTTAATGATCTGCTCTAGAATCTTTCCTAGTATTGATGTCAGGCTGACTGGGCAGTAATTATTTGGGTCTTCTTTCCCCCCCTTTTTTTTTAAAGATGGGGACAACATTTGCCCTCCTCCAGTCTGCTGGGACCTCTCCTGTTCTCCAGGAATTCTCAAAGATTATAGACAGTGGTTCTGAGATTACTTTTGCCAGTTCTTTTAACACCCTTGGTTTCCCATTATTGCATGACATCATCTTTACACTGTTACTGTGGCGCACCTTTGCATTCCCATGCAAAACCAGTAGCTGTCAATATTACTATTTTCCCAATATTGGTGAGTGTGTGATAGTTCATTACTGCTGTAGTTCCAATATTATGTTGTGAGTGGACGTTCCGCCCTCTTTTTTCCTCCCCATTCCCAACGAGAACACATAATTCAACTTCTGGTGAAGAGCATGAAGAGGACCACTATGATGCCATTTTAATGAACTGTCATCTTTTCTTGGTACTTTTTTTTGTTTGTTTAATTGTTAATTTGTTTTTTGTTTGTTTAATTGAAGTGGCATCTTCTCGCGATAATGGCTGTACTGCATTCTTTTGAAATCATGGAGAAGAAAATGTTTTGTAAGGTTCATGCACAGCCAAACAAGTGTTAGAATAGCACAACCTTCAATCCCATTTGTAAAGTACTAGTAGGTGGCCGTGTGATGTTCTGTTAGTGGTAGTATTGCACAATTGCGGTAAAGTGTGATAATAAATGTAATAATGCTGCCATGCTTTTCCTATTCTCAATTGAGGAATTACAACATTTTTACATGCTTGTGTGATAAAGTCCAAAGAAACTGTCTGCACAAAATTATGCATGCGCACGTGTGTGTGTGTGTGTGTGTGTGTATATATATATATATATATATATATATATGATACTGTAGTGCTGAGGAAGAATTAATCCTAAGAAGAGTTTGCCAGAAGCTGAAAATATTTAAAAATAAACTTAATCCAAGTTTCTGTCCTATAGATTGTTTAGAAAACTCTCAAGGACAATTAAATAACATTATGCTTTGGGGAAAAGCAAGATTAACAACATTAAAAGATTAAAAACATTAAAAGATTAACATTAAAAGGTTAAGAACTTTAAAAGATTAACAAGATTAAAGATTGTTGAGGGTGGTGAAAATTTGTTTTCAGTTTCAACATCATATTGACAATCAATATATATATTTCAAAATTTGCAGGTATGACACCTGTTTACTCAGTTGCTCAGAAAAATATGGTTGGAAGAAATTGGAGATGTTATTTTTTTAGGAACAGTCAAATGAATAACTTGTTTCATGAATTTATTAAATTTATAACTCACCTTTCTCCTAATATGGGATCCAAGGCAGTTTACAGCATAGGTTAAAGCAAAATACAGATAAAACAATTAGTAATACAAAAGTATAAAAAAATTAAATAAGCAATCCTATTAAAACGCCAATTAAAACAGTTTAATAATATTTAAAACAGAACAATAAGGATAAAAATACAGAATCTTCAATTGAAAGAGCTTTCAAGAAAGATATTGACAAGCTGGAATGTGTCCAGATGAGGGTGACCAAAATGGTGGGAGGTTTGGAAGCCATGCCCTATGAGGATCGATTTAGGGAGCTGGGTATGTTTAGCCTGGGGAAGAGAGGGTTAAGAGGTGATATGATCACCATGTTTAGATATTTGAAGGGATGTCATCCTGAGGATGGAGCAAGCTTATTTTCTGCTGCTCCAGAGATAAGGACATGGAGCAATGAACTCAAACTATAGAAAAAGAGATTCCACCTAAACATTAGGAGGAACTTCCTTACAGTAAGAGCTGTTTGGCAGTGGAATGCACTGCCTCAGAGTGTGGCGGAGTTTCCGTCTTTGGAGGTTTTTAAACAGAGGCTGGATGGCCATCTGTCGGGAATGTTCTGATTGGGCACTCCTGCATGGCAGGGGGTTGGACTGGATGGCCCTTGTGGTCTCTTTTGACTCTATGATTTTATGATTCTGAAACAGCCACCTAACAACCAAGAATCTCTGCGTATTGGCAGTACAAGAGTAGAGTGAGGGTTGACCTAGCAGCCTATGGGAGGTAGTTCCACAATGTGGGAGCACTTACTTAAAAGGACCTCTCACGTGCCTTCACCAAATGTATATGCAATGATGGTGGGACCAAGAGAAAGCCCTCTCACAAGGATCTTTAAAATTGGCAGGTTATATAGGAAAATACAGTCTTCTAGTGAGTCTGGACCCAAGCCATGTAAGCTGCTAGAGAAATTGCACAAAACTTTTAATAACTATCAGAAATAAGTGGAAAACTGATTTTCAGAAATAGATCTCTTGGATAGTTGGAAAGTGATTTGGAAATACATCACTTTGGTTACACTGCTTCAGAACTTGAGATTTTTTTAAAAAAACAACAACAACAAATGTGGTATCTGACTTAACAAAGGTTAGAAAAGATCAGTCCAAGAGTTGACATAAATGTTAGTAACATGTTATAGCAGACATGGATACTTGCAATATATTTTTGATGATGTGGAAATCCTCCTGCTGCTGAAAAAAGAAAGATAAATCAAATTTATGGCCTATGTATATCCAACTGGAGGAGACACACTGAATCAATGAAGATTACATGAGTATTAACTTAGCAAATTCTTATTGATTCAATTGGTCTATTCTAGTTGGGACTAAAAATTGGATGTAGTCCTACGTAGGCCTTTTGTCTTTATAACAGTTATATTAAAAATGTCAGGATATTTGTTGCCATCTTGGCTAGGTTTGAGGGGACATTCATGGAAATGCAGATGGGCAAACACACAAGAGAAAACCAAACGTGTAAATTACTGTCTGAATTTTTTTTGGGGGGGGTGTTTCCAGGTTGTGAGGCCATGTTGTGGAATACTGTAGTTTCTTTCTGACATTTTGCCTGCATCTGTGGCTGGCATCTTCAGAGAATGGTTGGGTAGGGGTGTGTGTGGAGTTAATATGCTGTGAACCTCTGTTGGGGAGTGAATGGTTAGTTTCTGCGTATAGAAATGCAAGGCTCATTAGTGTCTATTTGGCTGATGGTTGGTTGATGGGCCATTGTCTGTTGGGAATCCACCTGTCCCTGGGTGGAATTCCTTTGTAAGTGTTGTTAAGTTCCAAGCCTTGCATTTCTATACCCAGAAACTAACCATTCACTCCCCAACAGGGGTTCACAGCATATAAAGTCCACACCCCTACTCAACCCTTCTCTGAAGATGCCAGCCACAGATGCAGGCAAAATGTCAGAAAGAAACTATTCCAGAACACGGCCTCACAGCCCGGAAAAAAAACCAAGGAAAATCTATGGATGCTGGCCGTGAAAGCCTTCGACTTCACACTGTCTGAATTGCTTTTTGCATTTTTGAATAGGTCACTCTGTCCAAAGTAGTCCGGATAATAGTGGCAGGTTAGCTGTGCTGGAATGTTTTGGTCACCACTATTCATTCTTTTACAGAAAATGTCATCTGCCAAGTTCACACCATTTTGTACCTTTCTGTGAAAAGGATGTTTTCAAAAATGATGGTAGTAGCATACCATGTTAAGGAAATCTTATTTTATGAAGTTGTCATAAATCGTTTTTCTTCTTGGTGCTATCTTATGTTCCTGCTACCTGTGCACTGTTTGGAATTATAAAGCAGAGTGGGATTTTTATAATTAACTGCTTCAACTTAAATCTTGACTTTCTCATAAGTATGTCTTCAGAGAGTTTGGTGAGAGACGTTCGTTTATTTCAAGTCTGAGTTTGCTCTTGAAAGAAATTTTCCATGCTTTCTTTCATGAAGTGAAATTGTCTTTTGAAATGTTCTAAACTGTGCTTTTGGATCCATGAGCATGAGAACAAAGGGCCCTTTCATAGTACAGAATTATAGCATTATATTCCACATTAACTGCTGTGGCTATATCATATGGAATCCTGGGGTTTGTAGTTTTGTGAAGCACCTCTCTCTAAATTGCATATCCTAGGATTCGGTAGAATCGAACCATGAGAGTTAAAGTGGAATCATAGCCCTATAATTGTTTAGTGAGAATAAACTCAAAGTCTGGATGTTACAGATGGCACAGTTTAAGATCTGGCAGTCCAGAAGCAGAAAGTAATGCTCCCCTCCCCCCCCCCCGCCCTTGTCTCCATAGCTGCTCCAGAGAGCTTGCTCTTTTTAGTCATCATTTTGGTGCTTCCATGTGTGCACGCACATGCACACACAACACCCCGCTCTGCCTTTATAGCTTCCTTGCCTTGGCAGCAGGAGAAGAAGAAAAAGAAGAAAAAGAAGAAGATGGTGGAATAGTGTTTCCCTCTTGGCATGCTTGAAAAAGACAGGCCAGAGATTTCAATTGAAGAAGACAGGTCAGAGAAACAAAGATCTTCCTTGGCTGAGACTTAACATCTTCTTTTGGTGACTAAGTTTTCTTTCTTTCCTTCTCCATCCATATTTCCTTTTGTGTTTTCTCTTTCTAGATTGCAAGCCTGAGGCACTCTTTTGTTGGTTGGTTTGTAAACCATTCTGGGAGCTTATCCACTGAAGAATGGGAGTCTCTCTCTTTCTCTCTGGCTTTTCTTCGCAAACGAAGATTCAGGAAGGACTCATCCCATGTTTTCTGCAAGCGTGCTGATGACTAAAAAGGCCAATCCGAGATAAACAAGTCTGGTTGCAGAAAGCACAGCAGAAGGTCTCCTTGGGTGATGTTTCCGGGTTGTGATTCTTTCTGCATTGTCGTTTCTCTTCAAGACTTCGTGAGTTCTCAAATAAGGCTGCAGCATTGTGGATAGTGCGTCTCCATGCCTCCCGATGTGAGGCCAGGGCGGACCACTGTTGGTGATCAATTTGAACGAGTCTGAGGTGTTGTTTCAGGGAGTCCTTGTATCGCTTTTTTGGAGCGCCCCTCTTACGTTGACCTGTGGCGAGTTCACCGTCAATGGAGAGGAAGAATGGGAGTATAAATGCTGTAAACAAACACACACAGATATAAAGTGAAATGCCAGAAAAGAGCAGTTGTTCAGAAACAAGCTCTGGATTTGCAGTCCCTATTTAGTTTCCATCCATTTTCCATTATTCTTTTATAATGAGACTTGGTAAAACAGGAGGTTAATAGTGTAGTGGTTTGAGCATTGGACTATGACTCCGGAGACCAGGGTTCAAATCCCTGCTTAGCCATGGAAACCTACTAGGTGACCTTGGGCAAGTCACATTCTCTCAGCCTCAGAGGAAGACAAAGGCACCCCCCTTGAACAAATATTACCAAGAAAACTCTGTGATAACTCCATAACTTGGAAACTACTTGAAGGCACACAACAACAACAACAACAACAACATGGCATCTTTAGGCATATTGAGCAACATTAAATTACTGACGCATCCAAGCGTAGGTTCTCTTCCTGTATTTTTTATTGAGTTATCGGTTGTCGTCTTTGTTGACAATGCAGTCAGCCTTCCATATCCATGGATTCTTTATCCACTGATTCAACTAACCACAGCTTGAAAATATTTTTTTTAACTATTCCAAAAAACAAACCTTGCTGTTCACCATTTTATACAAGGGACACCATTTTACTGTGCCATTGTATATAGTGGGACTTGAGTATCCACAGATTTTGGTATCCATGGGGAGTTTTGGAACCAAACCCCAGAGGATACCAAAGGCCCATTGTATATGATTGGACTTCAAATGGGAAAGTTTCCACAGTGCAACAGAGAAGAAGTGTATTCCAGGTCCATCATAGTACCATTTCCCCCCCTGTTACCCTCTAGTTCTTTCATTCCAAGATTAGTATTTGAGAGAGTATACAGGTAAGGCATAAGAAAAGAATGGTATTTTGCACTGTGACAGTGGTGATACAGTGGACATGAACCTTGACATTGATGATAACAGTGGACAGTGAGATACAATGGACATGAACTGATGAAGCAAAATGACAATTACCCCAGCAACCGAGGTGTTAAAGATAAATGCATGACATCTTCTAAGGTGTGAAGGCATAAAATAATGAACATCCCAGATACCCTGTGGTCATTTCCTTTTCTAGTGAAAGGATTACCCATAATCTGAAACCACAAGAAACTGACTGAATGAATGACAATAAAGATCTTGTCACTCCACTATTCTTTCTATTAATTAAATGTAAACTGTGAGCCTTATCACATGAAGAAAGGGAAGCAGCTTTAAAGCCTGAGAGTAGCACGTCCCACCTTGCTTTACCACATAACATCAGCGTGTTTCAGCTGTTCTCCTTTTCCGCTCCTATGGGAGATGGTGGTAAAGGTGGGTATTTTTGCTAACGGATTTTTCCAGTTAGCAAAAAGACTCATGTTTACCACCGTTTCCCATGGGATCAGAAAGAGAGAGCAGCTGAAACATGCCAATGTTGTGTGATAAGGCAAGGTGGGCACCACTATTATCAGGGTACACTGCTACTTCCTTCCCTCATGTGATAAGCCCTTGTGATAGGAAGTCTGGCAAATTTGAATGATCCCTCTTCTGGTTTCTGCCCATCGCCATTTTTGTGACTAATTACTTACTGATATAAAAAGGGTCCTAGCTGGTTTGTATCAGTGTCTGAAAGGCATTGTTAATGTTGACATTAAGAAAAAAATCATATAGAAGAATGAACCTTTGTGAAGGTCATATTATTAACCACATTCATATTTTCAATATTCAGTAGTTTTTTTCTCTTTTGTCGGGTTAGTCTCTGTAGTGTTACTGACTACTGTTGTGCTGCTCCTGGTGGGGAAATGTTTAAAAAACAGGCATTGCAGAGTTATAGCCTACTGGATCTTGCCTCCTTTTGCCAGAGCCAAATTCAGTGGTGTGTTCTTTAGATGTTGGCTCTCAAAGACATAATTGTGCTATTTTGGGTATACTCAGCTTCTGTCCAAGACAAATGAATGGCCTTGAGTAACACTCTGATGAAAATGCACCAGTATACAATGAGACAGAAACAAAAGTGCTGAACATGGATGTAATTTTTTCTATAAATAAATTATTAGAAATCCACCTCTCCTAGTGTAGCACTTAATATGACATTTAGCAAATAAAACAGGGATAGCTTTAAAACAAAATTTTCAGAATGTGTTCCACCCTCCCTTCAATCAGCATTCAGCCAGGACTGGAGCTCTTTGTGTGCAAAGCAGTAGCTATGACTTCAAAACTGGGTTTTGGGGGGGTGGGAGATGAAACATGTTTTCTGTTTTCATAGTGGAATATTAATAAATATCAGATGGTAAAATGTAATTCAACAAACCTATTCATTCAGTATGAAACATTTTTATCTTAAGTCTTTTTGGTATTTTGTGTGTGCTTGGGGTTTTGCCAATCTTAGCACTTAATTAGCTGGCTTTCTTTAAGGTTTAAACAGTCACTTACTATTGTTCAATGTGTATGCATGCACAGTTTCCCATTATAACTCTTCGTTTGCCTATGAATCTCATTTGCTCAATAGATTTGCTAGGAAGGGTGAATTTTTTTTTTTAAAAAAAGGTGAAGCTGTGGTGTCTCCTGGGTTAGTACATGTTATATGCAAAGTTCTGACAACTGTGGAAAATAAGTTCCATATACTGTGACCTTGTGATTTATTTGCTTCCATCCACCAACATTCTTGCTTAATCTTTTTAAAGAAAAGCCTGTGATTGGCCTTTCCATTGCTTTTTCTTTTATTGTGTGCTGTGTATGTGGAAAACCTCAGGACAGAGCCTAATTCCATTCAGACTTATAAGGAAGACATGTATCAAATTAGTGAACACCGCAGACCCCCAAACAGTAACTCTGGTGGGATTTTGTGCATGCTTTTTCCAAAAGATTGTTGCAGTTTTCATTAGAATGTGGTGCAGTGCCTTCCACATATAAAAGAATAACTTTATTATTATTGTTTTGTCCCAATGAGAATGCTAGTTTCCTAGAAGAACACAAAGTAATCTACAACTGAATTTACATTTGCTGTGTTGGGTGAGCTGCTCAGTACATGATAGATGTAAAACCTCCATGGTTTTACATCTATCCACTTACAGTCCACTTATAAGATTGTAAAAAGCATCCTGCCTCCTATACTTCAGAATTATGTTCTTTGAAGCCTGATTCATACTGTATCAGAACACCAGTTGTTGATATCCTGTGTCAGATCACTCATCCTTACAGCACAGGAATTGGCAATGTTCCTTTTTTGGACACAGCTCCCTAACTTGTCCAAGTTCTCTGCAATAATAATGTTTCAGTGAAAGAGTTAGGCTTCAGCAAGTAGCCTTGTGGTATGAGCTTGGAAGCTACCCAATACTGCCAGAGACTGTTTGCACTCAGGCTTCAGAGCTTGTTTTAAGTACAGAAGGAACTAAGGGTGTAAACACTGGTCTCTGCAACTGGCCAGCACCCTTCACCTCACTCTCTTCCCCTTAACCTTTTTACAAGGCAGTTGAACCTTCCCTCTCTCTTTCTCTCTTTTTCTGTTTGGTGAATTTGGGAACTCTGGAAAGGGAAGTATCACATGGAAATGAATATCCCAGGTCTTACTACAGCTTTCTATTAGGGAAAGTGAGAAGGTTGCCATATAGTAACTTCAGTTGGTATTGCATAGACATTTTGACTAAATTTAATTAATACAGAAAACTAAATAACCTTGAAGTCTACATCCTTAGGATCATCTTAGTATCCATGCTAAGCATCAGGTGTTTAAGTGTCACAGTCTTGAAAGGATGGACTGATACAGTATGGAAAGGATGGACTGACACATGGATCCAAATTCTCTTTTATTAGTATAGATGGCAGACAGGTTGAGCATTGCATATCCACACAAGTAGTTTATGTAATCCATATAATATTATCAGAGGCTTTTTGAAGATTAATACATACAGTATTGGCTAGTAGAAAAGATCCAAATATTTTGTTAAATTTTCAGGAAACCCATATGATATAAAATACCTGCTTTCTCTGTATATGATCTGTAGGCTTCTTCCAATTATGCTGGCCCAAATATCAGACTTTTATTTTATTTTATAAACAGACAGTTATTTTATAAATTGTCCCCATATAAGCTACTTACCAGCTGTGAGATCTACCTAAATCAGACTTAATTTCAGAGATGTTCTCAGGGTCATATTCTGATGATGGATGGGCTCAAAGGCAGAAAGGTGGGACCAAAACACTGCCCTGTTTTAAGCACAAAATTATTACTATGAAAATTAGACCTTAGGAGAGGCATTTCTCCCTTTAGAATGTTGGAAACCCTGTACAAAATGTGGAACACACAAAATGAAACCCAAGTGACCTGTAGAATGAATATTACATGTGATAGCACACAAAAGGAACCAGTTGCCTCTCTGCATTGGTTTGAATCCCATGGTAGGCAAAAGCAATGACCTTGAAAACATAACCTTCTTCTCAGCCTTGAGTTGAAGTATGAGTATTGAATGGGGGAAGAAGTTCTCATGGCGGTGGTGAGGGAGAAAGAAAGAATTCAGGTCTGGGCGAGTGTGGTGGCTGCAGAAGGTTGGTGACTAATTCATGGAATCAACAGGTCAGGGCCAATAGCATTTCATCCATCTTTTCCCCTCACCCCCTCATTTCCTTCATCTCTTCAAAGAATGTTGCAAATTAGATTCCAGAGGGCTCCAAGGTTCACTCAGCCTTCCATGGTCTTTGTAGGTCGATAAAATGAGTACCCAGCTTGTGGGGGCAATTAGCTAACACATATTGGAAACTGCTTAATGCAGTGTAGATGTGTAAATTGCTATTGCTTAAAACAATTTGTAAGCCGCTCTGATAGCCTTGTGGCTGAAGAGCAGGGTATAAATAAATAAATAAATAAATAATACCACCACCACCCCGGATATAACAAGGCCAGTGCAGATACAGCACAGCAATGGCGCCTGTCGGGGAGTGCAGGTCCCTGCCTAGCCCAGGGGTGATACTCAGGCAGCCCTGGAGCAATTGGTTCAGTGCTGCTAAACTTCATGGGAGCTTCCATGGAGGAAAGTTTCAAGGAATATGGGGAAAACTCAGAAGCCATGGGAAAAACTGAGAAGGGAGGAAAGAGAGAAATAACTACAGAGCTGGAGGCAGAAGGAACCATAGTGAGGAGCGAGGAACACCTTGGACTCAAAAATGTGGCACAACAGCTAGCTAACCTGAAAGTATTGAAGAAAGTATTGTCAGTGTGGGTTGACAATAGCGTGGCTGATGTCAGAGGTGAGCAGTGTATAGCAGCGGTGGCAATGGCCAGTAGGCAGCAGCAGTTGTGACGGTGGCCCAGTGGCAGAGGAGGTGGAGTTGAGACCAACCTTGGCCCTGGCCCTACCAATACAACCCCTCCCACTATTGTGGCAATGGGGAGACCATTGGGGAGCACAGGTCCGTGACCAGTGGGAGGTGATGTTGGACCAGCGCTGGAGCAATTGGGTCAATGCAGATAAACTTCACAGGAACGGCAGAGCTGTCTTGGAAGAAAGTTTAAAGGAATATGGGAAAAACTGAGAAGCAGTGCAGCTCTGTAGAGAAGGGAGCAAGGCTGTTGATTTTTGTGTTTGTTTTTTTTGTTTTTTTAGGTGATTTTAGTTTAGGTGGTTTTTAATTTTATAATAGTTTAATATCTTTTTATGGGGGAAGATGGGGGTGGGTGGTGCTTAGGGATTTTTGTCAGCATTGTTGTATTTTAATTGTTGTAAGCCGCCCCAATTATTTTTAACAGAGGGGTGGGGTAATAATAATAATAATAATAATAATAACTGTAGAGACGGAGGCAGTAGGATCCATAATTATCTGCTATAACGTATCTGCAATGTTTGTCTTCTTGCAAGAAAAGATCACCAACTACACCTGCAGCAAGTACAAATTGGTAGCTCTCTTGGAAGAGAACGTTAGTGCACTACAGCTATGTGTTGAGTCTCCTCAGTGCATCAGAGAACAGGAGGCCTTCTTGGATAGAACACAGGGAAAACTGATCATACAAAACCAACAGGAAGATGTGAAGTCGAAGGCTTTCACGGCCGGCATCCATAGATTTTCCTTGTTTTTTTTCCGGGCTGTGAGGCTGTGTTCTGGAAGAGTTTACTTCTGATATTTTACCTGCATCTGTGGCTGGCATCTTCAGAGAATGGTTGGGTAGAAGTGTGTGTGAAGTTTATATCCTGTGAACCCCTGTTGGGGAATATATGTAAATTTGTGTATTTGATTGTTTAGTTTCTGGGTATAGAAATGCAAGGAGGATTAGTGTCTGTTTGGCTAATGGTTGGTTGATGGACCATTATCTGCTGGAAATCCTCCTGTCCCTGGGTGGAATTCCTTTGTAAGTGTTGAGTTTTGATTCTATTGTTTTTCAAAACTGGGAGCCAGATTTTGTTTACTTTTAGGGTTTCTTCTTTCCTGTTGAAGTTGTCCAGGTGTTTGTGGATTTCAATAGCTTCTCTGTGCATTCTGACATGATAGTTGTTGGCCTGATCCAGAATTTCTGTGTTTTTAAATAACATTTTGTGTCCAGATTGGTTTACAACATGTTCTGCTACTGCTGATTTTTCTGGTTGGCCCAGTCTGCAGTGTCTCTCATGTTCCTTGATTTGTGTTTGCACACTGCGTTTAGTGGTCCCTATGTAAACTTGTCCACAGCTGCATGGTATGCGGTAAACTCCTGCAGCTATGAGTGGGTCTCCTTTGTCTTTCACTGAGCATAGCATTTCTTGGATTTTCTTGGTTGGTCTGTAGATCATTTGGAGGTTGTGTTTCCTCATCAGTTTCCCTAGTCTGTCTGTGGCTCCTTTGATGTATAGAAAAAATACCTTCCCTTTGGGTAGCTGTTTTTCCTCATTCCCTTGGTTTTTTTCTAGATCTGGCTGCTCTTGTGATGTCTGATCTGGAGTAACCATTAGCCCATAGGGCCCAGTTTAGGGGCCTCAGTTCGTCCTCCAGGTAGTGGGATTCATAGATCTGAGGCACCTAAACTCATGCAGGTACCAGCAACACATCCAAAAACAACTTTGAGCAGATCACCTCTGACTATAAAGCTTTGGGCATGAAACTAAAGGGATTTGAGGCACAGCTGTTATTCTCATCAGTTCTGCCAGTGAAGGATAGAGAACTACACAGAGATAGGAAAGTACTAAAAGTGAATGGCTAGCTATGTAGATGGTGTAGACAGGAGAGGTTTGGCTTCTGGGACCATGGTCTTCATTTCTTAGACAGAGGACTACTGGCTACAGAAGGGCTCTACCTCATGAAGACTAGGAAGAATTTCTTTGGTGGTAAGTCTGATCAAGAGGGCTTTAAATGGAATCCTTGGGGGTTAAAGATAATAATAATAATAATAATAATAATAATAATACTTATTTATTACCCGCCTCTCCTCAGAATCAGGGTAGTGTACAACATCATACAATATACAGTACATTCAATACAGTACATTCAATAAAATACAATACAATTTTTTTAATACAATACATTTCAAGAACAAACAATACAGACAATTGTACAATGCAAGTGCCAGTAGATGCCGTTGCTGGCATGCAAACAATTCTGCAAGAGTGACAGTGCGGATTCCATTGTACACTAATAATGACTGCTGCTTTTTTTTTTGGAAACTGAATTAACAGCTTCCACAACATGTTGCCCCAGCTCTTTTTATTATGCCGACTTACAGAAGGGTGAGTCGACCTGGGGAGCCCCGGAATCAAACTTATGGACTCAAGATCTACTTGAGTTTTGGCTGCAGTTTTTGGCTGCATTAGCCTACTGCGCCACCAGAGCCCCCAAGATGATAGCTCAAACACCAGTCCAAAGGTAAGCTCTAAACACAAGGATGTGAATTCTAGAGGAGACGCTGCAGGAGAGAATGGGATCCACAGAAAAATTGATAGTATTAATAGGCGAGAAAAAAGCTTTGGATGTCTATACAGCAATACACAGAGTTTGGGAAACAAACAAGATGAAGTCCTAGTGTAGGATGGTAACTATTACTTTATAGGTATAACAGAGACCTGGTGGATTGATTCACATGATTGGAAAATTACAGTTGAAGGGTATAACCTATTCAAAAAGAATAGATGTGGCAGAAGAGGAGGGGGAAGTAGCATTATATGTCAGACAAATTCAGTTGTACAGAAATCCATAACAGTGATCAGAGTGGACCAGTTGAGAGCATTTGAAAAAATTAATAGACAAATAAATGAATGCAACATTGTGGTAGGAGTTTACTATAGGACACCAAACCAAGAAGAGATGGTTGATGATGCTTTTCAGAAACAAATCTCATAAATCTCAAAGATGAATTAGTAGTTATGGCTCAATTACCCTGATATCTGCTGGGAGATATCTGGGAGCTGAGACTGGCTAGGCAAGCAAGGAGCAAGGAAGAGCAGGGGGAGCTCAGATACAGTCATGTGAAAAAGAAAGTACACCCTTTTTGAATTCTATGGTTTTACATATCAGGGCATAATAACAGTCATCTATTCCTTAGCAGGTCTTAAAATTAGGTAAATAAAACCTCAGGTGAACAACAACATATGACATTTTGCACTGTCATGATTTATTCAACAAAAATAAATCCAAAATGGAGAAGCCATGTGTGAAAAACTAAGTACACCCTTACTGCTTCCATAGGAATTAAGATGATAAATAGCAGATTGGTGCTACTAATCAAATGCCCTTGATTAATTGATCATCAGCAAGGGTGACCACCTCATAAAAGCCACAGTTTTAGCAGTTTGCTGGAGCATTCAAGTGTGGGTGAATACAATGCCAAGGAGGAAAGACGTCAGCAAAGACTTCAATTGTTACTGCCCATCAATCTGGGAAGGGTTATAAGGCTATTTCCAAACAATTTAAAATCTATCATTCTTCAGTGAGAATGCTTATTCAAAAGTGGAAAGCATTCAAGACAGTTGCCAATCTTATCAGGAGTGGACATTCCAGCAAATTCACCCCAAGGTCAGACAGTGCAATGCTCAGAGAAAATGTAAAAATCCCAAGGTATATCTCAGACTCTACAGGCCTCAGTTAGCATGTTAAATGTTAAAGTTCATGGCAGTACAATTAGAAAAAGACTGAACAAGTATGGTTTGTTTGGAAGGGTTCCTAGGAGAAAGCCTTTTCTCTCTAAAAAGAGCACGGCAGCATGACTTAGGTTTGCAAAGTTGCATCTGAACAAAACACAAGACCTCTGGAACAATGTCCTTTAGGCAGATGAGGCCAAAGTGGAGATGTTTGGCTGTGATCTATACAGTCAACTTCTCCACTGATGCCCCCTTGTCGTGGGAGAGAGGCTTGCGTACCCTAATGATGTTTTGAGCTATGCTGGCGGTGGCACAATAGCCACCGGTAGAGTCTCCCATGCCGGACAGGTCAAAACCGAAGGGTCTGACAAAGAGCGTCAAAGGGCAGGATGGGCTCTCTAGCCTTATGGCAACCATCCTAGGAGAAGGAAAACTCTAATACCAAACCTGGGCAGATGGTGCTCATCAACCCTGTAAGGTCAACAATCTAAGAGAAGGAAACTCTAATCAAACCTACGACCCGAGGACGTCACTGCTACCGCCCATGCTTGCAAGGCCAGCAGATGAACCTTTGGTTTAAAGGGTGAGGCCAGTTCTGTGCACAGTGCGCTCCACCAGACAAATCCATTGCACAGGCTTAAAGGACAAATCCAATTAAAAAAAAAAGCCCTGTAGCGATAGGCAAGGGACGAAATGGCAGGTATAAAGATGCACTGGAAGCTGCAGACCCAACCCTGCATGCAGGCGGTTCAGGACTTTGGTCGCTCAAGGCTGACCCGGGAGATGACAGTCTTGTTTGGCAGCATCCTGAACAACCAAGCAGCCTTTTTTAAGGAGAGCACTGCATGCTCCTTATGGAGAGGGGCCTAGAAAAGGTGGCCTAACGAAAGCTCATCCCCAACTACCTGGTTGGCTAGCCGAGGCCAACGGGAATCTTCTGATGCAGTCAAACCAAGGCAAAGAAACAAAGGTGCACACCGGCCTCCAAAGGTGTAAATAAACTGACACTTGCATGCTGGAACATCAGAACCATGTGAGACTCTGAAGATAGCGGACGGCCTGAGTGTCATTCTGCTCTAATAGCCCATGAACTATCACGACTTAATATTGACATCGCTGCTCTTAGTGAAGTTCGTCTCCATGAGGAAGGCAGCCTTAAAGAACACGGTGCCGGCTACACACTTTACTGGTCTGGCAAACCCAAAACCGAAAAACATCTTTCAGGAGTAGGCTTCATTGCCTCCAAACTTGAAACCTTAAAAACTCCATTGCCTCCAAACTTGAAACCTTGCCAACAGGACACTCTGATCGCATTATTTCCTTAAGCCTCCCACATGTTGTTCTCTTTAGTATATATGCCCCAACTATGCAAGCCGACCCTGTAAAGAAAGAAAAATTCTACACAGACCTATGCCACCTCATAACAAAAAGTCCCTGTAGAAGATAAAATTATTATCCTTGGTGACTTCAGTGCCAGAATAGGAAAGAACTCTGAAGCCTGGAAAGGTGTCCTAGGCAAACATGGTGTTGGAAATTGCAATGATAATGGACGCCTCTTGCTAGAGTTCTGTACAGAAGAACAGCTGGAGGTCATGTACTCCATGATAAATTCCATGAACTCCTTGTGAATTGCTGGGAAAAGGGGGAACTGCAATCAGACCTCTGAGATGCAGTCATCATCACCCTGTACAAGAAAAAAGGAGCAAAATCCGATTGCTCAAACTATCGAGGCACAACACTGCTCTCTATTGCTGGAAAAATCCTTGCAAGGATGCTCCTGAACAGATTAGTTCCTGCTATTGCAGAAGAACTTCTCCCTGAAAGCCAATGTGGCTTCAGAGCCAATAGGAGTACTACAGACATGGTATTTGCCCTTAGACAACTGCAAGCAAAATGTAGGGAGCAGAACAAGGGTCTCTATGTAACATTTGTTGACCTCACCAAAGCTTTCAACACTGTGAGTAGGAAAGGTCTCTGGCAGATCCTGGAAAGACTAGGATGTCCCCCCAAATTCCTTAAAATGATTATCTTGCTACACGAGGGCCAGTGCAGTCAAGTCAGATATGGCGATGCTCTTTCATAGCCCTTTCTAATAACTAATGGAGTGAAGCAAGGTTGTGTTCTTGCGCCAACTTTATTTACAATCTTCTTCAGCATGATGATCCAAAGGGCTACGGCAGAGCTCGAAGAAGGCGACGGAATCTATATACGTTACTGTACTGATGGTAGCTTGTTTAACTTAAGCCGCCTGAGGGCTCGCACTAAGACTCTAAACTATGTAGTCCGTGAGCTGCTCTTCGCTGATGCTGCTGCCTTTGTTGCTCACACAGAAGCTGCTCTGCAGCACCTAACATCCTGCTTCGCAACAGCTGCAGAGCTGTTTGGGCTGGAAGTCAACCTGAAGAAAACAGAAGTTCTTTACCAGGCTGCACCACAGGATGAAGACCACCATCCCCACATTGCCGTCGGCAACTCTGTGCTTAAGTCCGTTCAGCAGTTCACCTACCTGGGAAGCATCATCTCCTCACATGCCAAGATTGACAAAGAGATTGATCACAGATTAGCTAAGGCATATAGCACATTTGAAAGACTTTACAAAAGAGTGTGGAGTAATAAACACCTGAGGCGAAACACAAAAATCAGTGTGTATAGAGGCATTGTACTGTCTATTCTCCTTTATGGGTCTGAAACATGGGTCACCTATCACCACCACTTATGACTCCTTGAATGCTTCCATCAGCGCTGTTTACGCACAATCCTAAATATACACTGTACTGACTATGTGATGAATGTTGCTGTCCTTGAGCAAGCAGGGATCACCAGCATTGAGGCCATGATATTGAGAACACAGCTGCGCTGGGCAGGGCATGTTTCTAGGATGGAGGACCATTGCCTCCCCAAAATAGTATTCTACGGTGAACTTGCCACGGGTCAGTGTAAGAGGGGCGCTCCAAAAATGCGATACATGGACTCCCTGGAACAACATCTCAGGCTCGGCCAAATTAATCACCAACAATGGTCCGCCCTGGCCTCACATCGGGAGGCATGGAGACACACTATCCACAATGCTGCAACCTTATTTGAGAACTCACGCCGAACAAGTCTTGAAGAGAAACGACAATGCAGAAAAAGAGAAACGACAACGCAGAAAAAGACAACGCAGAAAACAACCCGGAAACATCACCCAAGGAAACCTTCTGCTGTGCTTTCTGCAACCGGACTTGTCTATCTCGGATTGGCCTTTTTAGTCATCAGCGCGCTTGCAGAAAGCGCGGGATGAGTCCTTCCTGAATCTTCATTTGTGAAGAGAAGCCAGAGAGAGAGAGAGAGAGAGTCAAAAAGGGCAAATTGTATCAAGAATCCTTTGAAAGGATCCAGCAAGGACAGAATAACGTCCAACGACAGCTAATAGTGCCCACAAAGTACAAAGAAAAGCCAATAAAGTTAGAAGGAAAAATCTTTAAAGGCCTTACCAAGAGTTTGCCTATTAAAGACTCTGCACTAACTCATGAATATGTGGTAACTAATAACATAAAAGATTCAGAACTAGTTTTGGAGTCTATAAATGGCAGCAAAAGACCTGAAAGCAGAAAACCAATTGTAGAGTTGTCAGAGATAGTGAAATGTTCTTATGGACAGGAAAGACAGTACAGCATAGAGAAAAGCCCATGGCATGAGGAAAACCTTGAGGAGTATTTTGATGAGTTAGGAATGTCCTGCGACTTAATTAAAGAGATCCAGAATGGAAGTGCCATTTTGGATACAAAACAAGCAATTAACCTGGCTGGGATGTGAGTTCGAGAGCACTTGGTCCAGGCACAGATGGAAAACCAAACACAGCATATCAACACAAACATCTCATGTCAATTGTCAAGCACGGTGGTAGTGGGGTGATGATTTGGGCTTGTTTTGCACCCACAGGGCCTGGGAACCTTGCGGTCATAGAGTAGACCATGAACTCCTCTGTATACAAAAGTATTCTAGAATCAAATGTGAGGCCATCTGTTTGACAGCTAAAGCTTGGCCGAAATTGGGTCATGCAACAGGACAACAGTCCCAAGCACACCAGCAAATCTACAACAGAATGGCTGAAAAAGAAAAGAATCAAGGTGTTGCAATGGCCATCAACACAATAGAAATGCTTCGGTGGGACCTTAAGACAGCTGTGCATAAACAAATGTCCACAAACCTCAATGAACTGAAGCAACATTGTAAAGAAGAGTGGGCCAAAATTCCTCCACAACAATGTGAGAGACTGATAAAGTCATACAGAAAATGATTACTTCAAGTTATTGCTGCTGAAGGTGGTTATAAATGCTATTGAATCATAAGGTGTACTTTAGTTTCTCACACATGGCTTCTCCATTTTGGCTTTATTTTGATTGAATAAATCATGACACGGTGTAATATGTCATGTGTTGTTGTTCATCTGAGGTTGCATTTACCTAATTTGAAGACCACCTAAGGAACATATGATTGTTATTATGTCCTGATATGTAAAACCATAGAATTCAAAGAGGGTGTACTTTCTTTTTCACACAACTGAGGCAAGAGAATTACCAAGGAGACAGTGGGGCAGCTGTTCAATAAGTATGGCAAAAATGCTAATAGATGACAATGAAAAGGCAGAACTTCTCAAGACCTATTTAGCTTCAGTTCCTCCCCCCCCCCAAAAAAAAGAGAGAACTGTGTACTTCCATGCAACAGCAGAGAGCTTGGCAAGGGATCTGGATTGCAAATCAAGATTGATAGGGAATTAGTCAGGAATCACCTAGCTAACCTAAATAAGGTCAGATCTTCAGGGTGAGACAAACTGCATCTCAAAGTAATGAAGGAACTTTCTGATATACTCTCTGAATCCCTTGCCATCATTTTTGAGAAATCCTGGAGAACAGGTGACTGAAGAAAGGGCAAATATTGTGCCTCTTTTTAAAATGGCAAAAAAAAAAAAAAAAAAGATCCAGGAAAATACAGACTAGTCAGCCTAACCTCAATACCAGGAAAAATATTAGAACAGATTATACAGGAGGACAGCATGTAGCAGTACTACATGCAAAAAGGACCTTGGGATTATTATTGATCACAAATTGAACATGAGCCAGTAGTATGATGGTGCAGTGAAGAAGGTGAATGCTATTTTAGTCTGCATTGCTAGAAGCATAATTTCTAAGCTTAAGGAAGTAATAGTCCCACTATATTCTGTGCTGGTTAGGCCTCATCTGGACTACTATGTTTAGTTCTGGGCACCTCATTTTAAGAAGGATATAGACATGTTGGGGCAGATTCAGAGAAGGCAATGAGCAAGATAAGAGGTATGGAGAACAAAACATATATGAAAAGATTGAAGGGTCTGGGTATGTTCAGCTTGGTGAAGAGAAGACTGTGGGATGATACACTCTTTAAATACCTCAAGGGTTGCACATACAGGAGGAGGCAGGCATGTTCTCTGCTGCCCTAATGTCTAATGGTCTGAAGTTACAGGAGGGTAGATTTTGAGTGAACATTAGAAGGACATTCTTGTAGGAGCGGTTTGGCAATGGAGCCAATTGCTTAGAGAAGTGGTGGCATCCTTATTTGGGCATCTTCAGAAAGAGGCTGGACAGCTACCTTTAAATGGAGATCATACACAGAACAGGGAGTTGGACTAGATGGCCAATGAGACCCCTTCAAAACTCTATGATTCTATGGACTTTATTAGATGAGGCCAATATCACTAAAACACCACGTCATTAGGACGTGACGATAGTTCAAATGGCTGAAATTATCAGATGTCCTTGTCGCTTACCCATTCCTGTTGCATTGCGCTGGCATGAATGAGGCATCACTTTTTATTGTCGGGCTAAGCCATCAATAAAAAGTGGCGCCTCATTTGCACCAGTGTGATGCAGTGGCAATGGGTAAGTGACAAGGACATCTTATAATTTCAGCCATTTGTGCTATCATCCCTTCCTAATGACACGATTTTTGCTGCGGCTGATAAAGTCCTATGACTCTAAATGATGATGTCATGTGGAAGGGGGTGTGGCCAACTTTGAACTACATGGACCAGGCTGAAATCCCAGGGTCTTCCACTCCAATCTAGAAGGCAGTGACACTGGAAAGAGTACTAACTGTGATGAATGGATGAAGTGTGTGTTTCGAGGGAGGCACAGGTTATATATGGGATGCTACTGTCCTCCAAAGCCCCCAAAGAAACTATTGAAATAAAGCTTTTTTTCTCCATGAGAAATATTACAAAATCTTGCTTTTCCTCTCACAAACGTGCTTTTGATTTTCTTAAAACAGTTTAGTCACATCTGTTATGCCATCGACATAATCAATATGTTGTTATCATAGAAGAGCCTACGCATAGACACCACTGAAGTGGGGCTGCCAAGGACATGATGTTCCTGATGCTGTTACTAATCCTGTGAAGAGAGAAACAGCTGAATAGGGCTAGTGTATTGATTAAATGTGTTACATTTCTTGTGCAGCTTCCTTCTGCCAGTGCTATGAACTCAAAAGGGAAGAAAGGTGTTTGCCTTCTTATGGCTGTGCCCTAATTCCTGGCTGTATTTTGTAGCATCTTACTGTGAGCATAGGTTGCTGCTGTCTGGACCTGTCTTCAAACCATGTGATAAGCTTCCTCCCTCAGTCTTTAACTCATAACAATCCTTGAGACCCCCCCTGAAGATAAAGATCTAATCCTAAGCATCTTGTCCATTCAGGAAATAGTAGGCCCCATTGAACTCCAAGGGAATATCTTTGAAAGAAAGATGCATTGCTACTGGCCATTTTAACTATTGTACTTTTCCCCATTATCCAATTTGTGCAGCACATAAATTCAAAGTCATAGTTCTGACAACTATAGTAGGTTTTATATCAATATAATTTATTATGTAATTGTTACGCTAGTCTGGGGACTCTTGGCTTGGAACTCCCAGAGTTAGCTTTGCCCAAAAGGCAATCCTAAGCGGCCTCACTCAAGAGTGCCCCCTAGAGGCCAACATGCTGCCACGACTCACTGAGTTCATCCCTTTCCACATAGCGCAGTGAGAAGCTGTGCAGGATCTCTGATTAACCAGTGGGACTACTCGCCACTGTAGAACTAACCAATTCCTCCCTCCTACCTCAGAGAGAGAAAAATGTAGCAATGACCAAGAGATAAAGGCACGTGCAGCGTCAGCATATAGGAAGATTAGAAAAAGGTTATTTTATTCAAGCAAGTTCAAGTCATACAAATTTCTCATGAGGGAAGGCACCTTCCATGCCCTCAGGTACAGAAATAGCAAAGAGTTACAGAGTTTAGAGTTACAGAAATAGCATAAGTATGGAATTACATTCAGCTACATTCAGCCAAGGTTAGAAATAAAATAGAAATGACCTGTCACAACATCTAATAACAGTCCCTAAAGATTCTACTCACAATATTTAGTAGTAATACATAGGATGCAGTTCATATCCATCTGGAATCAGGGAAGGCCATGAGCTTGGCTGGCCAGCCATCCCAGGCCTCTAAAACATGGTGTCCATCTCAGCCCCCTTTATCTCTCTCTGCCATGTGCTCACACAAAGCATTTATACCTTATTTGGAATTGCCATTCTGGCATTCCTGGTTGGTCAAGTCTGCCTCTGGTGATCTGACGTCATGATGATGCTGAATCAGGAGATGCCCTTCACCCCCCACCTTTGGTTCTTTTAACCTTTAACCCTTTGTTTACCTGATGTCCTGCTGGCAAGACAATTGCTGTTTGCAGATAATGGGACATGTGGTCCTTGCAGAATGATGGGAGTGCCATCACCTTTGCAGGATAATGGGACTGCCTTCATGACAGTAATATATTTATTTTTCAGGCAATTGGTAATACATATGTCTCCACTCTCCTCCCCAAAATGGTACTTTGATATTTGGGGGGCAGGGGTGGGGAGGGAGATAGCTAGCTAGATATCATTATTAACAGCATGGAGGCAAGAAGACAATACATATAAGGGAGCAACCATAAATGGAATAGGAGAGATGATATGAGACTCTTTGGGAGCTCTTGGGGAAAGCAGACTATCACCTCTAAACAGGGATATCTCTGTAACCAAAAAGATACATGTCTCTGCAACAACAACAAAAAGCCACACATTTTTGGTTTTTGAAAAAGGGAAATTAAAACAGAGATTCCCAGGGATCAAAATTTGGCAGCACATAACTGGATTCCACTCCATGTTCCACATACATATATGACAAATAGTCCTGTTAATAGACTTGGAAGGATCTTAATGGCCGAAGTCTCAGCTGAGCAATTAAGCAGAGTGACTGCATGTAAGCTTGTGTGTCCTGGGGAGAAGCAGATGAATTTCACCTGATTTGTTCGAAATAATCACAATCTGATTTAGCAGTGGGAGTGTACTTAATGTTCTTAGTCTGATACAAAATCCTAGTATTCTGGGATGCTTTCAAGAGTTTTCCCACCACAGCAGAAAACCACAGTGTCAGGCTAGCATCCCATTCCAGTGGTTGTCAGTTTCTTATGAAATAAAGGTTTGGAGCCCCTTCCCTCTTATAATGTATATACTCAGCCAGCAAAAAGTATTATTTTCTTACACAAAAGATTAAGGTTTTGATTGGCTGCTTTATCAGTAGACTGGAGTACTTAACATGCAGCTGTCCTGAGAGGCCTTCTATAAAATTGCAGGTGTTCAGTGTTAGCAAATAGTTGTTATTATATGGCTTGACTCTTGGCAGCTAGTAATGATGTTTCCTGAAATTGAAAAATGATTTTCCACCTTTGCAGTGGTTTTACATTACTAGAATACAGAAAGGGTGAGAGAGGGAGAGAGAGAGAGAGAGAGAGAGAGAGAGAGAGAGAGAGAGAGAGAAGCGGTTTCATAAAAATGTACTGGATTTGTTTTTGTTGGTTGTATATATTTCCCACTTTTGTATATTTTATTGTATATTTCGCTTTCTTAACTGATGTGGTTAGATTTGAAGCTTTTGCCAAAGCAACTCAAACTGAAGGTGATCTGAAGAGGCACCAAAAACTAGAATGTCCCCCCTCCTCACTCCATATTCTGAAAGAGAATCAGCAATTGCAGCTGTTTGCCTAGTACTGGATTAAGCAGGACAGTCACTGCTTTATGTTTTATTCCTCTCATGGTTCTGTTTTTCTGTATTTTATTCTTTTGTTTGTCACTTTATATTTTTGTATTATACTTTAGTATTATAGTGCTTTTTTTATATACCCTTGAATCCATTTTTGGATGAAGGCATGAAACACCAAAAACATAGAATCATAGAGTTGGAAGAGACCTCAAGGGCCATCCAGCCCACCCCTCTGCCATGCAGGAATACACAATCAAATCATTCTCGACAGATGGCCATCCAGCCTCTGTTCAAAAACCTCCAAAGAAGGAGAATCCACCACACTATGAGGCAGTGTATTCCACTTCCAAACAGCTCTTACTGTCAGGAAGTTCTTTCTAATGTTAAGGTGGAATCTCTTTTCCTGTAGTTTGAACCCATTGCTCTGTGTCCTAGTATCTGGAGCAGCAGAAAACAAGCTTGCTCCATCCTCAGTATGACATCCCTTCAATTATTTAAACATGGCTACCATATCCCATCTCAACCTTCTCTTCTCCAGACTAAACATGCCTAGCTCCCTAAGCCACTCCTCATAGGGCATGGCTTCCAGATCATACACTATTTTGGTCGCCCTTCTCTGGACACATTCCAACTTCTCAATATCCTTCCTGAATTGTGGTGTCCAGAACTGGACACAGTATTCCAGGTGAGGCCTGGCCAAAGCAGAATACAGTGGCACTGTTACATCCCTTGATCTAGACACTATACTCCTATTAATGCAGCCTAGAATCACATTGGCTTTTCTAGGTGTTGCATCACACTGCTGACTCATGTTCAGCTTGTTGTCCACTAAGACTTCTAGATCCCTTTCACATGTACTGCCCTCAAGCCATGTGTCACCCATCCTATATCTGTGCATTGCATTTTTACTGCCCAATTATAGTATCCTCTATTTCTCCCTATTGAAATTCATCTTGTTAATATTGGCCCAGCTTTCTAATCTGTTGGGGTCATTTTGGATTCTGATCCTATCCTCTGGGGTATTAGCTACCCCTCCTAATTTGGTGTCATCTGCAAACTTGGTAAGCATACCCTCTATTCCCTCATCAAAGTCATTGATAAAGATGTTCAATAGCACTGGGCCCAGGACAGAACCCTGTGGCACCCCACTGGTCACTTCTCTCCAGGATGAAGAGGAGCCATTGGTGACTACCCTTTGGGTTCGGTCAGTCAACCAATTACAAATCCACCTAACAGTTGCACTGTCTAGCCCACAGGTTACTAACTTTTTTGCAAGAATATCATGGGGGACCTTGTCAAAAGCCTTACTGAAATCAAGATACACTACATCCACTGTGTTCCCTTCATCTATTATGTTCGTAACGCTATCAAAAAAAAAAAAGAGAGAGAGAGAGATGAGATTAGTCTGGCATGACTTGTTTTTGAGAAATCCATGTTGGCTTTTTGTGATCACAACATTCCTTTCTAAGTGGTTACAGACTGTCTGCTTAATGATCTTCTTTTTTCCCCTTTTTAAAGGGAAACATAAATATTATTAATAATAAATATTATTAACATACATTTTTCAAGTCTCCACCATTGTTCCATTGCATGTGCTGTTAATTTTCCTTCAGCTGCATACCCACAGCCAGAGGGCATTATCAGAACCACCAAATATGGCATCATAACGATGTCACATAAACGTGTAAGGTCGCACATACCAGATGATGTTGCCCTTTATGTACTAGCCAAAACCCATACTTTTTAAATTGACGGCTCAGGCTCTCAATTGATCCCCCATGGCACTTTACTGCTGGCATTGCTGGCATGTGAAACCTCACGCCATTGTACTCATGTGAATGCAGCATCAATGGCTGGTCCGGCCAGAACACTTCCAGGTGATATCGTGAAAACCAGGTAGGTGACACTCCTTATATTAACCTCTCTGGGTTACTTGCACTTTTAAAGGTGTGTTTCTATGCTGGCGTAAACTTTTTCTGTTTTTATTTTTCTTTATCTTCTCATGAAAATCGACAATAGTTTTAACCAGGAAGTGAATGGAGCTACATTAGTGCTCCATTCATGCCTGGGCTGCTTTTTTGTTTTGTTTTTGGCTTTCATATTATATTTTATTAAGATTACAGTATGGTTAACATTTCGTTCCATCTTAAACAATTTTTCTCATATTCACAATTGTTCTCATATAGCTTACAAAAAAAAGATCATCCAACACTTCTAATCCGTTATTATGGCTGCTTTAGTCTCAAGTTTAAAATATTGTGGTCAAATATGACTTCTGTTCAACCCATTTAGATAATTATATGTTTCAACTCCTCTTTCAAATATACATTTATGATACCTCCATCACTAGGGAATTTTAACAGTGTACCATTATATTACGATGTTTCTCACACTTATTATTTCTTAAATAATTTAATACTTTTCCCCATTCTTCTCTCCATTTTTGTTCATTCTTATTTCGTAGTTTCATGGTTAGTATGTCTAGTTCCAGCATATCAGTCAATCTATTTTTCCATTCTTTTATTGTTGGGCGTTCTTTTGTCTTATTTTTTAGCTATAACTAGCCTCGCTAGGGTAACCATATAAAGTATGACTCTCCAATATTTCGTCACTATTTTGTCTTGATCTTTAATTATATTTAACAGAAACAATTCTGGGGCAAAAGCCAGATCTATTTCTAAAATATTTTTAATTGCTCCATAAATTTGTGTCCAGAATTTTTTTATCTTTGTACATTGCCACCACATATGAATCAGATTACCCTGACCTTTACCGCATTTCCAACAGTTGCCTGGAATGTTTCTGTTCAATCAATCTTTGTGGCGTATAATGCCTGGGCTGCTTTTTAAAGCTCCCAGAGGTAAGTCTGATATTTTGGGTTATTGTGCCGGGACAGTAATGGTTTTGCTAATAGTGGGACAGGAATGTTAGTGTGTTTTGTGTATGATAAAGTCCAGAGACATGCAGAAGCTTAATAAGGTCTTATACACTTTAATTTGTCAAGACCTAAAGAAACTGATGCATTATAGGAAACTGAGAATTAATTAGGATTATGTTCTTATGTATTCTGTTGGATTAGAAGAAAGGTCCAGTTACTCTAGCGACCTGTTTCTGAAAGTAGCCAACCAGCTGCCTCTCAGAATGGGAGGTCCACAAGCAGGACATGAGGCCACTGCAGCTGCTATTCACCACCTGGTATTTATCATTTTGAGACATACTGCCCCTGACCTTGGAACTAGCCTATAGTCCTCATGACTAGTAGCCATTGATAGCTTTATTGCTTGTGAAGTTCTCTAATTCTAATATGTGTGGGTAGGAAAGCAAGTTTTCTCCTTTCTGAACTCAAAGGCATTGTCAGAATTTCTATGGATATCAAGAAGAAGCACCAAGAAAAGAAGCCCCCTCTACTGGATAAACAACATACAGGGTGAGAAAGTTTGAGTGTTTCAGCAAAGCTGAGTCTCTCAGGAGGCTAGACTATGTAATGAACTTAGACTCCTAGTAGGCTCACCCAAGATGGAATGTTCAAAGTAGAGACTAATTGCTTGTCTATACAAGACCCCCCAAAACTGGACCCCCCTTTCTTCTGAATATGGCACATTGATGTAGGTTCCCATTAAGACAGCTCATATTCCCTGCAAATTCCATTAGGATTTTTTTCACTGTTTAGACAGCCCCTTAGCTGTGTGCATCCTCTTTAGGGAGTCAACAGAAGAGAGATGATAGTTCCATTGGTGAGGATGGCAAAGAAGCTCCAGAAGAGAAGATATTGGGTAGCAACAGCATTGGGAGGTGACAATACTTGGGAAAATCTTTCAGAGACAATGGCAGTGACACTGTAACTCTTGTTAGTACTGTACAGACAAAGGCACTCATAAACCACTACTAGATTCTTTTACCTTGGAAATCCTATGATGAGACAGTCCAAAATGAAGCAAGAAATAGTGCTGGAAGGTGAGATCCCCTAAATTGGAGGGCACTCTCCCAGCTATTGGGGAAGAACAAAGGGCACACATGTATGTATCTCTCTCTCTCTCTCTGGCTTTTCTTCGCAAACGAAGATTCAGGAAGGACTCATCCCGCGCTTTCTGCAAGCGCGCTGATGACTAAAAAGGCCAATCCGAGATAAACAAGTCCGGTTGCAAAAAGCACAGCAGAAGGTCTCCTTGGGTGATGTTTTTGGGTTGTGATTCTTTCTGCGTTGTCGTTTCTCTTCAAGACTTGTTCGTCGTGAGTTCTCAAATAAGGCTGCAGCATTGTGGATAGTGCGTCTCCATGCCTCCCGATGTGAGGCCAGGGCGGACCACTGTTGGTGATCAATTTGGTCAAGCCTGAGATGTTGTTTCAGGGAGTCTTTGTATCGCTTTTTTGGAGCGCCCCTCTTACGCTGACCCGTGGTGAGTTCACCGTAGAGTAGTATTTTTGGGAGGCGATGGTCCTCCATCCTAGAAACGTGCCCTGCCCAGCGCAGCTGTGTTCTCAATATCATGGCCTCAATGCTGGTGATCCCTGCTTGCTCAAGGACAGCAACATTCGTCACATAGTCAGTCCAGTGTATATTTAGGATTGTGCGTAGACAGCGCTGATGAAAGCGCTCGAGGAGTCGTAGGTGGTGGCGATAGGTGACCCATGTTTCAGATCCATAAAGGAGGATAGACAGTACGATGGCTCTATACACACTGATTTTTGTGCTTTGCCTCAGGTGTTTATTGCTCCAGACTCTTTTGTGAAGTCTTCCAAATGCACTATATGCCTTTGCTAATCTGTGATCGATCTCTTTGTCAATCTTGGCATCTGAGGAGATGATGCTTCCCAGGTAGGTGAACTGCTGAACGGACTTGAGCACTGATTTGCCGACGGCAATGTGGGGATGGTGGTGTTCGTCCTGTGGTGCAGGCTGGTAAAGAACTTCTGTTTTCTTCAGGTTGACTTCTAGCCCAAACAGCTCTGCAGCTGTTGCAAAGCAGGATGTTAGGCGCTGCAGAGCTGCTTCTGTGTGGGCAACAAGGGCAGCATCATTGGCGAAGAGCAGCTCACGGACTAGATAGTTTAGAGTCTTAGTGTGAGCCCTCAGACGGCTTAAGTTAAACAAGCTACCATCAGTACGGTAGCGTATATAGATGCCGTCGTCTTCTTCAAGCTCTGCCATAGCCCTTTGGAGCATCGTGCTAAAGAAGATTGTAAATAAAGTTGGTGCAAGAACACAACCTTGCTTCACTCCATTAGTTATTAGAAAGGGCTCTGAAAGAGCATCGCCATATCTGACTTGACCACGCTGGCCCTCGTGTAGCAAGATAATCATTTTAAGGAATTTGGGGGGACATCCTAGTCTTTCCAGGATCTGCCACAGACCTTTTCTACTTACAGTGTCAAAGGCTTTGGTGAGGTCGACAAATGTTACATAGAGACCCTTGTTCTGCTCCCTATATTTTTCATGCAGTTGCCTAAGGGCAAATACCATGTCTGTAGTGCTCCTATTGGCTCTGAAGCCACATTGGCTTTCAGGGAGAAGTTCTTCTGCAATAGCAGGAACTAACCTGTTCAGGAGTATCCTTGCAAGGATTTTTCCAGCAATAGAGAGCAGTGTTATGCCTCGATAGTTTGAGCAATCGGATTTTGCTCCTTTTTTCTTGTACAGGGTGATGATGACTGCATCTCGGAGGTCTGATGGCAGTTCCCCTTTTTCCCAGCAATTCACAAGGAATTCGTGGAATTTTTCGTGGAGTGCATGACCTCCGTGTTTCCAAACTTCAGGTGGGATTCCATCAATTCGAGCTGCCTTGCCGTTTTTCATCTGCTGTATGGCCTTAAGGGTCTCTTCCAAAGTGGGAGCTATGTCCAATTCATTTTTCATTGGTTTTTGTATCATATATTGGATAGCTGAGGCTTGGACTACTCGGTTGGCGCTAAAGAGACTTTGAAAATGTTCAGCCCAACGATTTAGGATGGAGGCTTTATCAGTAATTAATGTTTGACCATCTGTACTGTATAAGGAGCTTTGGACCTGATAAGTAGGTCCAAACACTGCTTTAAGAGCTTCATAAAATCCTCTATGATCACCCAGATCTGCACAGCATTGTGTCTTTTCAGCTATATTGATCCACCACTTGTTCTGCATGTCTCGGAGTTTTTGTTGTAGTTTGCTACATGTGAGGCGGAAAGCTGCTTTTCTTACATGACAGGTTGGCTGGGCGAGGTATGCCTGGTGAGCAGCTCTCTTCCTTGCCAACAGCTCCTGGATCTCTTGGTTGTTTTCATCAAACCAGTCTTGATTTTTCTTGTGGGAGAAGCCAAGGGATTCTTCTGCAGACTGGAGGATACTGTTTTTGATATGTTGCCAAAGCACTGTAGGAGAAGGATCTGTAGGATGGTCTTCAAGTTTCGTTTGTAGATTTGCCTGGAAGTTGTCTCTCATGGTAGCTTGTTGAAGATTGTTGACTTGGAGTCTCTTCTTTAAGATGCCACCCCTCTTAGGTTTGAACTTAAGATGAAGATTTAGTTTACATCTGACAAGGCGATGATCTGTTTGGCATTCTGCACTGGGCATCACTCGTGTATGACGGACATCACGAATGTCTCTCTGACGGACTAGAACGTAGTCAATGAGGTGCCAATGTTTGGATCGGGGATGCATCCAGGTTGTCTTCAAGCTATCTTTCTGCTGAAAGATTGTGTTTGTAATAGTCAGCTGTTGTTCTGCACAGAACTCTAGCAGGAGGCGTCCGTTATCATTGCAATTTCCAACACCATGCTTGCCTAAGACACCTTTCCAGGCTTCGGAGTTCTTTCCTACTCTGGCATTGAAGTCACCAAGGATAATAATTTTATCTTCTACAGGGACTTTTTGTATGAGTTGGCGTAGGTCTGTGTAGAATTTGTCTTTCTCTACAGGGTCGGCTTGCATAGTTGGGGCATATATACTAAAGAGAACAACATGTGGGAGGCGTAAGGAAATAATACGATCAGAGTGTCCTGTTGGCAAGGTTTCAAGTTTGGAGGCAATGGAGTTATTAATCATGAAGCCTACTCCTGACAGATGTTTTTCGGTTTTGGGTTTGCCGGACCAGTAAAGTGTGTAGCCGGCGCCATGTTCTTTAAGGCTGCCTTCCTCATGGAAGCGAACTTCACTAAGAGCAGCAATGTCAATATTAAGCCGTGATAGTTCAAGGGCTATTAGGGCAGAACGACGCTCAGGCCGTCCACTATCTTCAGAGTCTTGCATGGTTCTGATGTTCCAACATGCAAGTGTCAGTTTATTTACACCTTTGGAGGCCGGTGTGTGCCTTTGTTTCTTTGCCTTGGTTTGACCGCATCAGAATATTCCCGTTGGCCGCGGCTAGCCAACCAGGTAGTTGGGGATGAGCTTTCTTTAGGCCACCTTTTCTAGGCCCCTCTCCATATGGAGCAAGCAGTGCTCTCCTTAAAAAAGGCTGCTTGGTCGTTCAGAATGCTGCCGAACAAGACTGTCATCTCCCGGGTCAGCCTCGAGCGACCAATGTCCTGAACCGCCTGCATGCAGGGTTGGGGCTGCGGCTTCCAGTGCATCTTTACACCTGCCGGTTTCGTCCCTCGCCAGTCGCTACAGGGCTTTTTTGGAAATGGATTTGTCCTTCGAGCCTGTGCAATGGATTTTTCTGGTGGAGCGCAGCGTGCACAGAACTGGCCTCACCCTTTAAACCAGAGATTCATCTGCCGTGGCCTTGCAAGCATGGACGTGGCAGTGAGGTCCTCGGGCCGTAGGTTTGATTAGAGTTTCCTTCTCTTAGATGGTTGACCTTACAGGGTTGGACGAGCACCATCTGCCCGGGTTTGGGATTGGAGTTTTCCTTCTCCTAGGACGGTTGCCACAAGGCTAGAGAGCCCATCCTGCCCTTTGACGCTCTTTGTCAGACCCTTCGGTTTTGACCTGTCTGGCATGGGAGACCCTACCAGTGGCTATTATGCCACCGCCAGCATAGCTCAAAACATCATTAGGGTACGCAAGCCTCTCTCCCACGACAAGGGGGCGTCAATGGAGAGGATGTATGTATAGTGTTGCGTCTAATGAAGCAACTGGACTCAAGCCATAAAGCTATACAGCTACTGCTATTCTCACATGTGAATGGAAAGTCTAAAGCTGCACAACATGGGGAATAGGAATATGAAATGTGAGACTCAGGACTGAGGTAGAGCTAGAAACTGTAAAACAAAAAATGGAACATATAAACAGTACAGTACTTGGTGTGAGCTTTTGGAATAGCATATTTCAGTCAGATAATTACAAGGTTTTACTGCTGATGACAAACTAAGAGGAAATGGGATGGTGCATAGTGGGATGTGATGCAGTAAAAGCTGCAGGAGTTTTTGTGCTTACTGATCAAATATTATCAGTAAGACGACATAGAAAACCTATCAACACAATGATAATCCAGGCTTATGCTCCAACTACAGAGGCATAGAATCATAGAATTGTAGAGTTGGAAGAGACCATGAGGGCCATCCAGTGCAGCCCCCTGCCACGCAGGAAATCACGATCAAAGCATCCCTGACAGATGGCCATCCAGCTTCTGTTTAAAGACCTCCAAGGAAGGAGACCCTAACACGCTCCAAGGGAGTGTGTTCCACTGCCAAACAGCTCTTACTGTCAGAAAGTTCCTCCTAATGTTAAGGTGGAATCTCTGTTCCTGGAGCTTGCATTCAATGCTCCGTGTTCTAGTCTCTGGAGCAGCAGAAAACAAACTTGCTCCATCCTCAATATGACACCCCTTCAAATACTTAAACAGGGCTATCATATCGCCCCTTAACCGTCTTTTTCCCAGGCTAAACATACCCAGCTCCCTAAGTCTTTCCTCATAAGACATGGTTTCCAGACCTTTCACCATTTTAGTTGTCCTCCTCTGGACATGCTCCAATTTGTCAATATCCTTTTTGAATTGTGGTGCCCAGAACTGAACACAGTATTACAGGTGAGGTCTGACCAAGGCAGAATAGAGCGGCACTATTACTTCCCTTGATCTAGACACTATACTTCTATTGATGTAACCCAAAATCACATTGGCCTTTTTAGCTGCCGCATCACACTGTTGACTCAATGTTCAACTTGTGGTCTACTGGGACTCCTAGATCCCTTTTGCACGTAGTCTCGTTCACCCAGGTCTCCCCTATCCTCCATCTATGCATTTCGTTTTTCCGCCCTAAGTGCAGTACCTTACATTTCTATGTATTGAATTTCATTTTGTTAGCTTTGGCCCGGCTCTCCAGTCTATCCAGGTCATTTTGAATTTTGATCCTGTCCTCCAGGGTATTAGCTACTCCTCCTAATTTGGTGTCATCTGCAAATTTGATAAGTATGCCCCTAATTCTGTCATCCAAGTCATTGATAAAGATGTTGAATAGCACTGGGCCCAGGACAGAACCCTGGGGAACCTCATTGGTCACATCTTTCCAAGATGAAGAGAAACCACTGCAGAGCACCCTTTGGCAGTAGAGGAAGAAATTGAAACATTCTGTGCAGGCATCCAGGAAAAAAATTGAGTGCAAACCAAAACATGATATGATGATAATCGTAGGTGATATAAATCCCAAAGTAGGAAATAATAGACCAAAACACTGTAGCAAAAAGAAATTAAACAGGAGAGTGACTCATCAAATTTTGTAAAGCCACCAGTTTGTTCATTGCAAACACATTCTTTATGCAACAGAAGAGATTACTCTATATATGGACTTCACCAGATGGCCAATATAGAAACCATAGAATCTATAGAGTTGGAAGCAGAAGATGGAAAAGTTCAATTCTCTCCGCAAAACACAAGACGAGGAGCAAACTGGTACAAAAATTAGAGTAAAGCTAAAGAAGAGTGTTAAATCAATCACAGTGTTAAAATACAATGTAAAGAATATCTCCATAGTATTTTAAATGATATATAGAACAGATTTGCACTACTAAACCCAATCAACTGATCCAGAAGAACTGTGGACTGAAGCCAGGACATTATCAAGAAATGATGAAAGTAGCCTCTGCCTGAAGCCAAAATTTAAGAAGTCTAATTGGATGACTGAGGAAACTCTTCAAACTGTTGATGACAGATAAGAGGCAAAAAAATTTTTTTGACAGAAAGAAGGGTCAGAATCCTGAATGCAACTGTTCAGTGATTATTATAATAATTATGCTTAGTATAATGCCCCATGCTAACAAATAAACGATGGCAAAAAAGGAAGAACAAGGGACCCCTTCCATAAGATGTGAGAAAACAAAGGAATTGGAAGACTTTTGGTAAAAAGGATGGAGTTTTTGTATGAGAATTTGATTTTGGGGGCAATTGGAATAGCATGATTTCACCAAAGTTGGATAGGACTTCAGAGAAAAAGATTAAAGTGGATCAAGGAAAATTACCAAAATCTTCTTTATATCTATATTGTGGATAATCTAACATTGCAAGAAGCATGGAGATATAAACATGGGCAAGCCAACTAATATTTTTTTTCCTGAGAGACACAAACCCTTTTCAAAAATTGATATGTTTTTGACTCCAAAATCTTTGTGTTTTAAAATTATGAAACGAGTTTCTTCCAAGAACTTTTACTCACCATAATCTATTATTTTGATATTGCTAAATAAGAAGGGAAGTTTTAATTGGTGATTGAATCATTGTTGTAAAAAGATACTTTTTTATTTTTTAAATAAAGTATTTTTATTAAAAGCTAAAAAGGTGTTTAATTTTTTTTTGAGGACAATTTAAATAAAGGAACGGATATAAGGATGGTTTGGGATGCAAGTAAAGCATTTATGAAAGTTTTCTTCATGCAACAGAGCACAGAACTGAAGAAGAAAAGACAATACAGAACTTAGAAGATTTTGGATGAAATTAAAGGAAAGAAGAGGAGTTAAAAATAATCTATCAAAGACAGAATTGAATATTCATGCATGACAGCGTGTTGGACTGGATGGCCCTTGTGGTCTTTTACAACTCTATGATTCTATGAATATGGATATACATTTTTTGCAGAAACAATTATCAATGAATGCAATAGAAGAAATAGAAAAGAAAATGAGGCATGGGAAACAAGTATTTTAAATTTGCAAATAAACCAGGAAGTTGGCTGGTTTATAAGTTAAGGAAAGGTAGAGAAAAGAAAGTGATTCTGAAGTTACAAAATGGTAAAGAGGAAGAGATTAACAAGGTGTTTCACAAGTTTTATTCATCTCTTTATAAAGCTGAACAGATTTGGATGGGATTATTAAAAATTATTTGAATAAACAAAATTTACCAACAATCATCGATGATCAAAGAAAGAGACTGAATGAGCCTATTGCTATGATCGAGTTAGTGGAAACTATAAAAAATTTAAACTTGTGAAGGCTCCTGGTCTGGCGGGACTATCAGCTCAGTACTATAAATTTCTGGAATATCAATTTATTTTTCCTTTACAACAGATTATGAATTCAGTTTTGATCTGGAAGATACCAGACTCATGAGGTAATACCAATATAACTTTAATCCCCAAGGAAGATAGAGATTTAAATGACTCTAGAAAATAGAGACCAATCTCTTTATTGAATAATGATTATATATGTGTGTGTGTGTGTGTGTGTATATATGCTACTTTGGTGGAGACGTTGAGGAAGATTTTACAAGACTGTGTGTGTATATACACACATACACACACATACATACAAACATGAAGACCTGTGTGTGTGTGTGTGTGTGTGTGTATGTTTACCAAAAATCCTCTGGCTTTTCTTCGCAAACGGAGATTTAGGAAGGCCTCATCCCGCGCTTTCTGCAAGTGCACTGATGACTAAAAAGGCCAATCTGAGATAAACAATTCTGGTTGCAGAAAGCACAGCAGAAGGTCTCCTTGGGTGATGTTTCTGGGTTGTGATTCTTTCTGCGTTGTCATTTCTCTTCAAGACTTGTTCAGCATGAGCTCTCAAATAAGGCTGCAGCATTATGGATAGTGTGTCTCCATGCCTCCCGATGTGAGGCCAGGGTGGACCATTGTTGGTGATCAATTTGGCTGAGTCTGAGATGTTGTTTCAGGGAGTCATTGTATCGTTTTTTTGGAGTGCCCCTCTTACGCTGACCCGTGGCGAGTTCACTGTAGAGTACTATTTTTGGGAGGGGATGGTCCTCCATCCTAGAAACGTGCCCTGCCCAGCGCTGCTGTGTTCTCAATATCATGGTCTCAATGCTAGTGATCCTTGCTTGCTTAAGGACAGCAACATTCGTCACATAGTCAGTCCAGTGTATACTTAGGATTGTGCGTATACAGTGCTGATGAAGGCGTTCGAGGAGTCGTAGGTGGTGGCGATAGTTGACCCATGTTTCAGATCCATAAAGGAGAATAGACAGTACAATGGCTCTATACACACTGATGTTTATGCTTCGCCTCAGGTGTTTATTATTCCACATTCTTTTGTGAAGTCTTCCAAATGCGCTATATGCCTTTGCTAATCTGTTGATCGATCTCTTTGTCAATCTTGGCATCTGAGGAGGTGATTTACCAAAAATATTGTTAAGAGAAAATACAAGGTGTGTTTTGGACATTTTGGAATATTTTGACAAACATAATTAGAAACTACTGGCTTCAATTTTATTGGATGCTGAAAAAGCTTTTGATAATGTTCATTGATCATTCATGTTCGAAGTACTGGTGAAGATGAATTTGGGGAAGAATTTTGTAAATTGGATAAATCAGATAAAATTTTATAAGTTGGATAAAATTGATATATGATGTTCAGAAAGCACAGATTTTGATAAATGGAGAATTGATTGAGCCTTGTTCAATTCAAAGAGGAACCAAAAGTGTCTCTTATCACCTCTACTTTTTTTTTTTTACTGGTGTTAGAGGTTCTTAATAGAGCAATAAGAGATGAAACTGCAATAAAGGAGTGAATATTAAAGGCTAAAGTTTTAAACTGATGGCCTTTTCAGATGATTTGGTGATTTATTTATTTATTGAAAACCCACTGGAGGGTATTGATTTGATTTTGGTACTAAAGGGGTTTGGTGACCTCACCGGTTTTAAGATTAATAAAGACAAAACAGTTATTTTGACTAAAAATATGACAAAATTGGAACAAGACACAATGGCAGAGAAGTCTGATTTCAAAATTGACAAAAAGGTTGAATATTTGGGAGTTACTACAACAAATAGTAATTCTTAGTCGTTTCAAAATAACTCTCAAAACTTGGTGTGGAATAAACAGGTTTTACAGAGATGGTCTAAATTGAGATGGTCACTCTTGGGTAGGGTTTCAGTTATAAAAATGAATATTTTACATAAGATGTTGTTTTTCTTTCATACTTTACCTATTATGACGAATGATCTTCCATTCATGCAGTGGCAGAGGGATATTCCAGTGTTTATCTGGCAAGGCAAAATATATATATGAAAGAGTTATGTTCAAGGTTTTACAGGATGCAAAGTGAAGAGGCAGTTTGGGCTTATAAGATTTGAAATGCGACTTTGACTTCACAGATTTGAAATCATCTTAATTTGCTGCATGGTATGGTTGAAAAACTAAATATTATTGAAAAATAAAAGATAATTACAATTGGATGGTTTTGATATGAGATTTGGGTGGCACGGATTTATTTAGTATGATAAAAATAAAAGAAATGTAGATTTTAATAATCATTTTGTAAGACGATCATCGTTGAGAATTTTGAATGGATACAAGTCTAGATTTCATACTAAGAAACCTCTTTGGAGTTCACCCCATGAAGCGTTGTTTAGAGGAGAAATTATGTTGAAAGATAAATCAGTGACCTATAAAGATTTGTTACTATTAGAGAAAGGGCAATATATAGTGAAATTGAGTGAAGAGGTGGAAGTAGAAGGATATAAATGTCATTGGTTTTTATATAGACAACTTACTGAGAGATTTAAAATGGATATGAAGCTGTATGGATTCAAAGTAACTAAATCGGAATTTGAAATTCAGCTTCGTTCTGATGATTATTATTTGTTTGCTAAAGTGTATAAAATGTTATTAAGAGTGGAAATGGAAGATGAACAGGTTAAGGAATGGATGATAAAATAGCCACAGAATATTGGGAGTCCATAGCATCTACACCAATGGGAAAAGTTGTGGATGAAAAATTTAAAATTTACCTTGAGTTATGATTTGAAAGTGAATGTTATAAAATGATGTATAAATGGCATTTGACTCTGGACAGATTTTCTAAGATGTATAAGGGCCTGGCAAACAAATGTTGGAAATGTGATCAAAAGGTAGGCACATTCTATCATATGTGGTGGACATCTGATAAAGCTAAGAATTATTGGACTCAGTTCCACATGATATCAGAGCGCATTTTAAAATCTGCTTGCAAATGCTAATTATTCTGCTTGTGAGATATATATATTCTTTGTGTTACTAAAAATATTATAAAAAAGAGAAAAAAAGGAATATTTAAACTAAAAATAAGGATACAGAATAATCAACAGGGGGCACATTATATGATCAGGACGAAATAAAAAGATAATGGAAACAATACAAAAGAGATCACATTCCTTCAAAGCAGAACCTTTCGATGAAGAACATACAGTTTTAGAAAGTGAAGTTGCTCTCAAAGCACCAGGAACAGGTGGCATACCAAAAGAGCTGTTTCAAGCTAGAGAGAGAGAATCCATCCAAATTCTAACAAAAACTTGCCAAAATTATGGAAAACAAAATAGTTCCCACAGACTGGAAACACTGAATATGCATTCCTATTCCCAAGAAAGGGGACAGTGGGGATTTCAATGACCATTGCACTAATCTCCCATACAAAGTGATGCGCAAGATTTTACAACAAGGTCTTTTACCATATAGGGAGTGAGAAATGCCAGACATTCAAGCTGGGTTCAGAAAAGGAAGAGGCACTAGAGACCATATTGTATATATTGACTAATAGGGTTAGGCATGAGAATAATAGTAAAAAATGTTTGGAAACTGGTATGAAAAATGTCTTGAGTGTGAAAAAATCCTGATGTCAAGAATCTTGGACTGATGACAATCTTTACAGTTTGGAATATAGTTTAGACAAAATTTGCATGGTTTTTTTTTTAATACAAAGGATTACAATAGAGCAAACAAAAATAAAATGCAAACAAAATACTACTAAAGAGGGGTATATGAGGGTGTCTAACAAACACAACCATATAAATATATTGTTGTTTGTCTTCCATAAAATCACTTTTCCAGAAATTTAAATGCTGGTCTGGCAGTTTTAGCTGACGAGGATGATTGTTAACATACTCTATAAACGGCATTTCTCTTCAACAGATGTACAATAGGTGTTATTTATCCTATCCAATAGTTTTTCCAATAATAAACTGTCCCATAATCTATACCACCAGTTACCCATGTTTTAGCTGCCCGTCTTCCAGTTTTTAGCTATTTCAATTCTTGTGATAGTCAGGAGAAAAGAAATCAATGATTTATGTTGTTGTTTAGCACAGAAAGGGACCTATTATGTGCAAAATTTACAGATGGTTATTTTGTGCAAAAAAACCCCCAGCATTTTCTGCATAGGAAACAGAAAATGCTGCTTCCCGCGCAGAAAATGCTGTTTGCTGTGCAGAACGACATGTGAATTTTGCACAGAATACATCCTGAAGTACAAATAATCTTTGAAAACTGCATAGTTTTCAAAAACTTTCTCTCAGTGAGGAGAACATTACTAAAACTACTTGTTCAAGAACACAATTAGTGAAAAATTACATTTCTAAATGTAGCACACAAAGAATTTCAGAAGAAAAATCACCCTGTATATTATATTTTATGACAAAGCTTTTAACTGTGTAGATAATGAAAAACTATGGATCACTTTAAAAGAAATGAAGACGTAGAACAATTCATTGTCCTGATAGGTAACCTGTACTCTGGACTACAAGACTGAAAAGAACATACAGTGGGCCCTCAGTATCCACGAGGTTTGGTTTTAGGATCTCGTACAGATAGCAAAAACCACAGATGATCAAGTCACTGTTAATAAAACAGTGCAGGGCAGCAGAGGAAGGGGCGGCAAGCCCCATCTGCCAGGCACAGATTCCGGGGAGCACACCAGTCGCCTGCTTCTATCTTTGAAATGGTGACTGTGGTGGTTCTGCTTATTCATTTACAAGGCAGAAGCAGGTGGCTGGTGGGCTCCCTAGAGGCAGGGGAGCATGAAGAATGTGCACTTGGCAGCCAGAGCTTGCCGCTGCCTCTGCTGCTGCCCTTGCTGTTTTATAAATAAGGGACTTGTGTAGTCTAGTTTGAATCCCCGGTTGGTTGAATCTGGATCCTGGGCCTGCCGATACAGTGAGCCCATTGTACTTTGTGGAAGAGAACTTATTGTAATAAAGAATGATTGCAAAAATTAGTTGCTAATCCCAACTAGAGAAAGCTCATTGAATCAACTGTGGAATTAGTAAAAATGTATGCAATCCAATTGTTTAACTAGATCTACTCTAGTGGGGGGTAGCAATTGGACTGAGGCCACAAGAATACAATACAGGATCATACATGCAAGCCACCTGAATAAATCTAGAAGAAAGATTAAATACTAAAATAGACTGTCATAGAATTTCAATAGAAGGATCAAGGTAACAATGCAGATAATTTATAGCTCACAATTTAACAGCTCCATGTTTTGGCCCTGGCAAATACAAGGGTGTTAGGGAGATGGGGGGTGTTTTACAGGAACAAGAAGGTACTAAGTGCTCCTCAAACATCACTATCAATTTATCTGATGCTAACTGGCTCTTTCTTTCTTAAAGCCACAAGTTACAGTTGATGGCATAGAAATGTATATTCATTGTAGAAATTCCCTTTTATCTTCTTATCTGTCCACTTTTCACTCCCATTTGTTAAGATCTCTCCAGGTTTACATCACACAGATAAATCACACAGATGTATCACTTTCAAAGACTTTGCTTTTCACTTCCATGTCAGTCTCACAGATTAGAATGTGATAATGTATCCAAGGTTGCATAGTTTCTTTAAACCTGAGCCAGTAGCACAGCAAAGTGTTGGGAACTGCACCCTTTCATCTTGGGGAATCCAGTACTTTAAAGTGAAAAGCTTGTTGATGTAATCCTGTTTGCCTGACCAGTCTGTACAGGTCACCTGTATAGCATCGCCCTGGAGATAGATGTACAAAAACTGTTTTGTATAAGAGTCCCTTCCCCCCTTGCATTTTTAAAATGGAAAAGCTTCACTGCCAAATTTAATGCTACTTTAATCAGTGAATTAATTAAACATATGCCCCCCAGAATGTCAGAGATTCCAGACACTCTGATACAGCATTTTTGGACTAGGCCTGTGTAAGGATATCTTTCAAAACAAGGATTAATAAAGGATTTGCCTGACTGTAATAATCTCGAAACCTAGTCCAAAGTTCATATTCTTGTCAGAAAAGTGGGTATTTAACTTACTTTTTATGATGCAAATTGTTAACATGGTTCTCAGGAAGAAATCATTTCCCACAAAGTTTGGAAAAGTGCAGATAAACTTTGATATGTAAAGGAGCTTAATTGATAGTAAGCACTGAGATTTATCTTACTTTAGGGATTTATAAATTCTTTGGACCAAGGACAACAGTTAAAGCCCAGGATGTCTCATGAACACCTTTAATGTAAAACAGCTTAAACTTTGTATAAGACAAGGAAGGAGAACTCCCCCCCCCTTCATATTCCAATTAGGGTTGACAGATTGAAAATTGGAGTGGGTTCCTATCCCTTGGATGACCGGGCAAGGGAATTTCAGCAAGTGCTTGTCACACAGCCAGATAAAAAACTAACACCTGCTGAAATTCTCTCTTTTACACATCCAGGATCTGTCTCCAGTTTTCACTCTAACTACCCTATATATGGTGGGATATGGCAGGGGAAGAGGTGATAGTCCGAGCCAGAGCCCCCCAATCTCTTCTGTTTTTCACACACAGATGGAGACATAGAGAGCCACAGATATACACATCCATTCATCCTTTTCTTTCCCCCTTCTTTCTTTTGCCTCCTTTCACTTTCCCTCTTTCTGCCACTCCCTCATCTCCTTCAGACTCCCCCCCCCAAAAAAACCCCTGGTGTTATGTTTAGAAAGAAAAAGCTCTCATTGCCACCAATAGAACCCTGTCCAAAAATATAACACCTAATTGCAGAGGATGATTTGGGGAGCATTGGGCCTGCAGAGAGGACTGGCCCTTTCCTCCACACCTGCCTGATGCCCATTTACATCATAAACTGACTTGGATTCCCAGTTGTTATTTTTTAAAAAAATGCATAAGCCTGTAGAATTTGGGGAGTTTCAATTCCCATGAACCTTAGCTAGGAGCACTGGGAGTTACAGTTCAGCAACAATAAATGGAGGAGTGCTCAATCCCCCCTGTCCCCGCTCTTGTCTTTGTAGAAATCTGGATGTCATACAAAACATGCTCTCTCTATTCTGCCCAATTTTTTTCCAAGAACAAACCTGCTATTGCCTTTCAGGCCAGTGAGTGAACTTGCAGCTCTGATAGGCATCACAGTTTAGGACCTTAGAGATGTAAAATTGTAGAAAGTTTTTTGAATGGAGGGTGCTGTACTTTTATTGTCATTGTTATGTTTTAAATGCTTTTAAACTGTTTCAAATAAGTGCTGTTTTTAATGGGATAGTTTAATAGTTTTAAAACCTTTTTTCAATTATGATGCTTGTTTTTTAGCTGTATTTTGTTTTAAATCTGTGTAGTGAGCTCTTTTATGTTCCATATGGGGAAAGGTAAAATAACATGCATACAAACAAACATATGAGTGGATGTGTGTCAGAAACTGCTGCCACATTGCAGAAATAATCCAGTTTGACACTGCTTTAACTGCCATGGCTCAGTGCTATGGGATTCTGGGATCTGTAGTTTTGTGAGATATTTCCCCTTCTCTATCAGAGAGCTCTTATGCCACAACATACTACAAATCCCAGGATTCCACATGATGGATAGTTAAAGTGGTGTCAAACTGCATGCAGTGTGGCAGCATCCTTAGAAACCTCTCAAACCCTTCTGCAGTTCAAGAGCAATAAATGCAAATGTCTCCATTGTCCTCATACATATTCAATAAATGGTGTTGGAAACAGTATGTCATTTTATATCAAATGAGGTGACTCTGCTAACAAGCATCTCCATATGCTATTTGTACTCCAAGCTACATCTACTGTACTTTATGCTAGGAGGCATGAGGATGCCATTCTTTCCCAGTAAATACATAATCTATAGAATTCTGGCTACAAATGAAAGCCAAGTTCTTTATGTTTGTGTTGTCTATTGTCTCTGTGTTTATCTTTTCTCTTTGTCATTAAGGTAGGGCATCTGCTTTGAAAATAACCTTTTATTTGTTAAGATTCATCTGCTTCTTTTATTCCCTTGTCTGAAGTACTAATCCTCCATCACTCATAATTAGTTGCTGTGGAAATATTCCCACAAACATAAACAGTTGGCACATAAGTAGCATACAGTCTCCAATGAAGCAAAGATTGTTTTCATGTAAAATGGACCCAACAACTAGAATAATACTTTCTACAGTGTTGTTTCCTCTTTCAAAATCTTGCATCCCAAATATCATTAAAGTAAAACTTACCACACATTGTAATAATAACTTGTTTGTTTTCCAGCACTCTCCAGATCAAATGTGCTCAATTAACTTTTTTTTTTAACTTGGCAATTGAGTCTGAGCATTTTGAATGAAGACAGATTATTTCTTACAGTCATATTTAAAGATTCTGAAAATCAAACTATGGACTTGCTTCAACATATGCAAAGCAAATGTGTGTGTGGTTTTTTTTTGAACACTCGAAAGATTGCTAAGTGAATATGTTTCTACTTATGTTTTTTGATTACTGTACACCTTTTAACTTTCATCATTTTCCACATTCTTTTGGTGAGCCAACATCTGAGTTAACCTGTTCCATTTGAAAGAGTATCAAATCCAGAATGTTGCATTATCAAATCCAGTGACAAACCAGAATCCACTGCAAATCAGTTTTTAAATCTACAAAGCTAAAGGGTATATTGAGAGTAACAGTGTGTTCTCTAGGAAGTTTTTTCCTCTTTCCCCCTATCAGAGTTAGGCCTCAAAAACGACACATTCATCAGTTAGAATAGTTTGTCAACATTAGCAATTTTATTTACAAAATTTGGAATAGGCTTTTTGCCAGCGATTGGATTGATAACAGAGAAAACACTGCAGCATTATGGGCAAATAAGTGTGCCAAGGAAGAGCTATGGGACAGGTATGTTTATGTGGGGAGGGAGCAGAAATACATTCTATGGTTATACCATGAAGCAGCTGTTTCTTAGGTCTGGAACATAATTTGAAGTTGAGCTTCTATTTCTTCACTGGTCCTCTGATGTTCACTGTGTATCTCTGTGGTTCCCTGGCCCTCTGATGGCCCTCTAATACTGAGGAGTCTAAAGAACCATGCTATCTTGTACATGGAATTGTTCCAAACTGATAGAATTATCTTTTGAATATTGACATGAGTTCTTCATGAGACCAGTCCAAGTATATTTACAAGGAAGTGACTCTAGCTGAACATAGTTAGAATTAGACTCTTGCTCATGCAAGCACAGATTGTTATAGAATGTGTTTGGGATGTGTATTAACTTAATCAACAAAATGAAACAATGGGTGCATCCACACTGTAGAAATAACGCCATTTGACACCACTTTAACTGCCGTAGCTCCATCCTATAGAATTCTAAGCTTTGTAGTTTTGTGAGGCACCAGTGCTCTTTGACAGAGAAGGCTAAAGACCTTGTAAAACTACAAAACCCAGGATTCTGTAGGATGGAATTACAGTGCTTAAAGTGGTATCAAACTGCATTATTTCTACAGCACAAATGCACTCAATGTGAGGACATATACAATTATGTAGATGATGATCTTTGGGACTAGCATAGCAATCACCCTTGTAACAACATTGTGTGAATTATCTTTTCCCCATTGTTAATCTATTCTGTTCACATCATTTTTAAATAAAACATTAAGGCCTCTGTACAAGTTCTTTTAGTTTAGGAAATTGTATGAACTGCCTAAAAATCCTATGATGTGAAATCATCAGCTGTTCACATCTGCCTTTGGAACTGAGCTGTACAGTAGTGTATTTTTCATTTTTATCTCAAGATACATCCATTACAAGTTTATAGAAGTCAGAAATTCAGCAGGAAGATGCATTAGGAGTGGCAAAAGCTCATGCATACTTTTTATATTATTCACACAGCTGGAATGTTTATAGTCAGAACAGAGTGTAACAAGAGCAAATGCTGAACCACATCAAGCAGTTCCCATGTCGTGCATGTCATTTAAGTATCAGTTCTATAAGGGCGTTTGCTGTGTTCTTCGCACACAGAAAGACCACAACTAAGTGCCTAAAAATATCCCATGAGTTTTTAAAAATGTGGACAAACAACCCGTTTCTTTTGATAATTCAAATGCATTGTTTCGCTTCGATGGCTCTCAACATCTGGTGTTTCAGAAAGCAATTTAAAATGTCATCTTTCCATTCCTTTTCTATTCACGCCTTTGAGTGTACCTTTAGGATGATGTCTGGGAAAATGTCATATTATGAAGAAACATATCCAAGACACAGAGTGAGGGATGCATAGCTTTCTTTATATGAATCCAATGAAAGAAAGAGCTGATAATGAAAAAGTGCATGTGTAAGACTAAAATTATTTTTGAAAAAGCCACAGCTTCATGACCCAGCATGAAATTCATTTTCCAAGAGTATAAGCTGCAAGCTATACAGGGATCTTCACCTGGAGAACAAATGTTATTTCCTGCTTAATAACAAACTTCTAGAACACATTTTTGGTTTGAAAATGAACCAAACATTTGAGCCACTGAATAGAAAAGAGCCAAATCACATTCAAATAAAAACGTGTCTATGTGTTGTTTGGACACTGAGAGCATTTAATGGTGCAAAATAGCTCTTCCTTTCCTTTGCTTTTTTTTTTTTTTTTTTGGTACTCTGTAGTATGAAACGACATACTGAGTGTCATGAACTAAAAGTTGTGAATGCTTAAGATTCAAAACTTTTACAAAATCTTATGTAACATGGCACAAGTAAAGGTGCCCTGTGGAAACTCAAGTTACGCTGCTGATACACTTACAAGGCATGTTGACTCTATGGTATGGGGTAAGTGCAGTTCCTTGATTCCTTTTTCTAACCCCCCCCCTCAAGTCCCCAGATTTCCCAAATGGGGCCAAATATTGCTACCAAATTGCCCAAACCAATGCAAAAACAGGCCAAAGTTAATAATACTAATAATACTAATAATAATAACATTTATTTATATCCCGCCCCTCTGCAAACAATTGGGGCGGCTTACAACAGTAAAATAGTACATAGTATAAAACAACTCAAAATCCCTTCCCCCGCTTAAAACATTATTAAATCAATACAAATTGAAATCAGCATATAACACAATTGTTATTAGAAACCCTTCCTAGCGAGCAGTTGTTTGGGCTTTTATTTGTCCACATTAAAAACATGTATTTGTACAAAAATAAGTATAAAGCACAACTATATGTTTTGCATTGGTGCAGCATGTTGAGGTGGGTGCAGGGACAAAAAATGCCCCCTGCTGTCAGTCTAGGTCTGCCTTCTTGATCAAGCCATACCCTCCTGGTGTAGGAGATGGCCTCTTGTATGTTATGCTCCTTTTGAAAGTCCATGCCATAATAATGTATCAATAATGTTCTGCCTCTGACTTGCAACACCAGCACCATGCTATTAGTCAAAGGGTGGGCAAAAGACCACTGTCCCTTCCTCTCAGCCATAGAGGAGCAAGGAAGCTCAAAAGGAAGATCAGCTACAGCCCTGCATATTTTCTCCCACCTCCTCCCTCTGACCTTGCTTGCTTCTCTAGAGGCAGTAGGTGGGACAGAGGTCATTCTCTTCCTACCCACCCACACTGGCATATGGCATAGTCCCAGACTAGCACATCATTTATCAAGGGATCAAAAACAACAATAATTTACCAGCATGAGACATCAATAAGTTTATTTCCTTTTAAAAAAATATTTTTATTACACATATCACTTATCACAGCCAAAAAGTATACATTTAATTTCATGATTCCATAAACATAAAATTTTAACTTAAATTTCTACACAAAGAATAGAAATATACCACTCACATTAAACATCAAACCTCTCTCTCTCGATATATATAGATTACAGACACACACACACACACACACACATATGTATATATATGTAATTTACTTCCAGCTTCTACTAAATTATAACTTACAATTTAAGAAAGTGAAAAAATAAAAAAGTAAAAAATAAAAAGTAAATAAATCTCTAAAATACCCCCCTCCCCCTTGACTTCCTATCTGAGTCTATTTCTGCATTTCTGCACTTTTAATCCTTCCCTCTTATTTCTTTGAACCTCCATGTTACTTTTACTATAATGATTTCCCAAATGGGTTTTCTCTTTATGTATTACTCCTCCTCCATTATCACTTTAAAGTTAATATAGTTAATGATTATAAAAAGTTAATATTGTTATTGATTATTGGATTTGCATTGTCTAACTTATTTATAATTAATATTTATGTGTATTATCTATCTATCTATCTATCTATCTATTGTTTTCTCTATTCCTTTTTCCTTTTTCGCTTATGACATCATATTTTACCTTAATCTTTAATTGCTGCCAAATCTCCCCATTTGTCTTTTAAAAAATTTGAGAATTTCGTCCAATCTTCGTAATGTTTCCCCAGAGATTTACCTTTCAGTAGGACTGTCAGTCTGTCTGATTCCACCATTTCTTGTGTTTTAAGAATCCAGTCTTCTATTGTTGGTGTCATCTTGTTCTTCCACAATTTTACGTATTCAGTTCTCGCCACTGTCAGCATATAAAATAAAATCTTACCATTTTCTCTTTCAATTTTTTCCATCCATCATCCCTAAAGATAAAATTCTGGCTTGAATGGAATATTAATCTTCAAAATTTCAATTATTGTTTTTTTATTCTTCACCAATAATTTTCTGCTGCTTTACAACTCCACCAAAGATGGAAAAACAATCCAACTTTATGATCACATTTCCAACAGTTTTTTTTTATCCTTGTACATTTTAGACAATTTATATGGAGAATGATGCCATCTAAAATACATTTTGTAGTTGTTTTCTCTGATGTTTTGACTTAATGTAAATTTCATCCTATTTGTCCACATTTTTGCCACTGCTTTAATTTGATTGGGTGACCTACATTTTGTGCCCATTTTATCATAACTTCTTCAATCACATTACCTTCTGTTTCCCACTCTAACAAAGTTTTGTAAAATCTTGTAGTCATATTTTTGTTCCCTGATTGCACAATTTTCCCCCAAGTTGATTTATTTACTTCTATTCCTTCCAGTTTCTTATCCATTTTATACCTTTCTTTTTATCTGTTTATATAAATACCAATGCCATTCAATCCCATCTTCTTCCAATTCATTTTGTGATTTTATAGAGTACTGATTATTTTTTATCACAAACATGCCTTCATATGTGATCCACTTTTTCGACGGAACACCTTCTTTACTAAATAACGCCTCATGTGATGATGTCCATATCAGAATTTTTGGGCATAACCTATTTTTTATATTTTCTCCAAATTCTTAATAATGTTTTCCTGATGAAATGGTTGTTAAAATCTTTGTTAACTGTATCTTTACCATAAAATAGGTAGGCATGCCAACTGAACCTATTTCCGTCTCCTTCTATTTTCAATAACTTTTCATCTTCCAGAGAGACCCATTCTTTTATCCATGTTAGACAACATGCTTCGTAGTATAATTTCAGATTAGGTTTATTTCCAAATGAGCTAGTTGGCACACTGATTGTGATGTGACAGATCTTTTTGCTGAGTCAAGGTATCATTTTACAATGCCCCAACTCAGGACAAAAAGCCACCCCCTATTTCCCATACAGAAGCTGGTTGGACTGGCAGTTGATGCTTACTTCACTACTTGTAAGGGAATTGTGTTCTCCACCACACACCACTAATTTAGGGCCCCAACTTGGACAACTTGTGTAGCAAGCACCACTCTATCCACACACAAAGAAGATCATCTAGGGAGTTCTGGAGGAACACCTGAGAAGATTTCACCTGGAGCACCTGCCACCTGAAAAGATTACTTTACTCGGCTTCACTAATGATAGGACTGGAAATGACAAGGGGGTGCATTCTCAAAAGAATAAGAGCCTATGCTTGTGGCTCAATGCCACATAAGAATTCTGCATCCTTATTCTTATTCCTAAGAGTCCCAAACCCGGACTGACACTTAGTGTTCGTGATAGGGAGTTGCAAGGAAACTATGGAAGGAAGGAAGGAAGGAAGGAAGGAAGGAAGGAAGGAAGGAATCTGTTTTTTAAAACTTAGCTTTGGTCACATATTGAGAATTGCAAAGTAAGTAATATGAAATAAGGAAATAGTACCTTCTTAAAGTACCCATGACTATGTGAATACAAAATTGAACTGCAACCTGTTAATTCCACCCTGAGTTTGCTCTTAGCAGTAAGGGCAGGAGAGAGATGCCCCCCAAAGTGGCAGCAGTAATGGCACATTGCAGATCTTTGCTTCCTCTCTGCAGTTCCCAAATCTATTCAAAGGTTAGGGAGAAGTTTTCTATCTTCTTTAGTTTAGATTCCAGAATAAAAAAGGAAAATAGTAGAGTAATCTCAATGGTGTTAACTCATCCAAATGTCTAGCAAATTCTTGCTTGGAGCAATACCGGCTATGCAGAATTTTGACACTTGGAAAACATTTGGGTAATTTGTGCTCTTAAGTGTGTATCCCAGCTGTCCTCAAGGCATTTCTGCCTGTGTGTGTTCTCTTTCTTTCCCAAATCCCTGGAGTCACTTCCTGCTTAGCAATCCCTCAGCTAGTTTCCCTGATGGATAGGTCACAAAAACCCAAGGCTCAGCTTTGTGAACTGGAAATCCTATTTATGTACAGACCATGCTCCTGTTAACATCCTGTTAACAAAACACTTCTAGGGGTGGGGAAAGAAGGAAAAGATGTGGCAAGTTCCCACAGACAACAAAACATGTGACCTCCCCCCCTCCCCTTGCATACCTTAGTCCCTTTTCTATGCATAAATCTCATCTGGGATTTTCTTGGCTATTGTTCCCTTTTTTCCAGTTAACTTTTATTTCACACATCATTACGTGAAGCACTGCTTATGGAGATACACTGCCCTTGTCATAGAAGAACTGTGCTGTGTGCACCTGCAACTGAAGGTTTGGGTTGAGGGAATATTCAAAAAAGGCTGGAGCCATTCATTTTCTGTATGCTATTGCACATGATGTCAGGTATTTATTTATTTATCCCATTTACTGGAGGTGTGTTTCTGGATTTAGGAAAAAGATCCAACATGGCAACAGAAGAGTTAAGAAGAAGGTATGAAAAGATTAATGATTTGTATGATACAAAATTCCATGATACTTGGAAGAGAGAAAGATGAGCCATGCAGTGACTGGGATGGAAGTGATGTCATTCTGCTTTTAAAAGGCTGTTTTTAAAAAGTGTTTGGAAACTGCAGCTGGTGCAAAATGTGGCAGCTAGAGTAGTTTCCGGAGCCCAATTTTCAGTGCTTGTTACTCCAAATCTGTTTAATGTTCCCTGGCTCCCAGTTCTTTTCTGAGCACAACTTAAAGTACTGTTCTTAATCTATCTTTGTCTGAGTTTGTACATGTGCATGCACACACACAACACATTTGCACACAGATGTATACACACATAAAGAGTTTTATAGCATCTTGGTTAGCAGATAATAACTGATTCTTTGTTGGCAGACAGTTGAGTGTATGAGTGCAGGAAATGAGTTGTGGCAACATGGCTCATGTTACAAAGTAAGCTGTGTATTTCTGTAGCATATATCCTATGAGAAAAGATGCTCTCTGAATCAGTCACTCTTGCTAAGCAATGCATCCTTTTAAGAGAAAATGCTATTTTGCTCTTCAACAGTTAATTATGAACAGTCTTGGGTACAGAGATCCAAAATTTGGAGTTAGTTTTTATTTCATCTCCATATGTGTGTACGCATGCATGTACAGGTGTGCATCATAGCCAGAGATTCCAAAAATGTTAATCTAAAAGCCTTTCTCTCTCTTTGTCTCAAAATTAGGCCTCAAGAAACTATGTTTCTGAAGATGGAAATCAGGTGAAATCAGGAAATCATTCATCTCTCTAGATAACTGTAATTGATACTATAGGCTCTCTGACAAGTGTCATCCCCTTATGAGTCATATGCTCTTTTAAAAAAAAAGTGTTTCAGGTTGAAATGTGCACATTTATTATGTGACATGTGACTGCAAAAGACACCGGTGCATTTGCAACCCTTCTATGTGTTCATTATACTTTTACCCACAAATCTTTATGGACAGTTATGCAATTCATATGTTTTTTATATACAACATTTTTTTAATGCAAAAGATCATGAAACACTTCACTCCTAAGCTAAAGAAAATAGGAAGATTTTAAGGTGAGATTGAAAGAGAGGAAGTGACTCAGTGGTTCAGGGGAGCATTCCAGATGGATGGAACAACATGAGTATGAGAGGGACACCCAACTGCGAAAAGCCAGAGGGAGAAAAGAGAGAAGAGATCAAGACTGGAAAATAGGTGAACATGAGGTCATAGAGGTAGGGTAGAGTGAACCTTTGGAGAGTTTGGGAAAACAAGAAAGTATTACTAAGCTGAACTCAGACACAGATATGGAGGTGGGGGCATTCTCCAGGGCAACACTTGTCTGGCTGCAGCAATCTCTTTAAAGAGTAATTGATTACAAATTCATTCTGCTTGCCAAATTTAATGTAAGATTATTAGCTGACTGCAATGCAGATCAGATAATTCCAACAGAAAGCAGCCATAGCCATGCATGAAAAAAGAAAGCGGGGAATACCCAATCTATATGTCACCATTGTCGCTTTAATTCTTATGCGAACTTCCCACACATGTGCTAACTGCTTCAAAGGTTTTGCTGTTTTGTGCAGGAATCTGGAACACATCTGAGAGGAATAAAACTGAGAGAGTGCCAAAGGCTGTATAGGTGCTTGCGTTTTCCAGGAAAACATGAGATGTATGTGGAGAAGAGGGTATCCACTTCTCTCTCCACCATCTTTTTTGTCCTTATATGGGGTGACCTGTCAGTAGCCCTGAGTCCAGCCCCTTCCTTTCCTTCCATTAATTTTGCACCACATGTTAGATAAGCAGCACAGGAGGAGTTAAAAAGGCAGCCGTGACCTTGGTGAATGTCAGCATTTACCTGTAAATGCTAGCAACTGAGATTTTGTTAGATGAGTTGAGTGCATGTGTTGCTGGTCTGAGGGTGGGTTGGATGTGAGGGGAATTGTTTGCCCTACATTTGGAATGTAATTTCCTGTAACAGAATGTAACTTTGGGGAGCTATGCCATCTCATCTTTAAAGCTAATCTAACAAACTGTTGCTGTCTGAAAAATCAAAATGCAAGACAATGTAACAAATAGTAAAAAGGAGCTGGGTAAAATGGTATTTAAGGTATTATACTACTAGACTTTGCCCATAGCATTTGAATCAAAATGAATTTGGAATGTGTTGGCCTTCATTAGTGGCATTTTCGTGAATTTAGGTCTTGAACTAACTTGGTTCCTTCCAAAATGCACAGTCCAGTATGCTCATTAAAGTAATACTGACTTTGATACAACTCAAAAGGCTGCTGCAGAAAGGAGTGCTTTTATTTGCTCTCCGATGTCTGTTAGCTGAGAAAGCTGTCTGATGGATTTAGCCAGTTTTAAATCACAGGTCTATGCATATGTAGGCCAAATGTTTTACGGAGAAATTTTACACACATACTAAATAAATACAGAAAAGATTTTAAAGTATTTGCTACCATGTTTGCCTTGAAAATGTCTAAGATTCATCCACACACTAAGATAATAAATTTGTGGGTCATCTTAAAAACATGTTATCAGCTATTTATAAACACTGTTAGCTGGAAATAGTATGTGCATCTAGATGTGATTTTTCTTCCACATTCAAACATTTTGAAGCAGTAGGATAAGTTTTAGCTGCAATTGTAGGAATGAATTAATTAGCACTATAGACAAAGAGAGCTGTTACTCTTAGAGGAAAAAAGGGAGGTGGTGGCAGGTTTGGGTGTGCAATGCCTGTACCCTGGTGAGACCAAACTCTTTTACACAAAAAGGCTCTGATGCTGAATATAAAGTTCAAAAAAAAGGAGGAAGTTTATTTTAAAGAACAAAAGTAAAGGGCTTTCTCCTCCCCAGCTCTAAAAGCTTGAAATAAAAGATACTTTGCAGTTTGAGTTTCAACAGTCTTCAGGGTGCCATCTCTCTGGGTTTGATCTTGGTTTGATCTCCTCACTCAGTGGAGCTGGTGCAGGGTCTTTCAACCTGATTCCTTTGACTTATTGGTTGTTGGTAACTAATTTGGCTAAATGGTGTAAGAAATGCCCTTCCTGGCTGTCTGGGTCTGTTTGCCACCAATAAAACAGCTTCCTGCAAGCTCACAGCAAAGACTGAGCAAAAAAGAACTAAAAAACTTCTAGCTAAAACAGAGCTTGCTGGGAAGGAGCAAACCAAACCTGGAAAAATGCAGGGGGGTTCTTCAGCTCCTCCCACAACTCTAATACAAAGAAACATTCCTATGCTCAGACATACTTAGGCCTGAACTAAAACAAAGGAAAATGCGGGGGAGATTCAAACAGTCCTGGCTGGACATCACACTCCTTGCTCAATATTTCAACGAAATTTTGCAATCTTATGACCTATCTTATCCATTTATACAGCAAACCCAAAATGTTTTATCTAACTCTGAACAGGGTAATTAAGTCTGTCAGAGGTCTTTGATACTTGCTTCAGTCAGGGTACGCCCTTGATGATGCACTCCTTCATGGCAGTGTCCGACCACCAGAAGGGCCACATGGCCACTCGCAGGCAAAATGACAGGACCTCTCAAGCTGTTCTTGATTCCAGCTCCTTGAAGTCCACCTTCAACATGCAGAAGACCCCTGATGTCCACAACTGGACACAGATCTTTAAGGACACCGTGCCTAGGTAAACAGTGTTTACCTGTTTTCTATGCATGTGAATTCTTCCTTGAATTCAGATCTCTGTACAGATCTGTAGATCAGGGTTTCCGCTTTATTCATGTCCATAGTTGTTAGTGCTGCTTTGTCTCTGAATGTTATAAAGTGGATGAGTCTAGCAAAAGCACGTTGAAGACTCAGCCATTGAGAGAACTTTGTGAATTTCCTGGCATCTAAATACGGCAACCTTATGCTGGGCACATTTACCAAGTCTATTTTGCAGCTGCTCTCTGGCAGGCACTCAGGTAACTCAGAACATGTTTCAGTTCTACTTCTGTTGTGATCAGGAACATCTAACTCCATCAGGAATTTTGGACTGGTCAGCCAAGTGGATGACTGCACCTTTAGGGCTGAAGCAATATCAGCTGGATTTGACTCAGAAGGAAGACATTTCCATTGACTTTTTTGAGTTCGAGAAAGAATTTTGTTCACTCTGTTGGCTATGTACATTTTAAATCTCTTTGTAGTGTTTGTGAAGTATCCCAATATGACTCTACTGTCAGTATACAATAATATTCTATGGAATTTTGTTTCCACCTCCATACAAATGGTTTGAAGAAGTTGGGTAGCTAGCAAAGCAGCACACTGCTCTAACCTGGGTATTGTCTGTTTGGGTGCTACCTTTGCTTTGGCCATAATAAATCCTATATGCCTCTCAGTACTGCTCCTTGCTCTCAAATACGCTACTGCGGCAATTGTTTTTTCAGAGGCATCACAAAAAATGTGTAACTCATAAACAGTATTTGGTCCATGCTCTACAGGAACATACTGTCTGGGCACAGTAAGGTGTTCAATATTTTTGATCTGAAATGCCCAGGCCTTCCATGCTAAGTCCATGGCTGGGAGCAGATTTTCGTCCCAGTCTTTAACTTGGTTTATTACTTCTCTAAAGATGTTTTTGGCCACTCTAATACCTGTGGTTTTTGGCCACAGGTATTGGTGCTGCAATACCCAAGGGGTCATAAATACTATTAATTGAAGAGAGTACATTCCTCCTTGTAGTCTGAAGTTCAAGTTTTGGGATTCTGATCGAAAGTCTATCAGTGAAGACATTCCACAAAATACCAAGGCTACTCTGTGTACACTTGTCTTCAAAGATTGTTGTGACATCCTTTTCAACAAGCTCTTACCTCTTTAACAACTCAGCTAGCTTCCTGTGCTGAGTCAAAGGAAATCAGTAAGTCATCCACGTAAAAGTTTGAGTTGATTGCTCGATAAGCCTCTGTACTACACTGATTTTTATAATTTTCTGCAGTCCTTTTAAGACAGTAGTTAGCTCCCGCTGGGCTAGGGGTATTTCCGAAAACATGTACTCTCATGCGGAACTCGGTGATATTTTCCAAGGTTTCCGTGTTTTGGAACCACAGGAACTTTAGGAAGCGGCGATGTTCTGGCTTAACCAGGAAGGCATAGAACATTTTGTGTATGTCTGCTGTCACCGCTATTCTCCTTTTTCTAAACTTCAGAAGTGCTCCTAGTAAGCTGTTAAACAAGTCTGGACCTTTAAGAAGAACATCATTAAGTGAGATGTTTTGCACCTTTGCACTTCAGTCGAAAACTATTCTCACCTTTTCTGACTTTTGTGGGTGAGTTACCTTATGGTATGGCAGGAACCATTGTTCTTGGGGTTCACTGCACAAAGAAACTCTTTCAGCATAGTTGCTTATAAACAGATCTTCAATGAACTGCACAATTTGTTCCTTTAAAGTGGAGTCTTTAAGCATTCTATTTCTCAAAACAAAAAGTCTTTTCTCAGCAAGTTGACGGTTGATAGGCAAAATTGGTTGATCTTCTCTAAAGGGAAGGGGTGCCATCCAGCTCCCTTCACTATTCTGGATGACTGTCTCTAGATTCATCATGTCTAGGAATTTTCTTTCCTCATGGGAAAAGGCTATGTCCTTGTCTCTTGTTGAAGTTTCAAAAATGGCATTGTTGTCTGGGATAATACCAAGGCAACAGACTTTAATGTGGCTTAGGCAACTTTGTAGTTGCGTGGGTCGTGAATTCGGAAATTGGCTATTGCCTGGAAGATTGAACACTGCTAGCGGGCTTTTGCTATGGCCGCACACAGGTCCAATTACTATCCATCCTAGTGGCAATTTCTGTGCTATTGGCACACCTGGAGGTCCAGTTACTTGCTTCAAGGCCTAGAACAGCTCTGGGCAATCTGAGCTTATCAGGAGGGAAATTTCGGCATCTTTGTCCAATGCAGGAATATCTTTTGCCTTCAGGTGTGCGTGGCTTTCAGCTACAGCCTTGGTTGCTATTTGATTCTTGCTTGTTGGGATAGAAGGGCACTCTATTAATGGAGGAAGTTTAATGCACCTTTTGCCATTGCACGGCGAAATCATGAACTCAGTTGCCACTCTACCCTGCATTTGTTGTTGTCCAGCACAGGTAGATATGGTGTATTCAAGCCTCTTGGCTTTGACTGCAAAAGTATTGAAGAACTCTGGTGTGGCCAAGGATGCATCACTCTGTGAATAGGACAATGTAAAGTCTGTTTCTAAAGTGAGGTTTGTTCTCTGAGAAAACTTCAGCTAGACAAATTGGATGGCATATCCTAGTCTGTGTTGAGTCCTGGCATAGCTTTGTGCATGCCACAACTGATTCTGCTTCTAAAGTAGGTTTAACTGCCTTTTCTGCAGCCTCACTTCTAGGACTCTCTGTTTTCTTCTTAAGCTTAGGTGACACTGAAGGTGATTTAAAATGGTGCATTGCTGAACAGTGCTGTGGGCTACCGCATTCTGCATATTTCACCTTTACTTTGCAGTTTTTAGCAATGTGACTTCTTGAACCACAGCATCGGAAGCAAACCTTTGCTTTAGCTGCTATTTCCAGCCTTTCATCATAAGGCCTTTTTGAGAACTCTTTACAATCTGCAAGGCTATATGGTGTCAGGATCATCCATGAATTCTGAGGCATAGAGTAGAGTTCATGGAGGATCCTGACAGTTTGATGGTTTGAGACTGGTTCTGCCTTGGGCTTCTGGAATGTCTGGGAGATGTTGGTTACCATGGGAACGCTGGCCATCTCGGGAGCTCAAGGCCGGCCAGATGGTCTGGCAATTCTCGCTCCTCCATAGTGTGCTTTGATGTGCTGCCCTCCCTTTTATGCTTTCTCACGCTGGGTGTCTCTTATCTGTTTCCACTGTAAGTTTGATCTTTAGTTGCAGCTTTGCCACTGTTCCTTACACATGCTTCTATTCCAATAAAGAACTTTATTGAAGATATGTGAGTTTGTGTTCTGTGTACATCACAGAAAGCTGCAACTCACTTTTTAATTTTCATCCTGAAATTGTGGAGCCTTTACCTGCAATGTCTGAGGACGTGGAGACTGGCACGCAGATGGACCAAGATCTGATTGTGGCCAGCACCAAAGAAGCCGATGCCTTGAAGCAGGAGACCGGGGCAGAGGGGGGTGCTGTAGCCATTGCAGCTGGAGGCACCAGCCGAGACCGCCGGAGGGCTGGAAGATTTCCACTCTCCACTGAGCCCCGGGAGCTGGGGGTCGAGCTGGCTCCAGGGAGGGGCAGCCTGCCAAGCTTCGGCACTCCGGTGCGAGAGGTTTTGGGCCCCGCCTGGCCATGGGCAGGGGCCGGTCGCCGAGAAGAACGCAGGTCCCGGTGGGACAGGCCCTAGGGTGAGGGGCCTAGAGAGCCAGAAGCGAAGTTTTCCCTGGCAGAAGTTGGAGCCGAGGTTCTTCAACTGAAACAGCAAATGGGTGAGATACGGGAGGTACTCCTAGAACTCCTGCACAGAACCCCTCCGGCTCCACCAGCCCCTGGAGGGGCCCATCCTCCCCCAGCCCAACCAGCGGCTGCCCAGGCACCCGGGGATGGGGTCCCCGCTCAGCCCCCTGATGTCCCTGGCCTGCCGGCTCCTGGACCGGCTCCCCCGGTGGGGGCTGGGCCGGTTGAGCCACAGGAGCGACCCTGGGGCTGGAAACACCGGCATCTGAAGGTGAAGTTTTATGGGGATCCAGCAAAACTACCCTACTTCATGACTCAAGTGGTGAGTTACATGACTCAGTGGGAAGGGGAGTTCCAGTCCGAGGCTGAGAAGGTGCAGTATGTGTCCAACCAACTGGAGGGAGAGGCGGCCCAGTGGTTGGTGGGACTTTATGATATGGGAGCCCCTGAACTGGGTAATTACCAAGAGTTCCTGATGGCTCTCAGGGCCCAGTTCGAAGATCCTTTAAGGGGGAAGCGAGCTCGAGGGAAGCTCAGGAGCCTGAAGCAAGGTATGATGCCAGTGGCAGAGTACGCGGCTGAGTTCCGCCACCTAGCCAGCCAAGTGCCTGAGTGGTCAGAAGAGGTCAAGGTGCAGTTTTTCCAGGAGGGACTGAATCCTGACATTCTAGAGTGGGCCCTGTTCCAGGGAGACCCCGAAACCCTCCTGGGGTGGATACGTCTAGCTGGTGAAGTGGAGTCGGTGAAAGGCAGCATCAAGATGTTGCGCCGCCAGGCAGGGATGGAGGGGAAGTCCTCAGGGTCCCCGGGGAAGAAGACCAAGGCGGGGCGCTCGGGGGGAGCCACCACCGGAGAGTCCGAACGAGAGCGAAGGATGAGAAAGGGTCTGTGCCTGCATTGTGGGAAGAGCGGACATCGCATAGCGGAGTGCCCAGAGAGAAGTCCTTGGGAGCAACCCACCGCCGCCAAGCCAGCGCGGAGCGAGGGGAGAACCGGGTCTGCCAAGACTCCCTCGAAGCCCAAGACCAAAGCGACGGCCAGGGCCCTGGCATCCAGCCATGCGGCAGGGGAGTCTTCAGATGATCCCGAGGATAGTGGGTCCTACTCCTCCGACGCTGAGCCGGCGGGAAACGGGCCCAGCCCGCCCTACTGAGCGCCCGAGGGCGGGCTAATCCGGAAGGGCGCCCGGATGCAGTGGTGAGTGGAGTGAAGGGCCCGTTCTTTATCAAAGCTCGAGTGGGGGTTGGAGAGGAGGGCCCCACCCGTAAAGTAATGTTAATGATAGACTCTGGTTGTACCCAGGTGCTCATCCACCCCTCCTTAGTCAGTGAACTGAATGTTGATACTGTTAAGCTGGACAAGCCCGTGTGGCTGTCTCAGATGGATGGGGGGATGATGAAGGGGGCCCCCGCCCGGCGCATAACTGGTCCCATGAACATGAGGATGGGAACCCACCAGGAGGAACTGCAGTTTGTGATTGCTCCAGGTTTAGTCCCCGCGGCAGTCGTGGGTCTGAACTGGCTAAAGTACCACAACCCCACCATAGACTGGATAAAAGAGACACTGACTTTTACAGACCCACTGTGTACCAAGGAGCACGGGGTGGGGGGAGGATCCCCAGGGGACGGGGTCCCCCTGGAGGGTGAGTCACAGAACTACATGACTGCTTTAGTAAAAGGGGAGCTGAAAGGACTGCCAGTGGAGTACAAGGCATGGCAATATGTGTTTGAGGAGAGGGAGTGTGACATTTTGCCACCCCACTGGGCTTTTGACTGTGCCATTGAGATACTCTCAGAGTCCAGCCTACCTAAACCTCGCATTTATTCTATGACCCCAGCTGAAATGGAGGCGCTCCGAGAGTTCATAGACAAAAATTAAGCCCGAGGGTTCATTAGGCCCTCAACCTCGCCTGTGGGGGCTCCGGTGATGTTTAGGTGCAAGGCAGATGGGGGGCTTTGTTTGATTCAGGATTACAGAGGGCTAAATGCGATTAGTGTCTCCAACCAGTACCCCCTGCCCCTGATGAAGGACATACTAGCCCATCTCTCCAAAGGGAAGATTTTCACAAAGCTGGATCTGCGGGAGGCCTACTACAGAGTACGGATTCGGGAAGGGGATGAATGGAAGACTGCATTTAATTGCCCCTTGGGGGCTTTTGAGTTCCTCGTCATGCCTTTCGGCCTAAAAGGGGCCCCTGGCATTTTTCAGAACGTAATTAATGATGTGTTACGTGATTTTTTGTACAAAGGGGTATTGGTATACCTTGATGATGTGTTGATTTATTCTGAGGACTACACGTCCCATGTGAAACTGGTGAAAAAGGTGCTTGCCAGGTTGGGGGAAAATCATCTATATGCAAAAATGTCCAAGTGTGAGTTTCACCAAAGCCGTTTGGATTATTTAGGGTACCGCATCTCAAACAAAGGGATTGAAATGGACCCAAAGAAGGTAAAGGGGGTCTTGGCATGGGAAGCCCCTAGAACCAGGAAACAGTTACAGAGCTTCCTGGGATTTGCTAATTTTTATCGGTCCTTCATCCCTGACTTTGCGTCGGTAGCCCTTCCCCTGACAGATTTGCTGAAAACCAAAGATGGGAAAGGCAAAAGTTCCAAGCACAGTAAAGGGGACAAACCTCCTCAAAAGATTGTGTGGTCACCACAGTGCCAACAAGCATTTGACAAATTGAAATCCCTTTTCACTTCTGAGCCTATTCTCAAACACCCCGACCCCTCCCAGCCTTTCGTGGTCCAAGTGGACGCCTCAGATGTAGCGATGGGTGGTGTTCTGTTGCAAAAGGGGGAGGAAGGGGATTTGAGACCATGTGCCTATTTGTCCAGAAAATTCAATGACACGGAACGAAATTGGCCGGTGTGGAAGAAGGAGGCAGGTGCTATCAAGTTGGCACTAGAGACTTGGCGCCACCTACTGGAGGGCTCACCCAAACCGTTTGAAGTTTGGACAGATCATAAGAATTTGGAAGTATTGGCGACCCCTAGACGTTTGAGCCCCAAGCAGGTCAGGTGGGCCAGTTTCTTTTACCGATTTAATTTCACTCTGAAATTTATCCCGGGGAAAAGAAATTTTCTGGCTGATGCTTTGTCCAGGCTACCGCAGCATGAGAGTAAGCGTAAGGAGGTCATTGACACCGTTTTTTCTCCTTCCCACTTGGGACTAGCAGTCCTCACACGGAGCAAAGCCAAACAACAGAAATCCACTGCTAGCCCTGCTCAGGAGCCTGGACCAAATGAAATTGACGGTGGCTCACCCTTGGCGCCTGGACCTGTACCCCAGCCCTTGAACCCCGACCCACCTCCCCCAGACCCGGGGCCCCGGGCAGTGACTCCTACGGCAGATGGTTCTGCCACGCCTACAGGTTCTCAAGGGGAGAAAGGGGGGTGACATTCCCAATTGGCCTCGGAACTGCCCCTGGATCAGTGGTTCCTAGCTTACCCCAATGAGGTGACAGTGAGGGAGGGTTTGGCTTGGAAAGGGGATCGCCTGTATGTTCCTGAGGTCTTGAGAGCGAGCATCCTCAAGCAGTGCCATGATGTCAAGAGTGCGGGGCATTTTGGGTATCTCAAAACTTTGCATTTGGCCCGGAGACAGTTTTGGTGGCCCCGAATGAGGAAGGAGGTGGAGGAATATGTGAAGGGGTGTACCACTTGTGCAGTGGCAAAAGGGGGGTCAGGGAAGCCCAAAGGTTTGCTCCAACCTCTACCTATCCCAAACAAGCCCTGGGAGGTCATTAGCATGGACTTTATTGTTGAATTACCAGAGAGTAGGAAAAATACGGTTATTTGGGTGGTTACTGATTTGTTCTCAAAACAAGCGCATTTTGTGGCCTTTAAGAAAGAAACTCCCCATGGCCTCCCAATTAGCCAAATTGTTCATTCAGCATATTTATCGGATTCATGGCATTCCGACCAAGATTGTGTCTGATCGGGGGGCCCAATTTACCTCGCAGTTTTGGAAGGCTTTCACAAACCTTCTAGGGGTGGAGCTCAGTCTTAGTAGCTCCCATCATCCCCAATCGGACGGGCAAACGGAACGAACAAATCAGACTCTTGAACAATACCTAAGATGTTATGTGAATTTCCAACAGTCTGATTGGGTTGATCTTCTGCCTTTTGCTGAAGTGGCCTACAATAATGCCACTCACCAGAGCACTGGACTCTCGCCGTTCAAGGTTGTGTCTGGACATGATTTCAGTCCCCTCCCTTTGCTGGAGGGGTCCCCCAACTCCGATCCCGTCTCGGTCTCCCAGTGGAGTCAAAAGGTCAGAGATGCGTGGCCTCATGTAATCTCGGCCTTAGACTTTGCCAAAGCACGCTACAAACATTATGCTGATCAAAAGCGGGACCCTTCTCCTAGATATGAGGTGGGGGATCTGGTTTATTTGTCCACCAAATTCCTTAAGTGTCCCCAACCCTCTAAAAAGCTGGGAGCCAAATACATTGGGCCTTTTCGTGTTGTTAGGATGGTAAATCCTGTGGCTTTTGAACTGTCCTTACCTAAGTTGTACCGTCATGTGCATCCTGTGTTTCATTCCAGCCTGCTCAAGCCCACGAGCCCTCCGGACAAACACCATCCGGCTCCAGAACCTGCTCCTCAGCCGATCTTGGTGGATCAGGACCAGCATTTTGAAATCTCTGAGATCCTGGACTCTAGGCTTCACCGGGGAGTGTTACAGTATTTGGTGAAGTGGAAACACCTGCCTTTGGGCCATGCGGAGTGGGTTGCTTCTGAGCATGTCAATGCCAAACGCTTGTTGAGAAAGTTTCATGCCCGCTTTCCCGATAAGCCTGGTTGAAAGGGGGGGGTTGATCTTCAGGGGGGCAGTATGTCAGGATCATCCATGAATTCAGAGGCATAGAGTAGAGTTCATGGAGGATCCTGACAGTTTGATGGTTTGAGACTGGTTCTGCCTTGGGCCTCTGGAATGTCTGGGAGATGTTGGTTACCATGGGAACGCTGGTCGTCTCGGGAGCTCAAGGCCGGCCAGATGGTCTGGCAATTCTCGCTCCTCCATAGTGTGCTTTGATGTGCTGACCTCCCTTTTCTGCTTTCTCACGCTGGGTGTCTCTTATCTGTTTCCACTGTAAGTTTGATCTTTAGTTGCAGCTTTGCCACTGTTCCTTACACATGCTTCTATTCCAATAAAGAACTTTATTGAAGATATGTGAGTTTGTGTTCTGTGTACATCACATGTGGTTTGTTATGGATGGGACATGGAATTTCTTTAGTCTCTGGCTTCTTATCCGACTTAAAATGAGTGACCTCAGTAGATTTAACTACAACCGTGCTCTTCCCCATCTCTTTAATAGGTTTTTTGTCCTCCTTTACAGTCTTCCCTGGATGCATTCTCTGGTAAAGGGTTGGGAACCCAGTCTGTGGGTCATTTCTTTCCTTTGCAGCTCTTGTCACAAAGGTCACAAGGTAACTAAAGGGTGGGTAGCATTGCATGTTCAGTTCCTTATAAGAAAACACCTCTCCTCCCCTCATCTCCTGGAACTAAAAGAGTAGTTTTTGGAGCACCTACCTCTGTGTGATGTGCTGATCTAAACAGGCTAGAGCAGGTAACTCTGGATTACATTTTGCAGACTGAAGTTCAACTAAAAGATCACTTAAGACCCAAAGTTGACGGTAGACCTTTGACTTGAGGATTGGGAACTTATAAAGCCGATTCAATTATGCTTCTATTTCTGTTGATGCACCATATCATTCCTTTAATTGGTTCCACGCTGTCTGCAACGCCTTAACCTGGTCTGACACATAGGCCACGTAAACTCTCTGGCCCTATAGAGACGAGTTGGGGTCCAACCATGCCATGAGTAAGGTGAGCTTTTCATCTGCTTGCAGCTTCAAGTCTCTAATGGCTCTCTGAAAAGTTACCTTCCATACAATAAATTCTTCAGGAAGGTCTGAGAAATTCTTGTCTCTAAGGTCCTTCCTGGGAGTTTTAAACATAAGTGATGAACAAGACTCCATGAAGGTGGGAATCGTCTCTGCAGGCTGGAAGAAGCGTGGACTCCTTTTAGTCTGCAAATCAGCTTGACTGGCAGGCAAGTCCATAGCTTCTCTAGGCCTGTAAGTCTTGGGAGCTTAAGCAGCCGGGGCTTGCTGGATGGTTACGCTATCATGGCTGGGAATTTGGCTCCCCACCATGGGTTTCTGGTCTCCAAAGGTTTCATTGACTGGCATATTTATAAACAGTCACGATGAATGACCTTCTTTTTGCAGACAAGTTCCTCTTTGCAGACAAGAGATGGAACAGCAAGCAATTGTGTCTTCCTAGCATCTACGTTAGGAGGTGACTTGACCACTGGGTCTTGTGGGGAGCTCTCACCCACAAAGAACAAGGTAGACATCCTGTCTCTAGGCTCTTGTGTAGGGAGCTTCCTCAAATTTTCTTCACTCAGATCATCTTGGAAGGTCTTGGCTAAAATCCCGGCCTTTATGGATAGTTTTGAAGCCTCCTTAGCCTTGAGTAGAAGTTTCTTCTCATTCTGCATAGCAAGTTTTTGCCTTTCTTGCTCTGTTTTGCGGGCAGCTTCTTGCATCGCTTGCTCTGCTTTGCGGGCAGCTTCTTGCTTTTCTTGCTCTGCTTTGCAGACAGCTTCTTGCCTTTCTTGCTCTGCTTTGAGGGCAGCTTCTTGCTTTTCTAAATCAACCTCTTGATGGGAAAAGGTTAGTTCTTCACTGGCCATTGCTGCTTCTGCTTCGGCATGCAATATTTCAGAGTTCAATTTCATTCTTTCCACTTCTTTGAACTGATGAGTTGTCATAGGCGAACTCCAGCTAACATGGGTAGAAGAACTGCTACTACAACCTTTACTGGAGTGGGAACCATGTCTGTGCAAAGAAGACTTGGTGGTGTGACAGGTTTTTGAGCTCTTTGCACTTTGAGGTTTCCCTGGGTATACTCCTCTGCTGAACTTGGCACTGCTGGCAGGGGACTTTTCACTCTCTTTCTTAAGTTCCAAACTCTGCAGACGGAACTTGACTGTGTCCAAAACTGCACTGTACTCCTTTTCTTTATCCACGACTTCTTCCAGGAACTGTTTTAGTCTGGATTCTGCATCGGGATTGTTAATGGTCTGAAGTGTTTGGATCCTTTTATTCACCACTTCTTTCCACTGTAGAAAACTGGATTGCTGGGCAAGCTCTCTTCTTTGCATGTCTTCTGAGCCACAGACTGCTGACAGCAAGGACATGGCATGCTGCAAACTCTTCCAGGCTTCCAGTTCTTTCACACTTAAGTGCCTTTCCTCCTCCAACATCAGTTCTAGGGCCTTCTCAGTTGGGTGCCTCTCTCGGAGGGAGCGGGTGTCATGTGTGTGTCCATGTGCTGTTTCTTCAGAAAGCCTATCCATTCTGGCTAGTCCTAGTCGCCAGAGCAACACCTCAGAAAGGATGAAGAGGATTAAACAGTGTAGTGCTGATTTTTATGTACAGTCTGCTACTGCTCTGCTCTCCTGCTATCACCACTCCTATGCTACTTCAGCACAGTCAGACCTGGAGTCGGTTGAAGAGTCTTCTAGCTCCTTTCTTCAGATTTGCAATGTGAACAAACATAAAACACACATTATTCTCTTTATAAATTTCTATCCATATACTTAAATGGAAAAAGTTCTTCCAAAATGGCCACCGACCATGTGCTCAGAACTCTGCAGGAAGAAGTAGACCCAAAATGGCTGCTGACCATGTCCTCAGAACTCTGCAGGAAGAAGTAGACCCAAAATAGCTGCTGTAGCATGACAGGCTATCTTAACACAGCAACTTTTGATTCTCCCCTTTCACAGCCGCAGAAAGGCCTCTTCTCTCTCTATGCGAGTCTTGGGAAACTTGCTTCACTGCAGGGCTGTGCACTGGTATTCTCTCTTGACAGAGGGGAGCAGCAAAGGCCGCCAGGTATTCTTACGCTGTGCACACACACCCAACTAAAGGTCATGGCAGGTTTGAGTTTACAATGCCTGTACCCTGGTGAGATCAAACTCTTTTACACAAAAAGGCTCTGATGCTGAATATAAGGTTCAAAAAAAAGGAGGAAGTTTATTTTAAAGAACAAAAGTAAAAGGCTTTCACCTCCCCAGCTCTAAAAGCTTGAAATAAAAGATACTTTACAGTTTGAGTTTCAGCAATCTTCAGGGTGCCATCTCTCTGGGTTTGATCTTGGTTTGATCTCCTCACTCAATGGAGCTGGTGCAGGGTCTTTCAGCTCCTGATTCCTTTGACTTATTGGTTGTTGGTAACTAATTTGGTTAAATGGTGTAAGAAATGCCCTTCCTGGCTGTCTGGGCCTGTTTGCCACCAATAAAACAGCTTCCTGCAAGCTCACAGCAAAGACTGAGCAAAAACGAGAAAAGTTCTAGCTGAAACAGAGCTTGCTGGGAAGGAACAAACCAAACCTGGAAAAATGCAGGGGAATTCTTTTTTCCAGGCTAAACATACCCAGCTTCCTATGTCTTTCCTCATAAGGCATTCCAGACCTTTCACCATTTTAGTTGCCCTCCTCTGGACATGCCCCAATTTGTCAATATCCTTTTTGACTTGTGGTGCCCAGAACTGGACACAGTATTCTAGGTGAAGCCTGACCAAGGCAGAACAGAGTGGCACTATTACTTCCCTTGATCTAGACCTATATTTCTATTGATGCAGCCCAAAATCGCATTGGCCTTTTTAGCTGCCACATCACACTATTGACTCAATGTTCAACTTGTGGTCTACTAGGACTCCTAAATCCCTTTCACACGTAGTCTCATTCAGCTAGGTCTCTCCCATCCTATATCTATGCATTTTGTTTTTTCGCCCTAAGTGCAGTACCTTACATTTCTCCATATTGAATTTCATTTTGTTAGCTTTGGCCCAGCTTTGACTCTGCTGGCTCCCTTAAAAAATGGACAAATTCTTCTATTAAGTAAAGATATGTAATTCTATCAATTTTCCTCCCATATTCAGATTTTGAAAGATTTGGAAAATTTTGATCCAAAACTAACTGAAATGAAATTCCCATCCATCTCAACTATGAAGACATGGGTGTTTTGTTTTGTTTTGTTTTTACAATTTGGGATTTATTGTGTAATTTAAGAGATAGGCAAACTGTCCAGACTTCATAGATTTTCCTTGGGTTTTCCTCTGGGCTGTGAGGCCGTGTTCTGGCAAAAATACCAGGCATATTATTATGAATTAGCTGATTAGGTAGGCAACCAGTTCATGGGAATCTTTCATCCCTTCTCCCCAGATGAGAGGACAGGAAATAACTTGGACCAGAAGCTCAGGTGATTTTTTGACGAACTGATATGAAATAAAACCATAGGACCATCGAGTTGGAAGGGGCCTCATAGGCCATCAAGTCCAATCCCCCGTTTAATCAAGGAACTTCAGCTAGTGCATACCCAGCAGCTAGCTGTCTAGACTCTTTTTGAAGACATCCAGAGAAAGGGACCCTACCAATTGGTTCCATTGCCAAATGTCTCTTACTGTCATCATAATGATGAACATTTTCCCAGTGACCATAAATAAATACTAGTTACATTTGAAAACGACAGAAAGTACCTCCTGGCTTAGACATTTGTGCCAGCTATTGTTAGACCCAAGATTTCAGCATTAAGAATACATTAAGAATACATTAAATAAATACAGTAAAGTCTTCAATATTATTGGCCAGCAGCAGAAAGAAAAACTTTGTACAGTTCCTTTTAACATGTACAAGGTATCTTAGTTTACTATAATTGAGTGTGTGTGTGTGGGGGGGGGCAATCTCCAAAATTAGGACATTATAGATAAACTGCAGAAACATATTTCTAGTTAGCTCAAATACAAGAGAATATAATATTACCTTGATAGTAGGAATGGAAAGAATATTTGTTGTTATTTGTTTCCTGGCTGGGAAAAAAAAAAGAGAGAGGGGATTTCTTGATACTTTTCCAGTCAGAAAGAATAACGTGGTGAGAATTTAATGCCTGGTATTTTGCCTGGTATTTGCAGATCCTGAAGTTTTTCAGGAAACTGTTCTGCACTGAAATAAACTTTTTTTGCATGATTTTTTTAATGTGTAAAAACATGCTTTTGTGAAAAAAATACAAAATAGGTGAATATTTACATTCCTATGCTGTAGAAATAGATACCAGTTAGGAAAATTAGGCAGCAGGACAATAAATGAACTGTGCCATAATATTTTGTTCAAATACTTGCAAATATTGAATATTTGCAGCCAAGCTTTCCAAAGGAATGGCTTCATTTTGGCTAGTAATCTGTTTATTTGAAATGTTACAAATTTCTGTTGTCATTTTTTTAAATATACCTGTTAGGCCACAATAAAGTATATATTCCCCATCTCTTCAATCCAAGAACCAACACAATAAAAGCAGATTGAAAACAAAAGCTGGGGGACTGAGTGGAATTCTTCATTTTACCAAATGTAATGCAATCCATTTTTACATGTGGTAGAACAAAGTTTTGCTTTAATGGAATTAAGCACTAAATTGGGTTATTTCTGGAGAATTTAACATTACTGTTACATTTTTAAAAATCCTGCAGGCTAAACCTTTTAGAATAAAATTAGAAACTAACCAGAATGATATGATGTGATAATTATAACAATTTTTTCAGAGAAGGAATTCATCAGACGGTTAGTCTGAAGGGCAGTAAAACTGACTTTTTGCCCATGGAATCTGTTTTATGTGTGTGGCAACCAGGGAAAAATGGAAAAGTTGCTTTTATTACATGGTGCTGAAATCCAAATCCAAATGTTCTTTAAAACTCATTGTAGTTTTTAAGGCTATGAACCATTTTAATACATATTCCATCAATCTGTGATGCATTTTTTTCTTATTTGTATTCATTTTCATACAAAGCATGAAATACAAAGTGATTGAAAATCCAGTTACAGCTAGTATAAGCTTCATTGTTGGAAGTGAAACCTCAGATGTGCAGTCAAATGGCACATGGTATGCCCCAAAATAGTGAGGTCTGTCTGAGGGAAGCACAGGGTGGGAGCAGATGAGTGAATAAGTAATTTCTTATGTCTGCTGTATGTCTCTAGTCAGAGAAAAATACAGATTCCCTAGTAAACAGAGAATAAACAGCTTTTCTAACAACTCTAACAAAAATTAAAAAAGGTGTAGTGGAACAAAGTATTACGGACAGAATTATGAGAAAGATGGAACTGCCATTAAATGGAATCTTCATGCTGGGCATCGTCATCTCTCACAAGTCAGTCACTGCCACAAAATGGACACTAGCTTAGATGCCTTTAAAACAAGGGATGGGACGTCTCCAGGGATGGGAGGCACATTGTCACATTCCACTGACGGCCATCACTCTGTCACAGCTACCACCACATTGCTGTATCTTCAGATTTACCACTTCTGAAAGTGAAGGACTGCTGAACATTTGACAGCCTGTCATTCAGGAAAAGTAGCTTTTCCTCCTTAAAACAAATGTCTTAAAGGCTGGAAATCATACAGCTCCCAGCAGTCTTTACCATTGATTATGCTGGCTAGGGCAGATGGGACTTTCTGTCCAACAGCATCTGGATGGATTTTCCTTGGGTATTTTTCAGGCTGTGAGGCCGTGTTCTGGAAGAGTTTATTTCTGATGTTTCGCCTGCATCTGTGGCTGAATGGTTGGGTAGGAGTGTGTGTGGGGTTTATATACTGTGAGCCCCTGTTGGGGAGGATATGTAAATTTGTGTGTTGAATGCCTAGTTTCTGGGTGGAGATTTTCAAGGAGGATTAGTATCTGGTTAATGGTTGATTAATGCTCCATTATCTGCTGGAAATCCCCTGTCCCTGGGTGGAATTCATTTGCAAGTGTTGTGTTTTTACTTTGGTTTTTTTTCAGGACTGGCAGCCAGATTTTGTCTACTTTTAGGGTTTCTTCTTTCCTATTGAAGTTGTCCAGGTGTTTGTGGATTTCAATAGCTTCTCTGTGCATTCTGACATGATAGAATTTCTGTGTTTTTAAATAACATTTTGTGTCCAGGTTGGTTTATAACATGTTCTGCTACTGCTGATTTTTCTGGCTGGCCCAGTCTGCAGTGTCTCTCATGTTCCTTGATTCATGTTTGCACACTGTGTTTAGTGGTCTGTATGTAAACTTGTCCACAGCTGCATGGTATACGGCAGCTGTGAGAGGGTCTCTTTTGTCCTTCGCTGAGCGTAGCATTTCTTGGATTTTTTTTGTTGGTCTGTAGATTGTTTGGAGGTTGTGTTTCCTCATCAGTTTCCCTATTCTGTCTGTGACTCCTTTGATGTATTGTAAAAGTACCTTCCCTTTGGGTGGCTGTTTTTTCTTCTTCATTCCTGTGGTTTTTTTCTGGGTCTGGCTACTCCTGTGATGTCTGATCTGAAGTAACCATTAGCCTGTAGGGCCCAGTTTAGGTGCTTCAGTTCATCCTCCAGATAGTGGGGTTCGCAGATCCTTTTTGCGCGGTCTACCAATGTTTTTATTGTGCTTCTTTTTTGTCGTGGGTGATGATTGGAGTTTTTGTGTAGGTATCTGTCTCTGTGTGTATGTTTTCTGTAAACTTTGTGGCCTAACTGTTGGTTTGGTTTGCGGATGACTAGGATATCCAAGAATGGCAGTGTTCCTTCCTTTTCTTTTCCCAACGTGAATTGAATATTTGGGTGGATGCTGTTCGGGTGGTTCAGAAATGAGACCAAATCTTCTTCTCCGTGGTTCCAAATGGTGAAAGTGTCACCCACATATCAGAACCATGTTGTGGGCTTTTTTTTTGTGCTGTTTCCAGGGCTTGCTTTTCAAAATGTTCCATGTAAAAGTTTGCTATCACGGGGCTCAGAGGGCTGCCCATGGCTACCCCATCTATCTGTTCATAGGATTCGTTATCCCACTGGAAGTAGCTTGTGGTGAGGAAATGTTTGAACAAGGCTGTGATGTCTCTGGAAATATTTGTTGGATGAGTGCCATGGTGTCCATTATGGGGACTTTGGTGAACAAGGAGACAATATAAAAACTGATCAGTCTGTCTCCAGGTTTTAGTTTGATGTTGCTGATTTTTTCTATGAAGTGAGCTGAGTCTTTGATGTATTGGGGGGTGGTGTCCTTAGTGCGTTTGTAATTGTGTGGCCAGAAACTTGGCCAAGTCATAAGTTGGGGATCCAATGGCGCGCACTATGGGTCAGAGTGGAATGGAATCCTTGTGGATCTTGGGAAGCCCACACAGTTTTGGTGGGAGAGCCTCTGGTCTGCATAGATTCATCTGGATGGCTGCAGGATTCCCGTACTTCCTTTCAAACAAGACACAAATAGGCTGTAAACTTTAAACCTACTTGTGGGCATCCCCAAAATATTTGGTTGGTCACTATGAAAAATGGTGCTGGTATAAACAGACTTTTGACCTAATACACCAAGGTTTTTACAAGAAAAAGTACCTGGCTGTACATAGGTTGGAACAAACCTTAGGTTTGATGAACAAAGGTCTTCAAGCAAAGTCAAAGGACTATCATAGGGACATTAGTATGTACCCTTTGATACAATCTGTCCACTAATTTGGGTTCCAATTGTAAAATTTAAGACCCAGATATGTTGGTCACAAGTTGAATGTCCAGGCAACCAGAAGGTAACAAAAGGGACCCTAGATAGATAGAGATTAGCTGAAAATGGCAAAGAGCCCTCAGTCTCTCTGTCAGGTAGGGGTGGAGAACCACACCTGTTTCACCTTCTCATCTGAGCAAACCACAGATGTCGGCCCCCAGCACCCCCCCTCCACATGGGGCACTCACATAGTCCTGAGGGGGGGAATCTTTCCACTCCATGCCTATGGAGGGAGGTCCTATGGGGAATGAGCAGCCATATAAATCTGTCCCTTATATCACCCCTTTCTTGGTTCAAACTGTATCAACAGCAAACCTCTGTACCTGTCAGGAAAATTCATCATCTAGTGACTCAAGGTGTGTCTGCAGGCTTTAAAGACAGGGACACGTTTAAAGCCCTCCATTGCACATCCCAGGTTCTCCTTAGAATGCATGAGATATTAAGGTGTCTTTTTGTCATGGTCTTGGACCTATGGCTCTGACACACACATACCCCCTCCCCCCTTCTTCTTGGTGCTGGCTAGGTGAATGAAGGGGGGGGACTTTTAATGTTGTTTGAGAAATAAGTATATTATGATGTGGCTCAAAGAGGCAGGACACTACTAAGCTACCTTTTTTGACAGTAGATAAGTTCTTCATATAATGCGTAGTTTGGCTGGGATTAAATGAAACACACATTGCTCCATGGAAGACATTTTATTCTATCAGTCCTCTAAAACTTGGGGGGGCACTTTTAATCATATAATTAGATACATCAGCTATATAGCACGGAGACTGGCCCTCATATAAGAGTCAGGTAGAAAGGAAAGAAAGCCAGATTTAGGCTACTTTCCATGGGATGTCAGTACTTTGAAGAAACCTGCATTTTTTCAGCCCAATCCTATACATGCTTACTCAAAAGTAAGTCCAACTGCCTTCAATGGAGATTACTGTTGGGTAACTGAGTGCAGGACTGCAGTCATAAACTACAGTTATTTCATGTCTGAACAATAAGTTGACATAGTAAATTATCATTTAATAAGGACAATTTCTTATGTCAGAAATGGAAAGTATTCCAACAGAAAAAGGAAATGAATATTTTGTTCCCTATTGGGAGGGGGGTGTTGTTGAAGGTGGGAGTAAAATTTGGTGCATATGGTCACCATATTACCTGTGAGTTTCTTCTTTCTTTTCTATTTTCTTTGGAAGAATGGATTTATGCTTTTGCTTGTTTGGGGGAGCCATGGAAAAGGAAGGATAATATTTAATTCTTCACTTTAGATTGCAAGCAAGAGACTGCAATATTTTTAAAGTTCTGCATCTTAACATAAAAAAATTGGCTGATTAATTCCATGGAATAGTTCTTTTTTGGCAAACTTTATTGTATTTTTCTTTTAATAACACCCTGTCTTTCCACACTGCAGTCCCTTGTGCACTGAACTTTCCCACCCACCATACGCATGCAAACAAGAAGATAAAGCTTCTTTTCAGGGAACTGGAAAAAAAAATCAGACATCTGATTGTTGTATGTTGAGACAAAGGAGCATGGAAGTAATTTCTGAGCATGTGAGGGTTGGACCCTTCACAGCTCTGTTGTGATCCATTAAATTATTGTCTTTCTCCCTAGATCATTGTTTTCATTGGCCTTTTGTTTGTTCAACCAACTTAATTTTATTGATGCATTTCTTTTTTATATGTCTTATAAATCAAGTTAATAGAACAATTTATCGACTTCCAGCTCCTGCTATGGTTTACTGACCCTTAGATTGCCAAGAATATATTTTGGACTTTTCATTATGATTTTTATGAAAAGGTTGATATTCCCCCACCTCAATTCAGTAGCACTTACTGTTTTGAGTTCCTGGCAACAATCCATTAAAAGACTTGTTACGTAAAGTTCAGCATTGTTAATAAGGTTGGAATTAGATAAGAAGCTTGTTAAACTGCCATCAGTGATCTTATTTTCATGCTCAGTTCAGTCTTCAGAACCATCATTTTTATTGTTTAAGTAGTTTTTAATTTAGAATGTTTCATCTATAATTTTGGTGCACTTCTTTGTTTTCTACAGTACAACAGGGATTTCATTCTATGACAAAGAAAATTCTCAAAGTGACATATTCATTCAGTCTTTGCATGATGTACTCAGATATGATAGGCAATGTGGTGTCATCACAAAACCAGTTCAGAGGGAGGTTAGGAAGTACTGCCTTCAGTCTGCTCTGGCTTTCTGAAAGGGTTATAATTTTGGCACTGAAAGTAGCACCAAAGTAGATGTTTATTGGTCAGGTAGCCCATAGGCTATGAAACATTACAAAATGGATAAACGTCAGGGGGTGGAAGCATTGGAAACCCCCCTAGCCCCCTTTGGTGTAAAAAATGTGGCTGAAGACCCAGTAATGACTAAGAGCTTTATGTTGAAACATTATGTTTTGGACTAGACCACCTTTGCAATGTGACTCCCAAGAACTTCTCTGAAGTTAATTCAGGCCTTGGACTGAAAGAAGTCATCCCCTGTTCTACATGCTTTCAAGACATAAACCCTGAATTGAACTATAATCTACAATCAAGTAAACAATATCGTAATAAAATCAAATGAGAGCAGAATATAATGGCAGTCAGTTAAAACCATTACAAAATTAGAAGATAACTGCAGAGCAAAACAAAGCAAATCAGTGCAGTATATGTAAAGAGATGTTAAAGTTAGTATGGCCAAGTCCCATTCAGTTCCATCACAACTAATGTTGGTTGACTGTGAAGGTGTGCTTCTAAGAAGAGGAGACACATCTAGAAATTTTTAGACTCTTTCCTGGTAATTAATTTGCTTTGGTATTCTTGCTGTTGTGGTTTTCCATCTTCATTTGGATTGAGTACAGATATATTTTATAGTTTGCTTTCAGTTTGCTTATTGGTTTTTTTGTTTTTTTTACTTTTTACATTTTACATTTTAATAGAGTATATAAATAGGTAAAAGACAGGAGAGGAGAAAAACATTGTACAGTATTATAATTGGGTTTAGTATGTTATTCTTGGTAATAATCTCTGTTCTTGAGTGCAAAATTATGACAGACCTGAATGCTTGGAAAACACAGAATGAGATGGGGGACCATTAATAGCAAAAGGTAGTATGTTAGGGTAAGAGGTGCAGAACCCCTTTTTGCCCCATGGCTTGCTTCCTGAAGCTCTTTTCTATAGCTTATGGGAGTGCATCCTGTGGCTGCATGCAGCCTCTCAAGGCCATTTTTGAGCCCCACAGACCCCCCCCAATAATCTCTAAAATTATCAATCTTTTTGCATTGTTTTGAAAAAAATATAGCCTCACACCTCTAGGGGGAGCAATTTTGCCATTTGGCAGAGTCTTTCCCCCCAGTAAGCCAAGAACATGGGGGAAGTAGCTGCCACAATGCCTGCAGGGTGGGGGGGGACATTTGGGGCCAAAAGCATAATAATAATAATAATAATAATAATAATAATAATAATTTCAGGGATGGCAAGTTTTCAGGCTGGACAGGGTATGGCCAATGCAGCCCCTCAACCCCAGAAATTGGTCACCTCTGCTATAGCTGCTTTTCTTTGAGCCAGTTTCTGAGATAAGGAGAACATTGCTTAGGGAGACAGACTATGGGATGGTAAATTGAAGAAGGCTGTTAAAGACTTCTCATCTCATGTACCTTTTGTTGTTAAAAACAGACCTCTCCATTCTGCTTATATAAATGTGATAGATCAGAGCTTGGCAGTGTGAGAATATATGTGTGTGTGTGTGTGTGTGTGTGTGTCTAAAGTACATTTTAGACAATCTCATAACTGGTGGGTTCAGAGAATTCTGCCCCTTCCATATTCAAGGACTAGAGTCTGTGCTGAAATGAATTATGTCTAAATATGAGGAAAAAGAAGATTAATTTGCCAGACAATACTGTATCTTCCCTTCTGAGATGCTACCAGTACAAGCAGTGGTCACCAGAGTGGTTTATACATGTGTTACTAGCATCTGTCCTGTCTCTTCAAGGCCCTTGTTAAAGCACTCAACAAAATTCCATTTATATGGTATGTGCAAACGAGCCTAATAACCATTTGCCAAAGTTGGTATCAAAGGTGTCACCATCTGCCTCTTTTGCTGGACAAAATGAATTTCCACAGTTCAGTTCAACACCAAGCATACCCTGTATTGAACCTGGATTGATGAAGGGTTGCATGTAATTCATTATGATTTAATTTAGGGTGAGGGGTAGGGACAATAGAATCTTAGAGTTGAAAGAGACCAAAAGGACCATCCAGTCTAACCCCCTGCTGTGCAGAAATACACAATCAAAGCACTTCCAAAAGATGGCCATCCAGCCGCTGTTTAAAACTTCCAAGGAAGGGGACTGCACACCACAATCTGAGGCAACATATTCCACTGTCAAACAGTTCTTACCATCAGAAAGTTCTTCCTAATGTTTAAGTGGAATCTCTTTTCTTGTAGTTTGAATCCATTGCTCTCTGTCCTAGGACTCTATCAGACCACCCTCATGAAATGTTCTTTTGCCGGCATATTATGAAATGTTTTTATGCCAGCAAAAGAACCCCCACTACCAGACTGACCTTAACCAGTGTCAGAAAGGCAACCCCAGCAGTGACAGAGCACAAACGGAGTTCCGTTTGCTTCTGGGTTCCAAATCTCGCCTATTCTCACAAGAAGACGCGAGCGTTGCAAATTCAAAAATCAAAGCAAATAAACACATAACACATACACACAAGCACAGAAACACACTTGAAAAGTCCCAGTACACCGGGGGGGGGGGTTTTCATAAAAAGAGTGTCTCCTACCTGGCTATCGCAATCTCACCCACAAGCGTTCTACCAAATGATGGCTATATTCCTGTGAGCACAATGGTGTGAAGTTTCAAACACAGGCAATGCTAGCAACAAAGTGTCATGGCAGATCTCTTGATGGCTTGGCCCGTCAATAAAAAGGAACAGGTTTTTGACAAGACATGATCGCAAAAGGATGCTGCCATATGGTAGGTGTGCCCTTTTGCAATAATTAGGCATCATTATGACGCCATATTTGCCTGGTCTGATAAAGTCCCTAGTCTCTGGAGCAGTGGAAACCAAGCTTGCTCCTTCTTTTCTCCAGGCTAAACATGCCCCGCTCTCTAAGCCACTCCTCATAGGGCATGGTTTCTAGGCCTTTTACCATTTTGGTTGTCCTCCTCTGGACACATTCTAGTTTGCCAATATCCTTCTTGAATTGTGGTGCCCCAAACTGGACACAGTATTCCAAGTGTGGTCTGACCAAAGTAGAATAGATTGGTACTATTACTTCCCCCAATCAAGGAACTATACCCCTATTGATGCAGCCTAGAATCACATTGGCTTTTTTAGCTACTGCATCACACTTTCTCATGTACTGTTGTTGAAGACAGGTGTCACCCATCCTATATCTGCGCATTTCAATTTTTCTGCCATAGGAGATTATCACACAATTTCCTTTTATGATAAAAGGAAATTTGTTTCCTTTTATCATAAAAGGAAACAAATAACATACCATTTTGAAAATGTTGAGTATTGCACCTCTCTTCTGTCGCGCAACTGCTCTGTTTTGTAAACTCCCCTAGTGCTTTTGTAAACTCCCCTAATATGATAAGTCTCTTTCATCAATGCGGGCATTACAGCAGTCACAGGCAAGGCAGGGTCTTATTCTCCTCCCTCCCCCTCACTATTCCAAAGCAGGCTAACTCAATGTTTGTTGGTTTTTTATTTTTTATCTTTGCTGTATTTCTGAAAATACAGCAAAAATGATGTAAAAATATTTTTATTTTATCATTTTGCTGTAATTATGCAAACACAGCAAAATATTTTTTTTAAAGGACAGGCATGGAATTAGCCTGCTCTGGAATAGGGAGGGGGAGGGAGGAAAATCAGGCCCCATGACTGTTCTAATGCCGGCTTTGAAGCAAAGAGTCTTATCACACCAGCCAACTCCTGGAATAGGACCAATATTGGGAGTTTATTGATGGGTTTTGTGCATCAGCGAAAAGGAGCCCCACATTAATGGGGTAATCACACACCAGAAACAGGACAGCAACAATGTCATTGATAAGATTTGGCCATAGAGCTACTATCCTGCTTTAATTCAACTTTTTTTTTTTTGCTTTGTGTGATAATCTCCTAAGTGTACTTTACATTTTACCCTGTTGAAATTCATTTTTTTTAGTTCATTTCTGATCCTGTCCTCAGGAATATTAGCTACCCCTCCTAATTTGATGCCATCTGCAAATTCGATAAGTGTGCCCATCATTCAAGTCATTGATAAATATGTTGAACAGCACTGGGCTCAAGACAGAACCCTGTCACTTCTCTTCAGGATGAAGAGAAGCCATTGGTGAATACCCTTTGAGTTCAGCTGGTCAACCAATTACAAACCCACCTAACTGTAGTATTGTCTAGCCCACATTTTACTAGAATGGGTTTGCAAGAATATTATGGGAGACCTTGTCAAAGTCCTTACTAAAATCAAGGTATGCTTCCTGAATCTTCATTTGCGAAGAAAAGCCAAAGAGAGAGAGAGAGGGATCCACAGCATTCCCTTCATCTACCAAGCTTGTAACTCTATCAAACAAAGAGATAAGATTAGTCTGGCATGACTTGTTTTTGAGAAACTCATGTTGACTTTTAGTAATCATGGCATTCCTTTCTAAGGACTTTATCAGATGCACTAAATATGGCATCATAATAATGCTGCATAAATGCAAAAGGGCACGCATATCAGATGATGTCTCTCTTTCATGTTTATGTCCTGGCCAAAACACATCCCCTTTTATTGATGGCTGAATAGATCCCTGGTGGCACTTTAGTGCCAGCATTGCCGGCGTGTGAAACCTTGTGCCATTTAACTCATGTGAATGCAACGTCAATGGCCGGTATGGCGCAAACACTTCCGGGTGAGATCGCGACATCCAGGTAAGTGACACACTTTTTATGACTCTCCCCAGTTTACAGGGGACTTTTAAAGTTTGCTCCAGTGCTTTGTAAAACTTTAACTTTCTTATTTTTGAATTTCCCGCGTGAGTATTTTCTCATGAGACTCCGTGAGATTTCGAACGAGGAAGAGAACAGAGCTCCACTCACTTTTTCTTCATTGCTGGGAACCTCTTCGTTGCTCCTCATTTGCTGGGAGACAAAGATAAGTGTGTTGGGAGGCGTTCTTTTGCTGGCATAAAAAATTGATTTTTTTATGCCAGCAAAAGAATATTTTAAGGGACTCATCTGATAAAGTCCTAAGTGGTTACAGATTGACTGTTTAATGATCTGCTCTAGACTTTTTTTTAATATTAATGTCAGGCTGATTGGGTGATAATAGTTTAGTTCCTCTTCTGCCCCCCCCCTTTTGAAAATGAAGACAACATTTGCTCTCCTCCAGTCTGCTGGGACTTCTCCTGTTTTTGTTTGTTCATTTTTGTTTTGCTGCACATAAGCACCAGCATGTAACTCATGCCAGCAGTTCTGTTGCTCATTATTGGTAGTTCTTGTGGCTACACTCTAGGCAATAGTTGGTGATCAAAAGTGAAACATTCCAGGTACAGTGATATACAGTACACGCAGTGCTTAATTTCATCAACTTGTCAAATACCAAACTAATAATATGATTTTCAAGTATTTCCTTTCACTTTAGTGAAATGATTAGCCTTTCTTTGTTCTGTGGTAGTGTTTTTCATGGATACTGTGGTAAAAGTGTTTAGATAGATTATAGCATATTGCAAAACTAAAGTCTGTAAGCCTCTTTTTCAGAAGTGACTTCAACACAAATGATAGCTTTTAAAAAAAAAATATTGTGTACTTTTAAAAAACCAGTTTCTTTTTGCATCTTGTTATTCAATACCCTCCTCAGCCATAGGCCCTGCCTTATCTACATTGTTTCTATGAAGCATCAAAGCTTATGGAAGCATCTAAACTTTAACAAACAGACTATTACTTATTGTTTAAGATACTCAAAATGATTATTAATAGACTTGGTTCCACACCTTGTCTGATCAAATGTCGCCTGTTGTATGGCTTGGCAGTTGTCTTCTCCCTAAGGACAGAAGAGGCGACAGTCTTGATCAGACAAGAGGCGCCCAAGCACACTTGGCACATCAACAGATGCTCACAATTTTTGACTTATATAACTTTGCCAGAAGCGGGTTTATTCCTTCTGGAAAAATGTGTAACTTAAGATTTTCTCTGTTTGTGATGTTACAATTTGGCTCAACACCATCCATTTGAATGATGGTCCTCGTTACATGTTGGGTTTCAACTTCTTCCTTTTTAAAAAAATGTGTCAAAGAAAGTGTCTAGTTAATGCTGAGCGGAAAGCTTCTTTCTCTCTTCTGAAATCTGATCTTGATTAAATCTTTCACATTAAGTCAGAACACTTCATGTAGGAACTGTATAGGCATAGCCAAAATGACTAACTTTCACCCTTGCAACACATTGGTTTATTTTTCAGATCTTATGACTGATCTCACATTCTTTATTTATGGGAAAATAAATAATAGGATTTCAGTCAGAAATTTAGCCATACTAGATTTTTTGTCCCTTCTAAATAGCTAAATACAAATACAGATAGTTGAGGTTTTAAATCAGCATTCCAGCTTTCCAAGTCAGACCTGTGATCCAGCATACTTAACAAGATTTTCATTGTCCTCAGCCCTTTGCAAATTAGCCCCTTACAAGTCCTCGTAGAAATTACTGGAGGGTTTGGAACAGTGTGATGTGTTCCATATGCAGTGCCTGCTGGAATAAACAGTGCACAGGAGACTTTTCAGATGTGCATACATTGGGGAGCTATTGATCTCCATGTGATTGTTACACATACTTCAGCTTATTCTGAAGTCCAAATGTGAAATCCAGCACATGAAGCTTTCATCACTATCTGTGATATTCTTCTGAAGCTTTGGCCTGCAAGTTCACTGTTGGATTGAATTTTTGTTTTGACTAAATGAAGACCAATGCCCATATTTTAAAACCATCCATTGTCATTTACAAGACTCATGCACCATCTAGAAAAGATTTTAAGTTAGAAATATGTTTAATCACATGGGTGGTCAGAGTGTACATAGGTCCCAAACGTTGGTCGAGTGGTAGAAAACTGGCATGCTTGAAGAGGGGCAGATTTCTGTCAGAACAAGTTAGGCCTGCTCTTCTTCCTGCTTCTTAAGTCTTGCATTTCTTCTTGTTGCCCAGATGACCAGATGGAGTATAAGCTGCTCAGAGGCATACTGTTTTATACTCTGGTCTTGGCCCTTAGCTTGATGGTATTAAACTATACCAGGACATCAAGTATGAGGAAGTGGAAGTTTTCTTGTGGCATGTTTGTGAGGATTGTGACAGCTAGTCAGAAGACTATGTAACATACGTGAAAAAAGAATGCATGTTTTTGTAGTTGATTTAGGGTTGCCAAGCATCCTACACTGTTGTTATTGTGTGTCTTCAAGTCATTTCCAACTTACAGAGATGCTAAGGCAAACCTATCAGGGGGTTTTCGTGGCAAGATTGGTCAGAGGGGGTTTGCTTTTGCTTTCCTCTGATGCAGAGATAACATGATGTGCCCAGGATCATTCTATGGGTTTCCATGGCTGAGTGGGAATTGGAACTCTGGTCTCCCAGTGTCCTAGACAAACATTCAGACCATTACACCATGCTGGCTCTTGCCATTATATGTTATAGAACAGTGGTTCTTAACCTGTGGTCCGCAGACCCCCAGAGGGTCGCAGTGTCCTCCTTGGGGGTCTGCGAAGGCTTGAAGGCTGCTTGGTCCACCCCTCCCCATATGGAGCCAAGTCAAAGGCTGGCTGGCTTGGCCTACACATTGCCATTCAATCGCCTCCAGCCACAAACTTGAAGGAAGAAGCAGGAGAAAAGTCCCCCCCCCAGTGTCTCTGAGGGAAGGTTTAATGGATGGTGTAATTGTATCATCATCATCATCATCATCATCATTGTTACAGTATTAGATCTTGGGGGACCTTGGTAACAAAGATATTTAAAAAGGGTCCCTGGTAACGAAAAGATTAAGAGCCAATGTTAAAGAAGATAGTAATTATTTGAAGGTGTCCTCCTCTAGTTGGACAGCCCATTCACACCACACACTTATAACACTGTGTTTCTGCTTTAGCTGCCATGGCCACATCCTATGGATTCCTGAGGTTTATACTTTAGTAAGGCTCTAGAGCTCTCTGGCTGAGAATTCTAAGTACCCCTTCCTAAACAGCAGATCCCACGACTGGAATCTCAAGCATGCAAGCATGCAGTAGGTTGACACCACACTCACTGTGCTATTTTCCAATCAGAACTGTTCCATTCAACACTGATTTATACATAGGAACCAGAAAGTTAGGGATTTTGCACCCAAAGTAGTTGTGCGGCTCCATTGACGCCCCCTTGTTGTGGGAGAGAGGCTTGCGTATCCTAATGATGTTTGAGCTATGCTGGCGGTGGCATAATAGCCACCAGTATGGCCTCCCATGCCAGACAGGTCAAAACCGAAGGGTCTGACAAAGAGCGTCAAAGGGCAGGATGGGCTCTCTAGCCTTGTGGCAACCGTCCTAGGAGAAGGAAAACTCTAATCCCAAACCCGGGCAGATGGTGCTCATCCAACCCTGTAAGGTCAACCATCTAAGAGAAGGAAACTCTAATCAAACCTATGGCCCGAGGACCTCGCTGCCACGTCCATGCTTGCAAGGCCATGGCAGATGAATCTCTGGTTTAAAGGGTGAGGCCAGTTCTGTGCACGCTGCGCTCCACCAGAAAAATCCATTGCACAGGCTCGAAGGACAAATCCAGTTCCAAAAAAGCCCTGTAGCGACAGGCGAGGGACGAAACCGGCAGGTGTAAAGATGCACTGGAAGCCACAGCCCCAACCCTGCATGCAGGCGGTTCAGGACATTGGTCGCTCGAGGCTGACCCGGGAGATGACAGTCTTGTTCGGCATCATCCTGAACGACCAAGCAGCCTTTTTTAAGGAGAGCACTGCTTGCTCCATATGGAGAGGGGCCTAGAAAAGGTGGCCTAACGAAAGCTCATCCCCAACGTGCTTTTTGCAACCGGACTTGTTTATCTCGGATTGGCCTTTTTAGTCATCAGCGCGCTTGCAGAAAGCACGGGATGAGTCCTTTCTGAATCTTCGTTTGCGAAGAAAAGCCAGAGGAGAGAGAGAGTTGTGCGGCTATAGGGAGCACACATCTCCCTTGTAGCAACAGCTCATTGGCTGCTAGTGCATTTCTGGGCACAATTAAAAGTGCTGGTTTTGACCTATACGACTTGGTTCCAGGTTATTTGAAGGGCTCCTATCTCCCTTTCTGATTCCATTAGAGCTCTGAAATCATCTGGAGAGACCCATCTCTCTGTTCCACCACCTTCTCAGGCTCATTTGGTGGGAACAAGGGAGAAGGCCTTCTTAGCGGCAGCTCCCAGACTTTGGAACTCCCTCCCTAAAGAGTCCAGGAGGGCTATTCTCTGCTCTCCTCTTGTCAGCAGGTAAAAACATTTTTGTGCCATCAGACATTTACAGACTGACAACGGTTGGGCTTTTAAATGCTGCACAGTTAGTACTTAAGGTTCGTATATACTGTAGTTTAATACATTTTAATGTTTTTAATGTTTAATGTTTTTAACGGCATAAATAGTTTAATTGTCTTTTATATTTTATATGTATACTTTTATTGCTTTTGTACTGTTTTTAATTTGTAGTGTTTTAAATTCATTGTTAACCACCTTGAGATACTGTATTGGGGGAAAGGCAGGATATAAAATAAATTAAAATACCCAAGGATCAAATGTGCTCCCAGGAACTTTGTGTGTTCCCATGAGCCCCTTTCCTTATCACAGCTCACTAGCTCCCCCATGAAGGCTGTTGTGCCTTTAATGACTTCAGGAGATGTAGTATTTACCAGACATGGGTTCTCAGGAGTGAGATTTTGATGAGGCATCCAAATCAAAATGTCCTAATTTTACAGTTTTAAACACTCATTTCAGATCAGGTGACATTTTCAGACCCAGAGGACTTTTTTGGACAAAGTAAAAATAATGCTGGCAGCCTCGCCAGGTTGCGAGGCTGCAGCGCTAGAGAGCGTCAGTTTCGCATGACGCCTCTTCCCAGCGGTACTGCAACAGTACCGCTGGGAAGAGGCGTCATGCGAAACTGACACCCTCTAGCACTGCAGCCTCGCAACCTGGCAAGGCTGCTAGCGTTATTTTTACTTTGTCTGAAAAAGTCCAGACATACATAGCACATCCCGCACACAGCCAGAGCTCAGAATCCCATTTATGCATTCTGTTCGGGAAATGTTTGGGACAGGCTGCTGACTGGAGCTGGTTACAAAGATCCTGTGACCTCCCCCGTTGAAACAACTTCACTGGTTGCTGATTCATTTCTGGGCACAATCCAAAGTGCTGTTTTTGACCCTATACTGCTTGTGTCATGGCTATCTGAAAGACCGTATCTCTTTGTAAAAGCCAGCACAAGCTTTAAGATCGGCAGAGGAGAGCTTTCTCTAGGTATGTTTGATGAAGACACAGGAGAAGACGTTTGATGGGGAAGCCACCTTCACAGGCATGTTTGATGAGGACCCGGAGAGTTTGTGCTGCTCCTCCCAGGCTGTGGGACACCCTTCAACAGGAAGTCCAGTTAGCTCTTCTTTCTTTCTGCTAGCAAGGGAAGACCTTTTTATTCAGGCAGGCCTTTGAGTTTTCAATTATAAAGCAGTAGTGTGGGGAAAAGTTGGGGTATGAATGCAATACATAAATTAAATAAATAGAAATATTATTTTATGTGCACAAAATCCTGTTTTCTGTGCAGAAAATGTTGTTTTCTATGCAAATCAACCATGTGTAAAATTTATATTGTTTTTCTACACAAAACAACTACACACAAAGTCCCGAACTGTTGACATTGTTGTTAGTCCAGGATTCTTCTTGTCAAGGTTTTTCTACTCTCAAAAAGCATGTTTTGAAACTGTTTTTCAAATATTTTAAAATATTCTTTCCACTCCTACAAGTCATAGAATCACAGAATCATAGCGTTGGAAGAGACCTCAAGGGCCATCCAGTCCAACCCTCTGCCATGCAGGAATACACAATCAAATAATTCCCGACAGATGGCTAACCAGCCTCTGTTTAAAAACCTCCAAAGAAGGAGACTCCACCACACTACAAGGCACTGTATTCCATTTCCAAACAGCTCTTACTGTCAGGAGGTTCCTCCTAATGTTTAGGTGGAATCTCTTTTTCTGTAGTTTGAACTCATTGTTCCATCTCCTAGTCTCCAGAGCAGGAGAAAACAAGCTTGCTCCACCCTTAGCATGACATCCCTTCAAATATTTAAACATGGCTATCATGTCCTCTCCCAACCTTCTCTTTTCCAGACTATACATGCCCAGCTCCCTAAGCCACTCCTCATAGGGCACGTCTTCCAGACTTCCCACCATCCTGGTCGCCTTCCTCTGGACACGTTCCAGCTTCTCAATATCCTTCCTGAATTGTGGTGCCCAGAACTGGACACAGTATTCCAGGTGAGGTCTGACCTCACTGCTAAGCATAGGTGCTATACAGTTGCCCCTCTGTATCCATGGATTTGGTATTCACGGATTTGGTATCCACGGATTTAAGTACTCACAGCTTGAAAATATTCTTTAAAAAAATAATAATCCAAAAAGCAAACCTTGATTTTGCCATCTTATATAAGGGACACCATTTTGCTATGCCATTGCATATAATGTATTCACAGAATTTGGTATTCACAGGTGGTTCTGGAACCAAACCACAGCAAATTTGAAGGGACAACTGCATTTCCAAATGGATGTATATGAGAGAAGTGTTGTGTGTGGTTTGGTCATCTTTGCTCTGTCCACCTATTGTTTCCTGTCAGAATTCAGGAATGGTTCCACAGTTTTTCTCCTCCCCTTTCCCCCTCACCAGAAACTTTGGTCAGAGACTTTTTTCCTTCCTTAACTCTTTTGCTTAATTTGCATCATTGCTCAAGATAGTGCCATCTTTCTGACACTTTGTTCCTTTCCAAACATGAACAATGTGAACCAGTACTGTAGGTAATGTGGTCTTGTTTTCCCTTCATCTCAGATCTTGCTGTGTGAGTCCCATGGGGGCACAGGATCCAGATATTGTAAAAAAATCCTTTAGTTACAGCTGTCACCTTTTTCATCATCACATCTAAATACAGTTTACATTGTTGAGAACAAATGTGATATAAATTCAGCCTAAAGATGACTGTAAATACATAGGCTTCAAGAAAAGAAAGGCCAGTTCATACAACGAATTTCTGCTTGCATACATGGGCTCTCCCAATTATACAACAACAACAACAAAATGTGGACATGGATATCTCCAAAAATGATTTTTGCAATTGTAGCAGCATTTTGTCCTGTGTCCTGTTGTGGAAGCATGGAAATACTCCCTGGTTTGAGCTTCACTATTGCCACATTTACACCAAACTTAAAAACTGGAAGTGCTTTTGTTTAGAGGAAACAGTCACATGAACCAGCATTTTGTGCTTTTAATTTTTTTAAAAATGCATTTATTGATTGATTTTCCTTGGGTTTTTTTTGGGCTGTTGTTGATTTTTTTCTGTGAAGTGAGCTGAGTCTTTGATGTAATGAGGGATTTGTCCTATGTGGGCTTGTAATTCTATGAACAGATAGATGGGGTAGCCATGGGCAGCCCTCTGAGCCCCGTGATAGCAAACTTCTACATGGAACATTGTGAAAAGCAAGCCCTGGAAACAGCACAAAAAAAGCCCACAACATGGTTCCGATATGTGGATGACATTTTCACCATCTGGAACCACGGAGAAGAAGATTTGGTCTCATTTCTGAACCACCTGAACAGCACCCACCCAAATATTCAATTCACGATGGAAAAAGAAAAGGAAGGAACACAGCCATTCTTGGATGTCCTAGTCATCTGCAAACCAAACCAACAGTTAGGCCACGAGGTATACAGAAAACACACACACAGATACCTACACAAGAACTCCAATCATCACCCAGGACAAAAAAGAAGCACAATAAAAACATTGGTAGACTGTGCAAAAAGGATCTGCGAACCCTACTACCTGGAGGACGAACTGAAGCACCTAAACTGGGCCCTACAGGCTAATGGTTACTCCAGATCAGACATCACAAGAGCAGCCAGACCTAGAAAAAAAAAACACAAGAAAGAAGAAGAAAAACAGCCACCCAAAGGTAAGGTATTTTTACCATACATCAAAGGAGTCACAAATAGAATAGGGAAGCTGATGAGGAAACACAACCTCCAAACAATCTACAAACCAACCAAGACAATCCAAGAAATGCTACGCTCAGCGAAGGACAAAAGAGACCCTCTCACAGCTGCAGGAGTTTACCGCATAGCATGCAGCTATGGAGAAGTTTACGTAGGGACCACTAAACGCAGTGTGCAAACATGAATCAAGGAACATGAGAGACACTGCAGACTGGGCCAGCCAGAGAAATCAGCAGTAGCAGAAAATGTTATAAACCAACCTGGCCACAAAATGCTATTTGAAAACACAGAAATTCTAGACCAGGCCAACAACTATCATGTCAGAATGCACAGAGAAGCTATTGAAATCCACAAACACCTGGACAACTTCAACAGGAAAGAAGAAACCTTAAAAGTAAACAAAATCTGGCTCCCAGTTTTGAAATACAATAGAATCAAAACTCAACACTTACAAAATAATTCCACCCAGGGACAGGGGGATTCCCAGCAGATAATGGTCCACCAACCAACCATTAGCCAGACACTAACGAGCCTTGCATCTCTATACCCAGAAACTAACCATTCAATTACACCTATTTACATATTCTCCCCAACAGGGGTTCACAGCATATAAACTCCACACACACACCTACCCAACCATTCTCTGAAGATGCCAGCCACAGATGCAGGTGAAATGTCAGAAAGAAACTATTCCAGAACACGGCCTCACTGCCTGGGAAAAAAAAAACACAAGGAAAATGTATGGATGCCGGCCATGAAAGCCTTCAACTTCACATTTATTTATTCATTATACAATTAAATCATATGATCAGCTCCTGAATTTTTAGTGGTGCAGGTGGATAGGAGAGGGTAGAAATGAGCATGGAAAGTTACTTTTAAAAAGTAATTTGCTATGATATAGTTGAAAAGCCCCCATGTAATTAGAGCTGGCCCTCTGTATCTACAGGTTGGGCATCCATGGATTCAACTAACCACAGCTTGAAAATATTCAAGTAAAACATTTCCAAAAGCAAACCTTTATGTTCGCCATTTTATATAAGGGATATAATTTTACTGCACCGTTATATATAATGGGACTTGAGTATCCACAAATCTTTTTTTTATCCATGGGGGTGGGCAGGGAACCAAACCCTAGTGGATACTGAGGGCCCACTGTAGTTACTATTGCAATTACAATTTTTTAAAAAAGCAACAATTCATTTATTTGTTTCGAGAAGTAACTAAAGGAGTTATTTTACTTACTTTTAGAAACCTGAATGCTACAAGCCATTGGCCGTGGTACAAAACACTTCCTCCTTCCATCCACCTCAGTGTCACCTCAACACCCATAACAAAGTATGAGGCACAGCACTAGCCAGCATTAGAACTATGTGATATTCTTCCTCCATCATTTGGTGAGGCTACAGTCTTGTAACACTAGGGGCTGGTCTAGACAAGGGAATAAAATGTAAATTGGGGTGCAGAAATGCCAATTTGCAGGAGCTGTCATCTCTCTCAATGATTTTTTTTTTTTGCAAGATCACTGGTGTGCGAAGCTCTCCATGTTTGCTATTCACACAGAGGCATGCCAGTGAATCAAGATGGCAGCCACGAGTGAATTAGTCATGGTTTTGTAATCCCCAGCTTGCCCCTGCCAAACAGTATTTTTTTTAAAAAAAATAATAAATCCAAAGTGCAGAAGAGTGATCTTCTGTTTAAATAATGAAAAAAGAGGGAAACAAAGCCTGTTTCATTGTCTCAGCACATGATTGCTACAGCAACAATCCATCATGGCGGTTCTGCAATCTTCTGTCTTGCCAAGCTCCGCCCCTTGCACATGTCTGACCAACAGCTGTCCTCTTCAGCAATACGATACAACGAGATTCAGTTGTCGTAACAGGTGAGGGTCCGCATTTCCATCTGGGTTTTTAAAAAACTTGGGAAAAGTTCTGGAGGCTTCTGTCGCAGACTTTCTCCAACATTTGCTCCCCCTCCTTTTGAAAAAGATGGAACACTGTGGGATCCCATTTGGACACATGGGATTCCCCACAGATTCTAAGAGGGTTTTTTTTCCCCTTCTCCATCTGGACTACCCCTAAAAGTTACAGTTACACTGCTTGGAGTGCCATTGGCCCAGAACCTGGAGAATCACTTTTGAAAAAAATAAATGCTTGTAGCTATTGTTCTAAGACCCTCTATAGTTAGCTTTAAAAAAACCCATCTTTTTCTGTTTTTGAAAAGTAATTATAATAGGTATTTTGTATTACTTTAAAAAAAATTGAATCCAGTGGCAACAGGCACAGCATGAAACAATGCTTAAAGCATGTGAAATCCCTCTTCTACGATTTAGTGAAATTAGCCTATTAACTTTAAAAATAATGTAAACAGTTAAAGTTATTCTGCAAAAGGAGGAATGTTATTCCTTACTGAGTTACAAGCACAATGTAAAACTTAATTATCCAGTACCTTCATTATAGGAAAATGCATTCATATATTGGAAGTAGCTAGTTATATGCAACTAGTTACTTCCAAGCATTTTGTTATGCACCAGAAAGTTACAATTGCAATGTAATATAGTTATGCATTTCTTATTGAAAAAGGAATTAACTACAGGTGACTAGTTATGTATTAAATGAACCATATAATAAAAATAAGCATAATGTATTGTTCAGGCAAATTTTATCTCATAAATGAAAAAAAGTTCAATTTGATTTGAAAATGATGCAGGCATGAAAGGTGTAGCATGTCCTGGTGATTTTCAGTAGATATTAAAGTTACCCCCCCTTCAGTCTTTTTAGTTTCCATCTTTGCATGTGCTGTGCTCTCCTCACTCTCTATCCCTCCTTCACTTAGTATTTGCTTGAAGGATGTGTGTAGATATTAAATTTAAACCCCTAATATTTTAACATGCCTTGAGGACTGTTTCTGAAAGGGTATTCTGTGGGGACCAGAGTACCATCTCCCCACTCAAAACGTAAAGAACTAAAAGTTTATTCATAACATTTTCCATGATCTGTTTCCCAGACTGAGCTTTGCAAATAGTTTCCTTAAAAAAATACTTTGCTGTCTTACAGTTCAATTTCCTGTAGCACCAGTTATGCTGAGAATCACAGTCGGAACATTATCAGAAAATTTCTGGATTGTAACATGCAAACTAAGCTGGGAGGGGTAAGGGAAAAGCAGGAGGGAGAAAGTTCCTTCCGTTCTGAAAAGTAATTGTCCTGATGTGATGGATATTGCAGTTACCTGCCCAGGACTGGAAAACCTCTAGCACAGGGAAGTCTACAGAATCATCACTTCATTACTGTTTCCAGTAACTCCATGCTGGGCAGCAACTAAAATGAGGGGCAATTAAGGCAGTGCCCTGCAACATTTTGAGCTCACACAACTGTAAGATGGTGCAGGCCCATATGTTCTGCTCCATTGCTCAAATGCCTTAGAGAGTTCTTTATGTGTTGATAGTTGTGGTGTTGGTGGGGAGAGGGAGTTGTTTAAAGGTAGGGCTGAAGACTTGGAATGATATTCCTTTGTAAACCTTGAGTAACTTGCTTAATGTGACTTGAATTGATTTCTTCTTCTTTCCTTCTTGTTTGTATGCCTGTGTTTATTCATAGAAACTTGTTTCCACCTCAGCTCTAGCTTAGCTGGAAATAAAATTCAAAATCCAAAATTCTCCCAACTGTGTTTTAAAAAAACAAAAACAAAAAAACTTGAAGACTTCAGACCACTTATCTGGGAGTAATCCCTATTGAACTCATTGGCACTTATTCCTGAGGTGACTTGTACAATTACCGTACACCTTTAAGCAGCCATAGGGTGTGTGTGTGTGTTGTGTATTTCAATCTTGATCAAGCAGTAGTCTAACTCTACATATAGGAGGGGTGGACAATTGTGGCCCTCTAGATGCTGTTGTTGTTTTGCCTACAACTCCTGTTCATCCTAGTCAGAACAAGAAGTGGTGAGGGATCATGGGAGCTGTAGTCTAAAACATCTGGAAGTCTACAGTTAGCCACTGTTTCTCTACAGATATATATATATATATATATACATACAGATACAGATAAGCACAGTGAAGAGCTGAGCTGAGAGGAAGGGGAGGACCAGAAGGGTGAGATTCCCCCCACCAGCAATCTTGCTCTGATCAAAATTGCAATCTCTCCTCTATATCTCTTACTGGGTGATTAAGTCTCACATGATATATAAACTTCAGTGCAATGTAAATGTAAATAGCATTAACAGTGCCATTTATGTAACTTTAATAGTGAACACAGGTGTTGTGGAATCAAAACTGGCCCATCCAAAAATAAGGAAATAGTTTCAACATATTTAGGAGAATAAACTTTGTAAATTCACAAGCATAGTATTGTGCTTTAAAGTATTTCTCCATTTTTTTCCAATGCAAACCTCAAAAGAACATTTGGGTAGGGAGTAGTGTGTGTATTTAAAGCAGGGATGGAGAATATGTGGTGTTCTAGATGCATCTGGAAAGCAACTCTTATCAGCCCTATGTATGATACTCAATCATATGGAATCATGGGATTTGAAGTCCAGCAGCACCTGGAGGACCACAATTCCCCAGAAATTAGAAAGCAAGAAGAAACTGGAAATCAAGATGACTGAGAAACTATGGGTTAGACCCTGATTTAAGGATAGTTTGTACTTTGAAAGATGCAACAGGGTTGTAGTGGTGGCCTTGCCCCAGTGTTCCATGGTTGTCCTCATCCTACCCTCTCAGGCTCATGTATTGAACAGGAGAAGCCTACTCATAATACAACTCTACATAGAACCTACTAGAACACAACACTGTATGGGTTTCTGCTTCCATAAGAAGCTTAGGTATGTAGAGATCTACATGCATAGGATTCTCATCCTTTGATGTCCATTCTCAATGTTTGGACATCAGATCTGGAGCAGGACCAGCAGTATAGCCCTACCAGAGTTTGGAAAAGATACTTTTTGGGGGACAACTCCAAGATTCCCCTTGTCAGCATGTCCATGCAGGTAGGGGGGTTCTGAGAATCATAGCATAAAAAAATTACATTTCCAAACTCTGAGCCCCACTTCCCCTTTCAAGTGAGGCAGCTCCTTCCTGGATTATTGATAAAGGGGTTTATGGCTGAAAGCAGTTAAGATAAGCAATGTTCATAGGATAGTTGGAAACACAACCAGGAAAGAAAGAAGAGGAAGAGGAAGCTGAGGAAGAAATGGATCTCAATGACTCAAGCCCCTCATAACTGAAAGTAAATGCGGGGGGGGGGATTACCCAGGATATTTCAAGCAGAAGGAAAGAAAATGATAAATTTCCACCTCCTGTCTTTCTGAAACTGTGCTACTCTGATAATTAACTATTAAAAAATGGCTTAGGATTGGGAATCCCCTTATAGGAAAGGCCTTGAAAGAAGATGGACATAATTTAATTCTGGAATGGGAAAATTGTTGCCTGCAGGCCATAGGTCACCCTCCAGAGGTGTTTTTGTGGGCCCCCGGGGCCCTACCAAACGACCCCATGCACTTCCTTGTCCTTTTTCTGAATGTGTGTAGACAGTCTCTACAAATTACAGACAAAATATTTACACATAAGAAGGCATTCTCTTCTTTTAAGAGTTTATGAGATTATCTTTAAAATATGATCCCAAGCTATGCAAATAAGAAAACCTCCCTAATGTCAAGATATTGATTATCTTAGAAGCAAGTAATGTTTTTATGTATTTATGGTAAATCTGGTCAGCTGGCTTAGTGTTCATAGAACACTTCCAGACTGTTGATTTTATTATAAATAAAATTACAGGTCAGTTTGTCCTAGAATCATAAAATTGGAACAAACTACAAGGTCATTGTGCCCACTTTCAGTGGTTTACTTATTTAATTGCAGTGTTTTATAGAATCAAACTGCAAAAGTCAAAAATTGTACTTCTAAACATTTCCTATGAAATGAGCTACTAAGAAGACAAAAATCAGGAAAAGCTACTATAGATGAAACAAGTGTTTGTAATAGCCCAGTACTGAAATGAGCTACATTGTTTTGAGTCCCTCTTCCCCATTTTACTTAGGGATGTGTAGACTATTTGCACAATTTCTGTTCTCAGCAAGAGAGGCTATCTCCACTTGCCAAGCAAGGCTGCTAAGAAATGGCCACCTTCTGTGGACATTCTTGCTTCCAGTATGAGAACAAGACAAAAGGCTTGTCTACACAGGTTAAATACCCCAGCTTGCCCTCGCTCAAAGCCCTTCAGTCCATATGATGCAGGGCTTTTGCTCCATTCTGCCCCTGGGCATCCCTCACCACCCCAGGGCAGATACAAGCCTGAGATGTGGGAGAAGGCAGGGTAGGGCCCAATAAAGCATTACAAGAAAATGCCAAATTTACTCTGTTTCTGCTGGCAAAACCAGATTGGGGCCCACAAACCTGCAGGAGGCTGTCTGGCAGGCCGGCACTCACTGCTTCCATCTCCCTGGCTTTCCTGGAAGCCAAGAAGGCATCCCTTAGCATGTGACCAAGGCTGGTCACATGCAGGGGCCTTCAATCACATGTTGCAGGCCCCCTTCCTGGCTTCCAGTCAGGAAAGAAAATGGTGGCCATGGCAGCTGCAATGACAGGCTAGTGTTCCTGTTTGGACGTTGGCCATTTTGTCATGGTAATGGAGAAATAATGGGCCAGCTCCACAGGCAGGATACACCCACAGGGAGCTTGGCATTGGTGAGATTTTAGTGGTTTTTACAAGATGATGTGAGCATGCTTAAAATGCAAAAAAACCCCAAAAACCCTTAATTAACAAAGTAAATGAACACACAAGCACAGAAACAACCCTAAAAACATTCAAACTAAAGGGGATAGTTCATAAAAACAGCGTCCTTTGCTTTGTTTTTGCTTTCTTACCTGGACATTTTCTCACTGAGGACTGCCCATTCATGCTGTAATCTCATGATTACAATGGGATGTGGTTTTGCATAGTCAATACCATGAAAATAGTGCTATTGACAGCTTGTCCCATGAATTTCAAATAATACCTTTTTCGTGGCTGGAGCACAGAGTAAGAATCCAAGGACAATGACATCTTGTGATAGCGGGACCCATTTGCACTACCCTGACTTGGTAATCCCACGATTCTTTGAGATTCCTTATAATTCATAATGTTTTTGTGAAAAATTCATTTGCCAAACCAACCTTTTGTGCAAAACTGTTTTTGTGCAAAACCCAGCTTTTGTGCTGTACACAAAACACAGCTTTTTTTGCATGAACATTTTTTTTCTCAAAAAGCCCTGACATGAAAAAAATCGTTGAAGATCACAAAAATTATCCAAGAAAACTTTTGAAATTACAGTTGTCCCTTCATATTCATTGGGGTTTGGTTCCAGGACCTCCTGTGGATACCAAAATCTGTGAATACTCAAGTCCCATTATATACAATGGCATAGCAAAATGGTGCCCCTTATAAAGTATAAGATGGCAAAATCAAGGTTTGCTTTTTGGATTATTATTATTATTTAAGAATATTTTCAAGTGAATACTTAAGTGAATACTTAAATTTCGGGATACCAAATTTGTGGATACGGAGGGACAACTGTATTTGTGAGATTGAAGTAAATCAATATTTACATCCCTTTTCAACACTAGCAGAAATTGTCTCCTATCTGGTGTGACAGAGAACATTTTTGTAATTTCTCATTCTCACAAATTAAAATGAGACTAGTGAGGACTATATCCTTACTTTGAATTAAGTCCTCTCCATTTCCAGCCAATCAAATTGTGTTGGGAAATGGGCCCAGACTTGTACATCCCACTTTTGTCCTTTTATATCTCTTCACACAACAGTTTGTTCATCTAGAACTTGACATTGATGAGCAGCAGGCACAGAAGAATTCATGCAATCAGGGACAACATGAAGCTTGGCAAGAAACAAATGCCAAAAAAGTATTCTAGCAATTTGGCTTTGCTTCTGAGCTCTGGCAAGAATTCCTCCTGACAGTCTTTGGGTGATAGAGTCTTTGATAGTGGTAGAAAACCCCCAACTTTCCCTGTTTTTAGAGTTTCAACTTTTTTACTCCCCATGCAACTCATTGGAGGCAAATAGGACCCACAAAAAGGGTGAAGGTGTAGGAAGAATCCCACTGCCCAGCAAGGGCCTTTGATGTTTTTGCTGGTGGTTGGCGGCTGATTCTGCAACATTGCAGAATGGACCAGAATGTCTCTCAAGGGCATTACACAACATCCTATTCATCAGTGTCTCCTGAGAGATTACAGAATATTGGCCAGGGATGTCCTGAGTGCCTCCAGTCAACACCAAACAATTCCTTTGGGAGAGAAAGGCTGGGAGGTGATTGACTGTGCAACACAGGTTGTAAGCTTTATGACCACTTCCAAATGTTCCTCAAAGCATACCTGCAGCTGGCCTTTTCTGAGGGAAAAGTAAGTTGAAAAGTGTCCAGTTGTTGTCTCACCTGTACAAAATATTGTGCCAGTTTTTCATATCTTGACAAAAAAAATCACCTGGACAAAACCTTCCATTCCCCTTCCCCATTCCAGGATACCAATTGCAATATAGCACATTCCTCCAAGATGTGAATTGCAGAGCACAGCCCTAGCTGGGAGACTGATGATGTGAACCGACCCTATATAAAGAGGATGGTGAACTGTACACACCCTGAATGCCTCGGTCAGTCAGCAACTTTGCACTGGTTTACATCAGCAATATCCTACAGATAGTATTTTTTATCATTGGGAACATATGAAGCTACAGTATGTTATGCCAGTTCAGACCATTAATCCAGCTAGCTCACTAACGTTTACTATATTTACTGGCTGGGGCCCTTGGGATTTCAGACTGGGGTCTTTCCCACCCCTACCTGTAGGTAGCAAAGATTGGAGCTGAGTCATTCTGCATGAAAGTATGTGAACAGAGGTAATAGCATCATGTAACAAAGACTGTTGGTTTTTTTGTTTGATTTAAAAAAAAAGTTTTTTGGCTCCTCACGCACAACATAGTAGTTAGTTACTAGCTATAAACTACTCAGGTGCAACTAACATACCGGTAGTTTGAATCCATCACATCTTGCTTAATACATATTTATTAATTGCATAGAAAAATAGCCTTGAACATCAGCTGTGCTGTACAAACCTTCTGTAATGCTAACATACTTTCCAGTAAAACCACTCATTTGGATTTGTAAAAAATAAAATAAAATAATACAGAGAGAAATGGTGATTACTGAAAACCTTGCTTTTTTGAAATGGAAAAAGAAAAAAGATTCCCACATCTAACTTATAAGCAAAGGAAAATGAAACAAATTCTAAAATTATCCACATTGCCCCAGGCTTTGTGTAGAAAATGAGCATGTAATTATCAATTAGCAAAAAGGAACTTGGAATGTAAGAGGGATAATTAATGGAAAGGTCTTTCTGAACACAGTTACTTGAAAAAGTGCCATCTGACATGGTTTTAGAGCTGGAGGGCTGTCTATTACAGCTGGGTGGGAGACTGGCATGCAGCACTAATGTGGTTTTAGTGTGGATTAACATTCACTATGTTACTGAAAATAATTCAAGGAACGATGAGAGAAAGATAGGAGGGCCAGTCTTGCATTTAAGATCTAAGGCAAGTTCTGTGACAGATTTCCTCTGAGCTAGAAGGCAAAGATAGCAATGTAATAAGTTACTTTTGTGCTCTTTACAAAACCTGCAGTGGTGTGTGTGTGTGTGTGATTTTAGTTGTACTTTTTTCATATATTCTTATAATGTTTACTTTCATTATGACCCAGGTAAAGAAATCAGAGTGGCTTGTTATTCTCATGGCTGTAGAATTATTCTAGGCACTGCAACAGAGACCCAAGGAGTCCTCTGTCAGAAGCCATAAGGTAAGTTTCAGGGCCTTGAGGCAGAGGAAGGCAGAAGTGACAGTGAGGAGAACTTTGATAGTGTCCTGAAGCTTTTCACAAGCATCCACACTAAAAGGTTTGAGATGTCACAAGACTCACTACATTTCAACCATGTGAGATGTCCCCAATTTATAATCCCCACCCCACCCCTACTGACTGCTACAGCAAACTGAATATTTTTGTACTTGTGCAATTTAGGGAAATACAAGTGAATGTGAGTGCTAAGAATCACAAATGATACTGCCAAATTAATCCATGCTGTGGTAACATCCAGATTAGATCACTGTATTGTTTTCTATAGGGCTGTCTTTGGAAAATGTTCTGAAAACTGCAGCTGAATGGAGTCCAATTAGTATCCAGTTGGACTCCATTCAGCCTATGCCATACTTAGGCCTTGTCTAGATAGGCTATATACCCCATCTTGGAGCCCTGTGTTCCAGGCAATGTAGACCATTTGCCCTGTTTTGCCCCGGGCAGTCTTCACAACCCCCAGGGCCAAGATGGGGGGAAGAGAGGGGAAGATGGGGTAAGGCCTGTTACACCGCTTAACACCCCCCTCCCAGTAAAATCTGCTTCAGCTGGCAAAAAAAAAAAAAAAAGTTCAGGACCCACATGATCATAGGAGCCCATTCTAGCTCACTGGCCTGTTGCTGCAGCTACCATCTGCCTTGCTCTTGCATAGCCAGGAAGGAGTCCTGCAGCATGTGACCAAGGCTGGTGATACACAGGGAGCCTTGCTCATGTGCTGCAGGGTGGCTTCTTGGTTTTGGAATGTGGGATACGGGCAGCAGCAGCGCCTACAGAGACCAGCCAGCATGCTGGTCTGGACTCTATTCTGTTTTGTGTAGGTAATGGGGAGGAACGGGCCTGATCAATGGGCAGAATATGCCAACAGGAAGCCGGTGTATTCTGGCCCATGTCGTTGAGCCCTTAGTATATTACTTTGGTGATGAAGGATCTTTACTACCCACCATTTAGTTTGCAGGTACATTGCAAGCATATAATTTTGATATTTAAAGTCTTAGACAACATATGGCTAGGGACAGCTGAACGTGGCTGTCTACCTATGTGCCATCTGAGGAAAGGTAGATAGCAACAAAGAACAAAGCCTTTTCTATCATGGCCCCTAGAGTTTTATATTTCTTCTTTAGAACTGCCTGTCCTTCTCTTTTCCTCCTCATCACTTTGCTCACCCAACAGGTTTACTCTTACTGCAGGCCAATAAGGTAACTCACTGAGTTACTTGTTATAAACATGTTGCCATTACTGTTGCCATTGGGCTTTTGGAAAATACAGGAAATGCTCTCTAGTTTCCCTAAGTGGCCAACTCTGATTTTGCACCTTGGAAATTCTGAGGAAAATGCAAAAGGCATTTTCCAGCAGTGTGGGGAGAGATTCCTTATCTTGGGTGTGGCTCCGCCTCCAACTTGATAGACAGGGCAATCTGCAAATAGAAAACTGGACATACTCACATGGAGGGGAAGCCAATCCCAACTTTCCCCAGTTCTGTCCTGCCTTGCAGAGAGATAGGGTAAGGGTGTTGTTGCTCCAGCAAACTCCAGAGAAGTTCAGGAGAGCAAAGGAAAGATAGGCGCCCCCATCTGCAAGCTACCAAAGATTGCAGATCTCTCCTCAGAGGAGGAGGCGGCGGCTTCAGAGCTTGCTGTGCTGGTCAGAGAGCAGAGCAGGAGCTCTGGGGCCTCTCCGGAGGTATCCTGTTGAGCTTGGCTAGTGCCGTGGAGGCGGTGCAGGAGTGTGACAGGGTCCCCTTTGCGGGGATGGACCATGCGGCAGCCAAAAAGAGCTTGTCACTCAGCACGCAGGGCGGTGCTACTGGACTGGCTAAGGCCGCAGAGACCGAGGACAGCGGCAGAGACCTCCCCCGGCTGATCCTGGACAGTAAGGAGTTGCCACCACAGCTTGCTGAGTGGATCGCTTTGGTTGCTCAGCATGCTGTGGTGGTGAGCGGCAGGGGAGGGGTCGCCAATCAAATGACAATGGTCTCGAGCACTGGCTCCCCGGCTTTCATTCCCCAAGGGATGGGGTTCCAATGGGCCTCCCCACATTTCCCAGGGCTGCAGTTCCAAGCGGGGTAAAGACTAAGGTGAAGCGTACACAAGTGGAGCCCCTTAAGACTAGGCAGTTGGGGGCAACAGCTGAAATAGAGCTGGCTGCTATCCCTCCGGAGGAACTGCTCCCGCCCCCAGCAAAAAGAGTAAAAAGCAAAAACACTCCCTTGTTACCTCCAGGGAGGAGGGAGACTTGGAGGAAGCGAGTGACCCCCCTGCCAAGGAGGATGGGAAGTTATCCTCAGAGGAGGAGGAAATCTCCTCTGAACAGGCTTCACCCAGGCATTTTGAAGCTGCTGCATTTCCCATCCTTCTGCATAAGGCGGAAAAGGCATTAGGACTTTCTTCCAGTAACCAGGTGCCAGGGGATCCCAATCAAGATGTCCCAGAACTAAGGTCCCAGGGAAAAATGGTGCCAAATGTGATCCCCTTTCCTGATATTTTCAGGGAGGCCCTGGAAAGGGTATGGGGACATCCATATGCATCTAGAGTTCCATCTGCTAGCATGAAGGTGTTCTATATGTTGCCCAGTGAAGTCAGGGACCTGTTGAAACTGCCAGCCATTGATGCTCCAGTGGCATGGTTGGTCTGTGGTTCACTTTTTCCATGGGATGGCAATGAGAACCTTAAGAATGCTGAGGACAAGAGGAGAGAGGCCTTTCTATGCAGGACCCATGAGGTATCTGCCCTGGCCATTAGGGCAGCCGTGACTACTTCCATGTTTGCCAGGACAGCAATCAGATGGTCAAAGGATCTCCTTACAACTGTACCTGAGGGAGAGGTCACATGTCAGGGGATAAGTAAGGTGGCCAAAGCGTTGGTATTCATGGTGGACACCAGTTTAGACTCATTACATTTCTTGTCACATTCCCTGGCAGTCAACATGGCACCTAGGTGCCAATTATGGCTAAAGACCACAAGTTGAACATGAGCCAACAGTGTGATGTGGCAACTAAAAACGCCAATGCGATTTTGGGCTGTATCAATAGAAGTATAGTGTCTAGATCAAGGGAAGTAATAGTGCCACTCTATTCTGCCTTGGTCAGACCTCACTTAGAATACTGTGTCCAGTTCTGGGCACCACAATTAAAAAAGGATATCGACAAATTGGAGCGTGTCCAGAGAAGGGCAACTAAAATGGTGAAAGGTCTGGAAACGATGCCTTATGAGGAGAGACTTAGGGAGCTGGGTATGTTTAGCCTGGAAAAAAGACGGTTAAGAGGCGATATGATAGCCCTGTTTAAGTATTTGAAGGGATGTCACACTGAGGATGGAGCAGGCTTGTTTTCTGCTGCTCCAGAGACTGGAATACGGAGCAATGGATGCAAGCTCCAGGAACAGAGATTCCACCTCAACATGAGGAGGAACTTTTTGACAGTAAGAGCTGTTCGGCAGTGGAACACACTCCCTCGGAGCGTGGTGGGGTCTCCTTCCTTGGAGGTTTTTAAACAGAGGCTGGATTGCCATCTGTCGGGGATGCTTTGATCAAGATTTCCTGCGTGGCAGGGGGGTTGGACTGGATGGCCCTCATGGTCTCTTCCAACTCTGCAATTCTATGATTCTATGCGGATAACAAGGCTATGGCAAATTTGTCAGTTTGTGCCTTCAAAGGGGGGAAGCTTTTTGGTGAAATGCTGGAAGAGCTCCTCATGGAGACCAAGGACAACAAAAAGGCCCTTCTTTCATTGCCCCCAAAAAGGATTGTAGGTTCTTTAGGTCTCCCACACAGAACTTCAGGGGTTTCAGGTCTACTTCTCAGAGGGATTTCTGAACCTCCAAAAATTCCTGGGAACCTGAGAAATTCTTCACAAAGAGTCATTCCACACCTTTTCCAAAGTCATCTATGCCTCAGGCCCCTAAACAGGGGAGCAAGCCTGGGCAGTCTCTTTGGCTGCTCGGCTCTTCAGGTAGGAGGCGGACTGGCACTCTTCTCTCAGGCCTGGGAAATTAAATCCTTGGATGGCTGGGTGATGTGGATAGTCAGTCAGGGTTACACCATAGATTTCCTAGCAAAGCCTCCCCCTACTTTTGTGCAGTCCTTTTGGACAAATTCGGTAATGAAGCATCAGATCATGTTGAAGGTTATAGATCACCTACTACAGATTCAGGCAATAGAACTTGTCCCAACGTCAGAGAGATTCTCCGGGACTTATTCGCTTCTCTTCCTGGTGCCCAAGAAGAACAAAGATTGGAGAGCCATTTTAAATCATCGAGGGGTCAACCATTGGGTGGCCAAATGCAAGTTTCAGATTGAGACCATTTGGTCAATTCTGGAGAGTGTGCAGGAGGGGGACCTTCTTGCCTCTCTGGATTTACACCTATCTCCATATTATGATTCATCCTGCACACAGACCTTTTCTCTGGTTTGCTTACAGGGAGAGTCATTACCAGTATTGAGCTCTACCCTTCAGTCTATCCATGTCACCCAGGGTGTTCACCAAGGTACTGGTGGTGCTAGTGGCGCATCTCAGGCTACAAGGGGTCCATCTGCACCCTTACGTGAATGACATTCTGGTCTGAGCATCATCTTATGCCAAGGCAGCTCAGGATGCAGTGATGACCATTCAGTGTTTAGAATACCATGGATTCGTGGTGAACAGGGAGAAGAGCTGCTTAGAACTGGATCAGTGTTTATAGCATTTAGGAAACATTCTGGACACCAGTTCTTACAGGGTGTTTCTACTGGTGAACAGGATGATGAAGTTACAACCGCTGGTTCAGTTGGTCAGGGATCAGTCAAGGATTTCATTGATATCATTAGCGAAGCTGCTAGGATTGATGGTAGCCTGCATATACTCAGTACTGTGGGCCAGATTCCATCTCAGGGAACTACAATAGTTCCTACTTCCCTTTCAACATCTTGTGGCTCAGAGGACCAGCTTAATGTTAGAGGTTACAGCAAAGGTGAAGGCTTCCCTGCAGTGGTGGTTAACAGAGGTGCTACAGGCGGGCGTGCCTATACAACAGGAGTCCAGGAGGATCATCATGACCACGGATGTCTCCCTAACCGGATGGGGATCCCATTGCGGGGAACAGATGGCTCAGGGCATATGGTCCCCTCAGGAACAGCAGTGCAGCATCAAGTTCTTGGAACTCCAGACAGTATGCCTAGTCCTGGACAGGTTTTGGTTGAGAGTAGGGGAAAACATGTGTTGGTCCGGACGCACAACATATCCACCAGAGCCCACATCAACAGACAAGAGAGGACTCGTGGAGACTCATTCATGCACTCTCATGCAGGAGATGACCCTTTTGTTTTTCTGGGTGGAAGAGCATCTCCAGTCCATCAGAGGGGAGTATCTCTAAGGGGTGTTGAATTCACAGGTGGACTGGCTGAGCAGACGGACTCTGAATCATTACGAATGGGGTCTCAACTCCTTTGTGTTTCAGATAGTTGTTCACCAGTTTGGAACCCCTTGGGTGGATCTATTTGCATCCCGGGAGAATCACAAGTTACCTCAGTATGTGTCTAGGTTTTGGATGAAGGGAGCATTAGCCTACAATGCTCTCACAATATCATGGCCCTAGGTCTTGTGTTACACTTTCCCCCCTGCAGTGCTTCTGGGGTGAGTGTTATAAAAGATCAAACAGGAAAGGGTGGAAGTAATTCTGATTGCACCCAGGTGGCCTCAGAGACCATGGTTCCCAAATCTGATCCAATTAAGGGTACAAGAGTCTTGACCTCTTCCTCCTTGGCCAGATCTCCTGCTCCAGGGAGGACTGTTGCATCCAAACTCAGGCTGGTAACAACTCCACACCTGGAGGTTGAGCGGGAAAGACTGTTAAAGGTTGGATATGACAAGGATATGGTAGAGACCATCTTAGCAGCAAGCCACCCTTCCACTATTGGTTTATATGAATCTACGTGGTGGGCCTTTTGTAGGTGGAGCCGCTCCAAAGATGTTTGACCCTTGCAGGCTTCAGTGGGCACAGTGCTAGCCTTTTTACAATCAGGGTTAAAGAAGGGGCTTTCTCCCAATACTTTGTGTCGTCATGTTTCCACATCAGGATCAGTTTTGAAAGGTACATGTAGCAACCCATTAGCATCTCATCTTCACATCTGTGGTTTCCTCAAGGGCGTGTCCTTACTTAACCGCCCGTGGTACATCGTTTTCCATCATGGAAATTAAATGTGGTGCTTAGGGCACTCATGCAGAAACCTTTTGAGCTGCTTCATTCAGTTGATTTGAGATTCCTTACTCTTAAGGCAGCTTTTCTGTTTGCGGAGACCTCTGTGAGATGGGTTTCTGAGTTGGGGGCATTGTCAGTGCATGAGTTGTGCGTTTTTCACAAGGATTCGGTTACCTTGCATCTGGATCCATCATTTGTCATGAAGGTCAATTCAGTTTTTCATAGAGCACAGGAATTGTCCCAATCCTTCTGCTGAACAGGAAAGGAATTGGCATAAGCTGGATGTGCGGAGAGTTTTGAAGTTTTATTAGAAAGGACCACGGAATTCCGGAAATCAGATGCCTTGTTCATAGCATTTTCAGGACCTTCCAAAGGGAAGGTTTCATCCTCTACTATTGCATGTTGGTTGTGACAGTGTATTGAGCTAGTTTATGTACGTAGTTCCTTACCTGTATCGAGTGGTATTCAGGCACATTCCACTCATGGTGTTGCTACTTCAGTGGCCTTGGCTACATCAGCTTCTACAGGAGAGATATGAAAGGCGGCTACTTGGTTTTCGCCTTCGTCATTCATTCGACACTACCATATTGATGTGTATGCTTCTGTTGAGGTGGCTTTCAGATGCTGAATTCTTCAGCAGATGGGGCATTATATGTCTTTTAGGTGAGGTGTCCGCCCTAGGGTGGACCACTTGGTTAGGTCTCAAATAAGGAATCCCTCCCCACGCTGCTGAAAAATGGAACATTGGTACTTACCATGAAGGTTCTTTTTCAGCAGCCATGGGGAGGGAATCCTTGCCCTCCCATTTTGTATTATTTCATTGTCTTTTTATGCAGGAGCTTTGTGATACATCTCTGGGGAAGGTTGGGGTTGGCTCCCTCTCCTGGAGAGTGTGTATAATTTTCTATTTGCAGATTGCCATATGTCTATAAAGTTGGAGGCAGAGCCAAACCCAAGATAAGGATTCCCTCCCCACGGCTGCTGAGAAACAACCTATCAATGTTCCATTACAAACTTTGCTGGATGCAGCTAGAGGAAGTCACCATGTGACCCACCTACCCACACCATTTTTCAGAATGAGTTAGAACATGCACCCAGTAATGAGGAACAGGCAAATAATACTTTCCACTGAAAACTAATGAATTATAGCTATGGCCATTACAAGCAAAAGTAATTAAATTCCAGCTCATTACTGTAAAGTGACTAGTTACCAAAATAACTTGTTAGGAAATAAGTTACTTCCTAGCTCCATCATAAATGCAGAGATGCCAGTCACTCGCAAAAATGCCATTTATTTCTGTAGAGGGAGACAATCAACATATTCAAATGAAATGTGAGTTGAGAGTGCCAGTAGGGTCCATAAACACAGCAAGATGTCAAAGGAAAGTCAAGTGCAGGGCCAAAGGAATTGTGGAGAGACAGAGCCACATGCTAGTTTAAAAAGTCAAGAATAGTTAGAAATTGGGGATTTGGTGGGATATATATATGGGACCAGTGAATAGAATATATAAAGGAAAGGGAAGAACAGATGAGGAAGAAGTATTTGACAAGGAAGATGCAAGAAGCTGAGAATGGGCAAGAGAATGGTTAAGGTCTCATGCTAGAAGGTGGCACAACAAGCTCTTCAGTGCCAAGACTATGGTCATCAGGGCCAATGGATGGAGCCAGAGATCAAGAGAACAGAAGCTGTGGCAAATGAATCAAACCAGCAGAAGCAACAGGGAAATAGGTTTAAAGGGATGCTGCCATGAATGGGAACATACCTCAGGGGCTGGTGGAACTCTAACCCTTGGAGGAATGAAAGTAGAGAAGGCAAAGGTGTAACCTTGGTGCCTGTTTATTTAGATCAACCTGTAGGTTGTTGAAATCCGTCACGTCTTTTGCATTATTTGGCGAACTAGAGGGAAGCCCTCTGGCATTAAACTATCCCATGCAAAGATGGATGCTGCAGCAGTGCATTGTTTTGGTCACTTTGCCAATGAACAGGGAGTCATTTGTGGAACTGAGCATGTGGGCATGTCAAAGTATGACCCATATATTTGATCTGTGCAAGGGACTGAATGCTCCCCTCAACTAGATTAACATTCTATTGTGTCTCTCTGTTGAAGACAGTTAGCATTCCTCAGTTAATTATAATTATAGTTGGCTAATTAGAATTATGGAGAGTCAGTGTAGTGTAGTGGTTTGAGCATTGGACTATGACTCTGAAGACCAGAGTTCAAATCCCTCTTGGCTATGGAAACCCATTGGTTGACCTTGGGCAAGCCACATTCTCTCAGCCTCAGAAGAAGGCAATGGCAAACTTCCCCTGAACAAATCTTGCCAAGCAAAGGTGATAGGATCACCTTAAGGTAGCCATAAGTCTGAAACAACTGGAAGGCACACAACAACAAAACAAATAGACATATATCTGCACAGAAGCCTCCATTTGGAATTACTTTTACTGTTATGAAAAGTAAGATGTTCACTGAAACTGATAGTATTCACCAGTTTCCTGGGTTGGCATTCTGCCTGTTTTGTAATTCTGTCCATAGTAGTAGTTGTATAGAGATACATGAAGAAACAGCAAAGTTGGCCAAAGTCTTTTAAACAATGGCTAATATTGCTGAAGAAAAATAATTGGAAAAGAAAATCCCTTGTGGATACAGTTTTGATACATAACAAATAATGAATAATGGTGTCAGGGGAAAATCCATCCACTCTATTCAGAGTTGCTAAGCACTTAGTGCACTTGAAAATTAAGATCATTATTTGGAAGTCTAAATATAGGCTTTTAAAATATAGAGTAGCTTTTACTGCAGACATCCAAAACCTTGATTTGAGTGGTTCAAACCTTTTCACAGTGATTCAGAGCCAAATCCAATTACCACTCAAACCAATAAATGTGTTAATAGACTTCCTGAAGAATTGGTCTAAAAGTGTTTAAGTGTAGCATTTGTTTCTTTACATAACCAAATTCAGTCCACTTTCCCCCCGCTAATCAGTTCTTTCTTTCTTTCTTTCTTTCTTTCTTTCTTTCTTTCTTTCTTTCTTTCTTTTGTCAATTACATGGGATATAAATCTCCTTGGATTGGCAGTATTACATGACTCTTATTCTTGATAATTAATTTCTTGGGACGCCAGGATGTTCTTGTAAATTATATTTGAATACTATATATATTCCACGTATAAATTGGTAGAGCTGGGACTAAAACAGAACTAGAAAGTATGTGGTTAAACAGATATCGCAAACAGGGGCTTCAGTAGTAATAGTAGCAGTAACAACAACAATAGTATCAGTACAAGTTTGGGATATGAAATAGGACCGGTATCAGGTTAGCGGGGAGCTTGCAGAGGGCACTAGTGAGCCCCTAGTGTCAACTGTCTCCCTAGCATGCAGTGGAGCTCTCACCAACATCAGCAACCGTCAGCTTTACTCCATCCCTATATTTGCTTACAGATGGATTATCTATTGGTGGCTTCAGGAGCCAAGATCTGTTTGTACTCAGTGGGTGCCATACTGTATTTCCTACAATGATGAAGTAGGTATAATGGATAAAATATGGCAGCCCTAGATGCTGATCCTGGGCAGGTTGCCACTTGGCTTCACCACCTAGGAGTGTATTACAAGGCTGGTGGCTGTAGCAGCATCACCATTAGGGGCCTATGTGGCAGCTGGTATTGGGGGCCACATCAGCCACGTTGGACCCTGCTGGGGTTCATGGGTCCTGGCAAATTCCCTGGCACACTACATGCTAACATTATGTGTGATGTGAACATTCTCTTCAGTGCACATGCAGCTGGCTCAGTGCGTACAAGTAGCCCATTTGCACAAGGGGTTATGTGGTGATACTATGTGTATGAAGTGCTCTGCAAAACTAGAGGTTATAGGAAGCCTATATAATATATCGCAATGAGAACTAATGTAGTACTTTGGATCACAACCTCTGAGTTGTGTACATGTATACATGTGATGGTTCTGGGAACCATCAAGATGGCAGCCACGTGAAAAAAAGAGAACACAGTTTCTGTACATTTAACAGGTGTGGGGAAGAGGGCATTTCAGCAGGTGAACTTTGTATGGCAAGGTATACCTGCTGAAATGCTCTCTTCCAGGAGAGAGTCCTGTCTTCGTTGTCATGTGGCTACCCTAAATTTAAGTGTGGATGTCAACTCATGATGGCAAAGTAAGGGCAGGCAATCAGTAATGAGGTTGCACAAGTGGTACAGATTGGCTGCCACCAAAATAAGCAGGAAGGACTCTTACTGTGGATGGGGTGGGGCAGGTAGAATAGAATTGCTTCTTGTCCTGGACTTTGGGGACTCATAGTGAGTATGAGCTAGGAGCGATGTCAGTAGGTTTTGTAATTACAAACCTCTTTCTTCCTATAGGCAAGGGCAGTGGCATTTGCTCCCTTCAGAATCAATCAATCAATCAATCACATATATAAATAAGAGAGGTCTGCAGAACCATTGAGCAGGATGACATCTATAAAGGCTTTGTGTCACATCTGAGCCACAACTAAAGAGCAGGTAGAAAACACTGCTCAAGGATTTTTTTAATACCTCTGGAATCATGAAATGGTTCAGTATTTTTAGGCTGTACTCTTAAATGAGGGAAGTGGCCATTTATACACAGAGTGGTTCAACACACGAAGTGAAAACCTGACATGAAGTATATACTGTTGTGAGGATATCCACAGACAGTAAATGGTGTACAGTATTAATTGTGAATTGAGAATAATGTGTGCAAAGTTAGGATAAGAATGACAAGTTGTTGTAAATAATCATTTTACTATAAATTCCTAGAAGTCTATGACTAGGAGCTAGTAAGACTTTAGAAGGTGAATTGTTTTCTTTATCAACCAGTTCGTTGACCATATTCAATGAAAGCTGAATGGAACAATACAAGGGAAAGCTTCTGGATTTATAAAAGCAAGACACATCTTAAAACATTTGAATGACTTCCCTTGCTGACAGAATTTAGTTAAACCTCATTATGGAAAAAGGTGTTATGAGAAAATTTTATAGACTGAGCAGTCTTTATAAACTATATGCTAAGGTTTGTATAGTTTTCATTTCATCCATCAGTATTGCCTGAAGCAGTAAAGTAAATTTCATAGTAGATTCTGGAAAAACAAAAATGAAAACCATGTGTCTGTTTTCTCATAGACTTTCTTCTTGATTTTTTCTCTAGTATTTAAAGAATTTTGCTTAAATTCACAGAATTTAGACCTGCAGAACAAGGATAAAGTATTCCCTCACTATATAGTGTTACTTTCACATTTGCTATAAATAATGATGAAGCTTTGTGAGTCCTTTCTGATGGAAGTTGTTGAGCAACTGCACTCAGATGTTAAGTATGTCCAGTAGTAGGTTGGCTGATTCCAATAGTTGGCCACCTTGAAGCACTCTTATACCCATAGTAGCCATATTAACACCATGCTCAGAATATCAACATAACTGGGTGTCTGCTATACCATTTGTTAGTTCTGCCAGTAGTAGTTAGTTCATGTATGACTACAAAGTACAGAAAGAAGTGTGAGCCACTCATATTTTTATTTTCCCCATTACAGTATCATAAGTGAGACTCAAAGGGCTTCACCGACAGAAATATCTATGAGCTCTAAACAATGGCTAGAATGGATGAGTGAATGGGGTTTTGGGCATTGCACCAGAAGTAACATAGGATTGATCTGCATTGCAGAAATAATGCAGTTTGACACCACTTTAACTGCCATGGCTCAATGCTATGGGAGTCTGGGATTTGTACTTTTGTGAGATATATAGCCTTCTCTGTCAGACAGCTCTTGGTGCCATGACAAACTATGAATCCCAACATTCCATAGCACTGAGGCATGGCAGTTAAAGTGGGGTCAAACAACATTTTTTCTTCAGTTCAGATGCAGCTGTAAAGTGTGTACATATTTTGTAACATTTAAAGTAGCTCATAGATGGAGTGCAATAAAATAGATTAAAGACTGCCAGAACACAATGGTGGCACTATGGTTCCACTTTAACCACCATGGCCACTTCCTCTGGAATCCTGGGTGTGTAGTTTGGTGAGGCACTAGAGCTCCCTGGCTGACAACTGTAAATACCCTTCCAGAAATTGCAAATGTCATGATTCCATAGGATGGAGCTATGGTGGTGAAAGTGGAATCATAGTGCCATAATTGCATAGTGTGAAAGGATCTCTGGTTCTTACACTCAGAGTGGACCTATGCTATGCAAGTGTAGAAGTTTGATGCCACTTTAACTGCCATGGCTTCATTTGACAGAATCCTGGAATTGGTTGTCTGCTGAGTTACTTGCAAGTCTTTGCTGGAGTGCTTGTTTTCAGGGAAGCGTACTAGAGCTCTCTAAGCCGAAAATTCTAAGTCTCTTACCAAACTACAAATCCCAGGCTTCCATAGGACAGAACTATGACAGCCAAAGTAATGTCAAAGTGCTATAAATGCAGTGTAGATACAGAGTTAGCCAAGGGTAACACAACTGGTGCACACTGGGCTTTCTGCATGATCACATAGTCTCACAAAAACTGGTATATATGATCATTTCTCTGCTTCTTTGCAGAGCATAGAATGCCAGGGTTTTTTAAAAGAAGTAATTTGTTATTTGGCATAATTATTGCTTGTTAGTAGAAGATCATTTGTTAAGTTAATCATTGCTAATGTACTACTTGTTACTCTTTTTAAAAAAGTACACTTAAAAATGAGCCAGTGTTGTATAGTGGTTTGAATCTTGGATTAGGATTCCAGGAGGCCAGGGTTAAACTTCAGGAGACCAGGATTCAAACCCTTGGTCATGGAAACCACTAAGTGACCTTGGGCAAGTCATACTCTCTCGGCCTCAAAGAATGACAATGGTAAACCCCTTCTGAAAAATTCTTGCCAAGATAGGTTTGCTGTATGGTCCCATAAATTGGAAATAGCTTGAAAAGCACACAACAACACTTAAGAATATAGAAATGGTCAAAATCCTCCAAAATGACCACAGAAAAGTAGCATTTTATGAGTAATAAGTAAATACAATTATTCCCAGAATGGGAGTAAAAGCTGCTCCAGGAGAAAGGTGGGATATAAATCCAATAAATAAATAAAAATAAAATAAAATGCCCTGGGTACATTAAAATTAAATGACATTGGAAGTCACAATATTACTTTTTAAAAGCAACAATGTCAATTACAATGTTACATGTTTCAGTTGATGTCATTCCTTGTAATGTGTTCCTGAAAATCTCTGCACATTTGACAAATATCTTGTGTCTCACTGGCTTCTCTTGTGAACTGTATTTTGCAGGGTGTTTTTCTTTTAAAATTAGAGGAATAAAAGTTGATGATCCCCTGCAAAACACATTAATAGAGTTGATAGGCCACAATGGCTGTGTCATGGCAGCTGCTTTTTTATCAACAGGGTCTGCAGCTTGTTTAGGCTTGCAGTGGTTAATCAACTGATTGGTTCACTTGATTTGTAAGCCTTTAATCAAGTGTAGAGGTACCATTAATAGATTAAGCAATAGTGACTCAAACATATAATTTTTTAAATATATATGTTAGGGTGTTGATGTAATTATAGAGTTTTATACTGTAAGCTGCCCCAATTGCATTGCAGAGGGGCGGGATAGAAATAATAATAATAATAATTATTATTATTATTATTATAAATTATTTTTAATACAAATACTTAGCAAAGCTGCAAAAGGCAAATACTGTTTAAAAATATGTGTTTCTTTCCCACCCATGAGGGAATGTACATAGAATCATAGAATCATAGAGTTGGAAGAGCCCACAAGGGCCATCCAGACCAACCCCCTGCCATGCAGGAATGCACAATCAAATCATTCCTGACAGATGGCCATCCAGCCTCTGTTTAAAAACCTCCAAAGAAGGAGACTCCACCACACTCTGAGGCAGTGTATTCCACTTCCAAACAGCCTTACTATCAGGAAGTTCTTTCTAATGTTTAGGTGGGATCATTTTTTCCTGTAGTTTGAACCCATTGCTCCATGTCCTAGTCTCTGGAGCAGTAGAAAACAAGCTTGCTCCATCCTCAGTATGACATCCCTTCAAATATTTAAACATGGCTATCATGTCACCTCTCAACCTTCTCTTCTCCAAACTAAACATGCCCCCTCGCTAAGCCACTCCTCATAGGGCATGGCTTTCAGACCTCCCACCATCCTGGTTGTCTTCTATAAGATTCTTGCTCCTCCCATACATTCATGCAAAAGTACACCTATATTAAGTTTTTCTTCTTGTTTTGCTTATATGCATCTAATTATATACATCTAATTTTTGCTTATATACATCAGCTAAGTTTTTTTTAACTGTGGGGGAGGAGCCCAAACAAACCCCTATTGTTAGTCCTAACCCTAAGTCCTATTGTGAAATTGAAGGCTTTCACGGCCGGCCTCCATAGATTTTCCTTTGTTTTTTTCCGGGCTGTGAGGCCGTGTTCTGGAAGAATCTGAATCTTCTCTGAAGATGCTAGCCACAGATACAGGCAAAACATCAGAACTAAACTCTTCCAGAACACGGCCTCACAACCTAGTGTTGGTCCTAACTGGAGAAGAGCTACTGAATCCATGGGATTTGCCTACATGTTGAGTTCTACTCAATCATTAATTCTATGGGTCTATTCTAGGTGGACCTAGCCAACAGCATTCCAAACTAGGTCTCAAAACATTTGAATGGCATTAATAACATAGCCTCTAACATTTCACAGAGGAAGAGCACAGTCCAGGAGAGGCTGCAGCAGTTTGCTTTTGGCTGAGACGACAGGCAAGGGCACCTCTTCCTCCTGCAATGTTGAGTCCAAACTACCTTTGCACTTTGAACTCAGTTTATTCCAATGGAAATAAGCTGAGGACAAATGGGGAAAGTAGGGAGAGGAGAGAGAAACTGGGACTTTTTAAAAATGCAGTTGAAGAAATGGGAGGATGTAGTCCCTGCCAAAATGGGACAGTTGAAGGGTATGTAATAATGTCAAGGTTTTAACCTTTAAGCCCTTAAATATCTTTAATTATGTGCGTGAGTGATGTTTTGCTTTGCAGACAAGGGCTTTCTTGCACTTTACTCTGCAGCTTCAAGCTGTTCTGCAAATGATAATCCTGAAAGTCAAAGATCTTAGGAATAGTGTGGGAAATAGTGTTACTGTCTGTGAGTGGAAGCAAGAATTGAGAGAAACAGGCTTTTTTTTCCCATGAGCAGAAATGCTCCTGGAAAGCTCCAGTAGAATCAGTCCTCTGACTCTAAATTGACTTGGAGACTGTTTTCCACCATGTGGTTCTGCTGCTGTCTCAAAAGGATATGGCGGAATGCTTCTGTTGTATGCAAATTTGTCCCTACCAAGAGTAGAACTTTTTGGTGTTGGCACTTGTATTATGGAACTTTTTCCCAAGTCACATCTATCAGCTTTTCAGCAAGTGTGTTAATTTTAAGGGTGCTGTTCTTGTTTGAATAATTGTAAAAATGAGTGCATTATTTTAATTATTTTGTTGAGGGCTGTCGTGCCAGAAAATCAGGATATACATTTAAATATAAAGGAACAAACCATACTTCCTTCAGCTCTCACTCTCTTTTTTAAAAAATTAAAAATTGGCTCTGTGTAGAAAAAGGACCTGTTCCATATGACAAATTTTAAAATCCAAATGCAACATGCCCTCAGGACAAGTGGAATTCTTCATACCAAAGTTTTACTACATCCAAACAACATATAAGAAGATGATTAAAGATTACATTAAAGTACTCCTTTGATGACCTGATAGTTGAGTGGTGGGAGCCTATCACCAGGGTATCACGTTTGGCTGAACCATACTGCTGTTGGATGCTCAGGAGATGGCAGTATTTAACTGTAAAAAAAGGTTTTCCGCCTTGTAACATTTTGTTTACTGAGTAGCCATAGAACCTTGCTTCCTGCTGAAAAATTTCAGCAGGCTCTCAATGCAAAGCCTGGATTTCTTGCAATAAAACAGACACAAACATCCTGAGGGCATGTTGCATTTGGATTTTAAAATTTGTACATGGTTGGCAGAGAATTGCTCAGCATTTAACCAGCATCATTATCCCTTCTTCTTCTTCCTCTTTCAGTCTTATATGTTTAGATACTTATTAGATTTTGTGATTAACCTTATCTCTTATTTGGTGTTAAGAAAACACCTTACTGTCTACTGAAAGTCTAATAGTATGAAATACCAATTTTCAAGAAGTACATTATGCAGTATATAAAATCTCTATTTGATAATTATAGCACAAATATGGCACGTGCAGTATACTTCACCTTTTTCCTTCCTTCCTTTTTTCTAGCAATTTGTTGTAGATCTAAGGGTTCTTGCATTCACTTGTTTTCTTCAAGCTTATTTTTTAATATACGATTTATTTTAATTTTTAATTAATTTGGGAGAAAATTGCTGATGTTTTAGTACTACAGTATTTAGGATAAAGATGTTGTGATTAGGGTTGTGGTTTGTTTTTTTAAAGATCATAGGTTTCTTACTTGTGGGAATAACATTATGTTTTAAATAGCAGGTCTGTTACATGGGACAGTGCTTCTCAGGATATCTGATGAGGAGGAATCAGCAATTGTTTTTTCCCCCTGACTGTGCCAGGCACTATGGGCTCATATATATGAGCAAAGATACACTGTCTTCCTGCTGGTGTATCCTGGACACAGATATGGCCTGTTGTCCTCCCATTCCCTCCAGGAATGGGAGGAGGACCAGATGAGCATGATAGCCTATAGCTTCAGCTGCAGCCATTTTCCTTGTGGACTCTGCATGTTTAAACAACGTTCTATCTTGTCTTACCCTGTCTTCCCTCCATCTGAGCACTGTATCTGCCCTGGGGGTGGTGAGGACTGCCTGGGGGCAGAATGGGGCTAATGTCCTGCATCATATGGAAGCAAGATAAGGAATGTTGCCTGTTTAGACAAGTTCTATATTTGTGCCCATTTGGTACAATTGTTACATTCCTTCCTGAAAACTTGCCAGGGATGGGACCAAAGACAGTGGCTTAGTAACCGTCACTGGTCCAGTGACCACCACTATGAGTAGTACTGACATGGGACTAATTTTGCACATATTTTAGGCCTCTTTAAGCTAAGGCAACAGGGATTGTTTCTTAGTAGGGGAGGGGAGGAGAGCATGGCAGGCAACCAGCACAAGGATTTCCCTAAAGCCTTCATCAATGAGAAGATTTGTCTGAAAGAAGAAACAAACCTGCTAGGTTTGGCCACACACAAGTGTGTGAAGGAGAACAAATAACTATTAAGTCCTGTGCACTATGTTGGAAAAAAATAAGCACTGCTAATATCAATGGTGTCCCAGGAAATATATATAGGATTGCAGCCAAAGTCAAATAAATTTAAGTTAATTAATTTATATCTTCCAGAGGCTGGAAGTCACTAGCAATTAATTCCCTTTTCCAGTAACAAAGGATTAACTACATTATGACTGCAATTTAACAGCAACTTAACTTCACTCCTTTTGCAATGTTTCTAAGGGTTTGTCTAGACAGACTGTTTACCCATTTTTGCCCGCATCTTGGAGTCCTGCTTTTAATGTATGTTAGTCCAGCTCACATGACACAGGGCTCTTGCTTCATGGAGCCATAGAAAAAAAGGGAAGAGACTGAGGTTTGGGGTTTTCCAGCTAAGTTTTGGTTGCTGTCACTTGTTGTTGTTAACATCATTTTATTCATTTATTTTGTGCCTTTTTCCCACCAGTAGAATACAAGGTGGCTAACAACATCTTTAAAATAATACAAACTAAAGACAATACAATACAATAGTAAAAATTACACTACAAATATAAAATAAAATAAAGAATTAAACATTTTATAAGTTAAAAGCATTAAAGGTAAAATACATTAAAAACTGTATAAAAAAACTCCTAAAATATTTTAAAACATTTGTTTAAGCAGCTGTGGCTGAAATCCTATGTACCCATATCCCAATATATACCGTACTTAGCATTAGGACTTGCTGAATGTGGTGGAAAGCTATAGGATCTTGCTATGTGTCTTTCTTCCCAGTCATCCTTCACAAAGATCTACTAGTGGTTTGTATGACTCTTAAGATGCATATGTTCCAGCATCCTATGGGTCAGTTGTGCATTGTAGGATTGCCATTCCCTCTGCAGCCAGCCACATGACTTAACTTGTACCTAGGATGATATATCAGTGCTCTGACAAGTCATGAAGAACTGTTGTTATAGGGAACACTGTTTTTGATTGAAAAGGTACAGCCTTTACCATCACCAGCTCTCCAATACTGGACCTTCCTAGGTGCCAAACATTTTTAGAAAACTATGTCTTGAATTGGCCAGACAGCATAGTGGTATGTGTTGGGGTTTGCAGGCATATATTGGTTGCATTCAGCCTTGGGCAATACTCAACAGGGCTTTCTTTATAAGCTCTGCTGATGTCCTTGGGGTTGTTTAATAAAACACATGCAGTAGAAAGCAGTAGTATTCAGCTTTTAAAAAGGTGAGTTAAGTCTAGATGATAGGCACTTCCAAATGGATGATTCCATAAGTTAAGTCCAGATGATAGGCACTTCCAAATGGATGATTCCTAGTGCAAACAACTCAAAAGCTCAAAAGGAATGGGTGCCACCATTCCTATTTAATAGATTTCCTGTGGTAAGAAAAAGACGGAAGTGATGGTAAGAAGACACAGGAGACGCATTGACAGAACTCAGTTATGCCACACACACCCCAAGTTCCTTGAACAAGGCATTGCAATTGTACAATAAAAGCCTCAAAGGAAATAGCTTTGGATAGCATTAATCTAGTGCATATGATAATATTGAGTCTTAGTGCGAGCCCTCAGATGCTTGGCCAAATTGATCACCAACAATGGTCCGCCCTGGCCTCACATCGGGAGGCATGGAGACACACTATCCACAATGCTGCAGCCTTATTTGAGAACTCACACCGAACAAGTCTTGAAGAGAAACGGCAACGCAGAAAGAATCACCCGAGGAAACCTTCTGGTGTGCTTTCTGCAGCCGGACTTGTCTATCTTGGATTGGCCTTTTTAGTCATCAGCGCGCTTGCAGAAAACGTGGGATGAGTCCTTCCTGAATCTTCGTTTGCAAAGAAAAGCCAGAGAGAGAGAGAGAGAGAGAGAGATGATAATATACACCTATGCAGTATCTACCTGCTGCCTTGGACTAGACAATGAAGCAGGTAGCAGCACAGCACTGAAAGACATGGAGAAGAATAGCTCTGTGTCATAACAACAGCCATACTCCATATACTTCTCTTGTAATAGTTTGTCACTTATAGTTCCCATGCTGCCTGTTAGCCCCTCATGGTATAAAGTGATCAGTGACACATTTATCCATGGATATTGTAGAGAAATGTGACCATTTCAAAATGGTGTACTTGCATGTCAATTTTAAATGTGTTCCTCCCCCCACCCATCATTTTGCAGTGACTTAACAACCACATTAAAATAAAAGCTTAATTGCCTGAAGGGCCTTAGACTATTTGGTCATTTAGCTGTATGGCAATTTGGTGTTTGGTTCTCTAATGATTTATTTCTATCTCAAATGAGTTGTCTTCACAGATTCTGTCTAAAGAACCTCTGTATCTTTCCTATAATCTATGATAAGTTCTTTTTGCTTGGTTGATCATTTACATGGTACCACTATGACATAATTACTTGTCATGATACATACATAAGAGGAGCTGGTTCATTGAAAGTGCTCCCCTCCATCCTCTCTTTTCCATGTACAGGATTGTGTAGAAAATTCTGCGTGAACTGTGCTGTTCATAAAGATAGGCCACACTGATTTGATGTGCAGTTTTTGTATCTACCATATTAATGTAAATAGCTATGTGCTGGCTCCATGTACTGTTCAATTCACACTGAGGTTTCTTCACATCAGCCCCATATAAAAATGATTGCATAGAAAGATAGGCAGCTGGTTTGCATGTGTGAACTGGCCCTAAATATGACACATTTCCCAGTGCTGAGGGGACCTTCAGATTACCAAAACAGATGTGAACTGGGAGATCCCTGATCAGGAGCTGGGAGTACTGATTTTGATTAGAGCTGTATTGCTGAGTTTGGGGTTTGTTTGTTTTTTAAACCAACAGTTTCCCACATAGCATTTTCTTAATCCGAAGACTCCTCCTCTAAAGCAGCTATTACTGCTGCCACGGGAAAAATACAGGTACATCAGGTCTGTTTTGGCCCTGAACTATCAGAACGTATGCTGTAAACATTGTTGTTAAGGGATATAACAGATTGCTGATCTCTTATATTTCTCAGAAATCCCCATTTACTCAGGGATATTTTTAAACCTTTGACTATTTTGCTTCATGGGGCTTTAAAAATTACAACAGCATGGGATATTGAGAAGTGAACTTGAATAATACAGAGAATATTTATGATAAGTCTTTTCCATCTACAATGCCTGTGCAATTAAAATGAAATATTGGTCTAAGGCCCAGTTGTCAGATTTGTTTGTGAATAGGTTCAATGTAAGGTGACATTTGCTTGCCATTGAAGCATCCCTTGCCCCCAATTGTGTTGTGCTGAGTTGCCTTTATCAGTTTGTGGCATTACTAAAAGGAGAGGTGCCAGGAGCTAATCCAACCTGGCAGTGATGTCTTCTGTCTCCTTCATGGGATAGGTATGGTCTCCCAGTGATGAGAAGAATTAACACTGCTGGAGGCATGCTTTTTCTATGTTATTACTTCATACTTTCCAGGACTGAGTCCAGATATTTAAAACAGAGTCTGGGACTGTGGATTCAACTGTAGAGAAATAATACACAGCACTTTTACTAGCCAGTAAAACGCTCATTATTTTCATGACTATAAACAGTTGTAGAGTATGTATATCACAGCACCCAGAATGTCTCTTGTAGCTTAGCTCCTAAAGGTAGTTCTTTTTTTGCCAGAAAAAGGGTGGCTTGGGGAATTGAGGGGGGGGGGGGAATTAGTCAGAGGCTGCAAAAACAGCCTTGGGCACTGCATGTGGGCCCAGGACTGCATTTTGACTAATTTTTGCTCTAGATCTAAATATTCAATGCAATAAGGCTTTCAGAAACCTTCCTGCCAGAGACTAATGTAAGCATAATACAGTATATCATATGAAAAGGAAGCATTTACGGATACTTCATCTTTCCCACTCCAAATTATCCTTGTTCTTAGTTATACCCCCATGAATCAAACTAAGTATGTCTTCTGTACCTAGATGCTGACAACCATTAAATATTTCTAAAACTGCAATTTTTCTAAAGACTGCCACTTAGCCAGAAGTCTCTGTGTGTATATTTGTGTGTGTATATCTATATATAAAACCATTATTATTTCCTTCCTCATAAGTCGGTCATTATAATATTAAATGAGTGATATGGGGTTTTGCCTTTCAGTTTAAATTTGTGAACACCACTTCCAGTTGTATGGTGGAAAGGAATATATCAACTGCATTTTTGGACAGTATTTTAGATACTCTTATAGTTTGGAGTCCATTTTGTTTGCCCCAATGGCCATTTAAACTGTCACTTTATGAGAACAAGATTTTTTCAGTATTGTATTCTATGCCTTTAAAAGGTTTTGTTTCATTAAAGGAGGATGTGGGATAAACTGACCAACCTTGTCTGATGAATACAAAATAAATGTGCTTTATCTTGTGTTTCACAAAACTTAATTTTGTATTTCACAAGAACAGTGTCAGATGTAAAGTCTTGACAGAAATGTATGCAATCTCATATAATTTATATATCAGAAATGAAAAAAATGAATCTCTGGGAGATCTCTGGAGAAAAAAATTGGAAAAAAAATCAAGATATTGTTACTGTTCTTTCTGCAACCATCCATCAACAAGTAGACAGTGAGTGTTCTTAATTTTGTTTTCCTCTCTTCTGGAATAATTTTGCAGGAGTTCCTTGGCGTGTGAATCCTTGTTGACATATTGTTGGCTTTATTTCATGGTGCATTAATTTTTCTAAATATCATAAATAGGTTGAGCATATGCTCAATTCATTTGCCTTATGACAACTCAAGTTCTGGGTGTAGAAATTTTAAAACAGTTGTGTTTTCCATAGCTAAGCTTTACTGAGGGCTAGTAAAAGCAACTTGAAGTGGGACTAAATACCTAAAGGCTCTGATTCAAATCCCACTGAAATTAGTGAAACTGTCTCCATGTTAGTAAAGTGATGCTTTTCAAAAGATGTTAAGTACCTGTTATGGTGATTGTCCCTTGACAGAAGTTTGTTCCAACATTCTGGGTTTTTTAAATTTTTATTTTTTGAACAGTCTGTAACATTCACATTTGGAAAAGCTTCCACTAGCAAAGCTCTGGAGGAGTCAGTGTGCTAATGACTATAAAAATCCCATTCTGGATCCTGTAGTCTAAAGTTGAGGATTTCAGTATTTCCTTTGAAAATGAAAGTCTTTGTAAACAAGGATAATAAAGAGAGTATTCATTTATTGAAGTAGTTAGAACATTAAACCCGGAGCCATGACAAAAAGTATAGATACAGTTATGCTAGGAATAGCAAACCTGTAGAACCCTTCTGTAAAAGTCTATTAAGTGTATAGCCAGATAGTTTACAGTAGGGGAATTGTTTCTTACCTTTCCTCTGTGTGCCAGGACAAACTATGGAAAGCCATTTCAGAGACTAAGAGCTTGTCTACATGGGCCAAATAAAACAATCTCACCTTGTTTTCACAGTGAGCCATCCAGATGACATACAGCTCAAATCTAGATCTTTTCAGTGCTTCAGGGCTTTAATCCAGGCCAAAAAGAGTTTCTATTTACTCCAGATTTTAGAAAAAAAATCTGGATATTTGTCTCTCTCTCTCTCTCTCTCTCTCTCTCTCTCTCTCTCTGTGTGTGTGTGTGTGTGTGCTGTGTTTCTTAGTGACATTGGTGTGGGGCTGGGGGAGGAGTTTTGGTAAGTAGGCACAGAGGTCGAGAGGAGGTTCCCTGGGCCAGGTGATCAGCTGCTCTTTCCCATCAGGAAATGCCTCTTTCCCTGTTTCAATTTCACTTTTTAGTGGTTCCTTTGCTGATTTTTTTGGGGGGGAGGGGCATATGTAGCAGTTGGTCAGAGAAGCACATACCAGCAGACCCATAGCATTAGCTGCACATACCTCTGCTTAATAGGATGCCTGAAGCCCCTCTGAGCCCTGGTGTCATGACCAGCCAGGCTGAGGACTCTGAGGAGACAAGGGGGCTGAGCCAGCTCCAGCAGAGCTGGCTGAGCCTGAACCCAGCTCTGCTGTGCCAACTACAGCAGAGCCCATGTCTCAGCAGCCAAGCCTCCCCCTTGCACAGGTTCCAGGCCTGGGAGACATAGAGGAAGAGGACGAAGAGGTACCTACCTTCAGCCAGAGGAGATCAGAAAGGGCATGCCTGCGGCGATCCCAGAGATTATCTGAGAAATGCTCAGCAATCACCAAACATCTGTGATTAGGAGCTGGGCTGATATAAACAGCTGTGAGATGCTGAGCTTCTTTGTCGGAGTTTATCTGCATTCCCTGGTGAAAGCATCTGACTCTGACTTTCTTGGTGCCTGAAACCTTGCCTTCTAGACCTCGGATTGACCTGGAACTCTTGACCTTGGACTGGATTTGTATTTGTTGACCTGCCTTCTGGAACCCTTGACCCTGGACTGAACTAGTGAATTTGCTCTTTGGACTCTTGGACCTTTGGCTTGCTACAGAACTACTGAATTACACTGGTACTGTGCTTTAGAATAGCTTTTGGGTTGCTGTCAAGCCTTGCAGCCTTATCAGCTTCTGGGCTGGCTGCTTTCCTGGACACTTGGAAAGAGGCAGAGGTGATGTGAACATACATATATTCACATGCATGAGGAAAGGGGGGGAAACTGGAGTGGTCACAGCTGTGTGGCTGTGTATGCTGCGATTTATCAGACTGGGATGAGCTTGGAAGGGCGAACTGTGTGGACAGTGCTTCTGAACTCACTTCGGTGTGTGTGGTGATTATGGGGATAAGCCCATGGTCGCTGCATACCAGGGAAACCAGAAGGTAAGCGGGATTTTACTGTCAGAACAGATGAGCCCTAGGGATCAAACTGCACATTACAATGAAATGTGTAATTCTAAACACCGAGCTCCTGGTTTCACTAGGAATGCTGCACATGTAGAGGAGAAGTGTAATCCTTCTATCACAAGCCTATAATATTAATATACTACAATTCATCTAAGGGGGAAAATCCTCTAGCTTGAAGGGAAAGGGTTAAACCTCCCTTCCCTATAAGCAGTAGTCTTCCTAGTGTGTGATACCACATTTCTAAAAACCCAGATGTCGTTTCTTGCTGCACTTTTCATGTAAAGTGTTGTTTGACCTAGAGATATAAAAAAATATTTCCCCCTTTTCTCATTTTCAATAAGAACATATGTCTCAACATTCTATTGAAAAAAATGTCAACCATGTTTTGCTCCCACATGAGCATGAAAAGACCACAGCTTTTTTGTTTTTTTTGTTTTGTTACCCACATTACAATATTCTCTTTGATTTGCACAAAATGCAATTGTTTTACACAAAAGAGTCCTCTGAAAACACTGAAAAGTATTAAAAATGATCAAAAGATGCATAAAAACTCTTGTAATTTCACCTGACAGGAAGAAAACAATAGAAATTTCATTATTCTTGGCAAGAATGAAATCAGTGAAGGTTTGTAGCACTAGTTTGACCCAAAGAGTGTGTCATCTATACTGCACCATTCAACCTGTGTGAAGTCTGTTTAAGTGATGAAGCTTGGAATTCATAGGTCTCTAAAATAGGTTTGGCATTATTGTCAAAACATTCTCAACATTGTCACCAATTCCCAGTGTTTTTCAAGGATCTGTCATTTTTTCACCATATGTCCAACAAGAAAGGCAATAAGCAAATCAGCATAGAGTCAACGAGTCACATGTAGCAGTTCTGCAGAGGTTATGCAGCATTTTAAAAAATCATCTACTGAAGCAAATTTTGTTGGAGCAGTAGTAAGGAAAATTGTTTAAGACAGTTTAATAAAAATATATGGCCTTTCAAATGTAAAATATGTTATGCTGTGAGACATGGATACAGATACATTAGTTACTTTCCTGTGCTGCAGTTCCCATATGGGGAATGATAAAATCGGCAGATTATATGTCAGAAGTTCAAGATCACATGTTTATCAAATGTTGGAATTGAACAGCTTGTAAACTTAACTGCTTATTCCTATATATTTATATTATCCACTGGGCAGGGGGGGTATGTCTTTGCTTTAAGCATCTGGTATATTGTGCATGAAAAATAAATATTAATACTCTAATAACTTTCTTATTTTACTTGTAATACAACCAAACTCTGGCCTCTTTCCAGACAAGCCAGGGAAGAAACATTTGTGTACTTCATATGTACCCAAGTACTCTTGGGGAAAAAATCCAAATGCCACTACTTTTAATTTTAGGGAAAATAGAAGATGATGTGGTTTGAATATTGGACTATGACTCTGGAGACCAGAGTCCAAATCCTCGCTCAGCCATGGAAACCCACTGGGTGACTTTGGGCAAGTCACATGCTCTCAGCAAAGAGGAAGGCAAAGGCAAATTCCTTCTGAACAAATCTTGCCAAGAAAATCCTGTGATAGGTTCACCTTAGGGTCACCAAAAGTTGAAAACAACTTGAAGGCACACAACAACAACAACAACAACAACACCCCACCAGTTTTAGAACATAATTGCATTTCAACATAATTTGAACATTCTTTGGGGTATACACACAGAGATATGAAATTGTTATTAATCAATTAAAGTTGTTGGCTTTCCAAAAATTGCATAAATCACTTTTTGTTCAAAACACTTCTTAGTACTTTCACCAAAAATTGACACATTTTTGTATGCTTGCAAACATGTTTGTAAATATGACTGAAAAAGAAAATTAAACAATGGTTTAGTTTGGGAAAAAAGCACTCACATTGAGTGAAGTTTCATTTTTCTCAGTTCATTGATTGATTGTGGTACAAGAATTGTCTCTCAAAAGAGGTTATCCTGACCATGAATTAATGAGACTTATGTAAGTCATGATTAACTTAATTGATTTCAAAGAACCCCACTAATTTCAATGGATCTACTCTTAGTATGACCAAGATTAGATGCAACTCCTGTCTGATCTTGGAAGCTAAGCAGAGTCAGCCCTGGTTAGTACTTCAGTGGGAGACTGCTGACAAATACCAGGTGTTGTATGGTATATTTTAGAGGAAGGAACTGGCAAAACCACCTCTGAATATTCCTTGCCTAAGAAAAACCCTATGAAATTCATGGGGTCATCATAAGTCAACAGGCAAATTGAAGGTGTGTGCACACACATTGTATAATAATAATCAAGAAAAAGTGAAACATGCAGCAAATTTTGTAGTATATCCTCGCTTTCTAGGGATGGAAAGAATATTTGAAAACTCGAGTGGGGGAGATGAAGAGAGGGCTTCTCAAGTGTTGGGAAACCCCAGCAAGTAAAATCTGCTAAAACCCCATCCTCCAGGTCCTCTGGAGAACCCTCAGGAAGTGCTGAAGGATGCCTGCATCATCAAGCACTAGCTATCAGAATATAGCTGAGAACAATCCTTGGCTGGCTCCATCCTCTCTCCGGCCACCACATGGCCATGTTGGCAGAGGAGGAGGAAAGTGAAAGGGTCAGGAGGGATGAGCGTCTTTGAAAACTACACAGTTTGTGAAAACATTCCCTCAGTGAGGAAAAAATTGACTAAATTATTCATTCCCCCTGGTGGGAATGAATAATTTGAAGAATTATTAGTTGCTAAATGGGTGCTTATGTTCAGGGTTCTAGCTAACCAGCCTGCCTTCCTCTAGGGTCACATAAGCTAAGAGGGTCTTAAGCCAGACAGTTTGCCCCAATCCCCCCCTCCCTGGGTTTCTTCTCCCCCTCCCCAGCTGATGTTGAACATTCCATAGTTCCTGGGGCACATAGTCAGCTCTCATTGGGTTGGGTTTTTTTTTTTAATCGTCTTTACTTTACTTCATTAAATTACTTTCCCAGTACCTACTGAATACTTTTTCAATATCTAGTGAAGATATGGAAACTGATGCCATATTCATGGGTGGTCCCACTTCATTTCCAAACAAAAAGGGATTCAACTATTTGAGTTTATTATTAATATATAGAAATAAGACATGCAGAATAATAGTAATAATAATTGCATTATATCTTCAATTCCTATTAAGAGTGATCCTCTACCTAGGGCTTGTGTACACTGGGGGTAAAAATCCAGGTGAAATTTGGACTACTGTGCCCTGGAGCTAAGTGCTCCACATTATCTGGCTATAGCCTGAATCTGTACTGCTCATTGCAGGGTTTGTCTACACATCAGGATTTTTACTCCCAGCACCTCCGTGGTGCCATTCCCCCCCCCATCAGAGCCACCATCACTGCCATGCAGTCGCTCACTCTGAGGTCAGAATGAGTGATTGCACCAAGGCTCTGCCTTTCTGGCACATAATCCCTCGTTTTGAGGTCAGAACGAGGTGGCCCGCCATGCCATTGTGTGGCTGGCCACTTGTTTTAACCTCAGAGTGAGTGACTGTGTCAGGGCTCTGCCTTCCTGGAGCATAGTTGCTTGCTCTGAGGTCAAAATGAGTTGCCAGCCATGGGCAGCATGTTTGGCTGCTCATTCTGACCTCAGAGCAAGCAACTATGCACCAAGGCTCTGCATTCCTAGAGCACAGTTGCTCACTCTGAAGTCAGAACAAGTTGCCAGTCATGCAGTCATGTGGTTGGTCACTCACTCTGACCTCAGAGCAAGCAAATGAATGCCAGCAGCAGTGGTGCCAAGGAGGAGGAAAATGGTGGCACCTGTCAGGCAGTGCTTATCCTGCCTCCCCAGGAAGGATCCTTTGTTCACATTCTAGTTTGTTCTGGAGTTTCCAGCAAACTCCAGAGAAAACTGCAAATTTGTAAAACCTGGATTAAGGTGGTCTGAGTTTGGTGTGGATAGGGCCATATATCATGTAGCCTTATCATACCAGATTTGGGGGTAAGGCAACACATCATGTGGACTTATTGGGTCAGATTTGGGTTGAGGGGTGTTGGTTTTTTCCACTATCATAGACAGGGCCCTAGACAACCAAGCCCTTCTATAATAAACTCGGTTCCATCACTGCCTCTTCACTTTGCTTTGTACCACTACACCACATTTGTGTCTACTGAGCATGGTTAGTTCTAAGTGGGTGCCTTGTTGAGGATTTTTACCCTGTCATTTTCAAAACTTCTATGACCATGCTGATTTATTTTTCTTACTGGCCCTGATTTTTGAGGATGTGCAATAGGTCCTTTTTGGTGGCTGTCCTTAGGCCCTGGAACCCCCTTCCCACAATGGACACCTCTTTCCTGTCTTTCTCTCAGCAGGCAAAGACATTTTTTAAAAAAATCTGACAAACTTTTAGAACTGAAGGTGTTTTTTTAAAGAAAGTGCTTTTAAGAGGGTGCTCTATTGTTTTAGTTGTACAGGTTTAAACTGCTTTTTAATTAATTTAATTGTATGTTTTAAATTGTTTAATATTATTAGTAGTTTAGCTGTATTTTAATGTTGATCTCTGGTGTGTTTTTAGCTGTACTGTACTCATTTTCATGTGTTAGTTGCCTTGAGTCCCAGCCTTGGGAGTGGGGGAGGCCAGGTATAAATAAAGATGATAATGACAACAACAACCACAGCAACATAGTCCTGTGGGTGCTCCTGACCTCAAGTTAACTTTTAGAGAGAGGGGTTGCAGTGATGAGGTTGCGTGTGTGCATGTGCCTTCAAGTCATCTGTCAACCTATGACATCAAGGAATACTCAGAGATGGTTCATCGAGTTCCTTCCTCTGAAATATAGCCTGCAGGATCTGGTGGTTTCTCATCTAAGTACTAACCAGGGCTGACCCTGCTTAGCTTCCAAGATCAGATGGCATCTGGTGCCTTTAGGGTATTTTGGCCCTTTTATGATGAGGTTAATGTGTGGCTCATTTTAATCTCAGTGGTGAGGTTAGTGAGTTATTGAACCACACATTTTGAAACACAATATATGCTTAACCTAAATTTTCCAGTCATTCTTGTAATTATTAGGCATGACTTGGGATGATATACTGTTATCTTCTTTTAGGGACCACTGCCTTATGAAGATGTCTCAACAATCAAATCCATTGTATGAGAGCTATACTTGGGTATTCCACAGTCCTTATTCAGCTCCCTGTATCTTAGGTCTTGTTTATACGAGCGGGGGGGGGGGGGGATACGAACACATCCAAAAAAGTAGGCATTCACAATGATGCGATCTGTCTTCATGGTCAAAAGAGCCCCCTAAACTCCACATGACCCCCTAGCCAAGATGGCGGCCACAAGTGATTTATTCACGATTTTAAATCTGCCACCGCCATTTTTTTAAAATAAAAAACAGTTTCCCCTGGTGTGAACAAGCAATAGTTCATATTTACCAAAAAGAAAGAAAGAAAAAAGTATAAGATTGCCATGTTACTGACTTACCAGATCCTCACTTAGCCAAAAATCTAACATGGAGGCTGCAGGTGCTTTCCCTGTTTGCTAGCCATGCTCCCATGCTTGTCCAGCCAATCAGATTATGCTGCCTGTTCATAGATGTATGAATGTGAGTGTTTAAATGATCACACATTTGCATGTTGTACGGAGCTTTTTAAAAAGTCCGTATGAAGCCCTGGGCACAACGCACCTGGACTTTGCGGTGGATTTGGCTGCCCCCCTTCTGAATGACACATATTTATGTACATGTCTGTATGAATGGATTGCCATATGTTCGCATTCCATGTTTGTATTATTTTGACCATATAGACAATACCTGAGTGTTTTCACCCAGCTGAAGCACAGTGCAGCACTAGAGAGGAAGACAAGAAATATAAGCCTAGCTATTGTCTATAGCTAGATTTGTGGACCATCCTCTGCCTGTCCAGGAATCCTAGAAACCTTGGCTGCTTGTACCATACATCGGCCATCGGATTTCACTTTTCATGAGATAATTATATAGATATTCCCAATGTATAACAAATAACCAGTAGAGGTGGAAAGACTATTCACTGTTAGTATTTTCCCTGCAGAAAAATGCCAAGGCTGGGATAACACAGAGCAAGATGTTTTTGCCTGGAATGCACATATCATGTTTTGGGAAATCAGTGTGTGCAGAAATGCATATGGGGTACTGTATTTTTTGGATAAAAAACCCAAGTTTTGCACACATACAAATATCTGTTTATGGAAATCTTTTCTTTTTCACCCAATGGTGTTCTTTTCCTCCAAGAAACACAAATTTTCCATAGAAAAAGTCATGTGTATTTCTGTGCAGAATAATTTTCTTAAACACTTCAGAATCTGCAAATATCATGCAAAAATTGTGCTTAATTTTTTTCTTTCCCTGAAGAAGGGTAAAATCTATGGACATAGTCTAAGACTTACATCCCTCATAGCCACAGGCACATGTATTGCCTGTTTACTGAACAGATAAATAACACTTACAAAACATGCGGACCATTTTATTTATTTATTTATTTATTTATTTATAAAATAGATATTCCACTACATTGTGCTTTTTTTAAAAAAAATATTGCCCTACTTAAAAAAAAAATAATATTGGAGAAGTTTTAAGATAACTTGAGTTTACCATTCCCAGATGTGTTCTGACTCTCTAGCTGAGAGAGTCAAATAACATGTACTCTCATAGAAATGTTATTTCAGAGCTAATGGTATCCCACAATTCTTTTTTAAGGGTATAGTGACTCAAGATGCCACTATGGCTCCAGTCCCAAGGATGATCAAATAAGGTTTGAACAAACCACCATATGCTAAATTCAGACATAACAGCAAACTGTGTTTTGCTTCTAAAAGGAACAGGAACAAGCAATCTAAATCTCCCCTTGCCTGCCCCATGGACAAGCCCAAAAGTCCATTGCAAGTTGAGATTAACTCCTGGAAAATTTACTTTTTAAACTAGAATGCCCCTCAGCAGTAACTTTTCTAAATGCTGGTCAAATTTAAAGGGAAAGAGCCATAAGGAAGCTGGGCAAGACTTTGAAATGGCCCATCAACAATTAGCACCTAGAAAGCAGACAGAGCAAATACACAGACCACATGATTACAGTTTTTATTTAAATGATACTCACTATTTTAAAGTTTGCACCTATACATAAAATTTCCTAAGTGTGCAAGTGCACTGCAGATCTCATTCTCTCTCTCTGTCTCTCTTTATTATTTTTTTTATGCTTTCCCTGATCTTTGGCAAAGCATTGGTGGCCACCCTACCTTAAGATTTTCTGTGTTTCCCATTATGCAGTGACCCATTGAAAATAATCTGGGATTACTTTTTTGTTTTTGTTTTTTGGAGGTGCTTCAGTGAAAAGTGAGACTTTATAAACACTGGAATGTTGCTGGAAACTCAGCATGTTGGATTCCTCTCTCTGTTTCTTTAGACTTCCTACTCACTGCGGACTTGTCCACACATAATGGGTGCCTTGAAACTGACAGAAAGGCTTCAGCACAGCTAAAAATTACACACAAACAAGCTGCAATACACACTTGGCACGTGAAAGATCGAGTACTTAAACAAAGGCTCTTGGGAAGTCACTACAGCATGCAGTGTTGGAAAACATATACTGATGATATATGTCTTGCATAGAGGAACAGGTGAAGCCTCTATGGACCATAAAATTGAGTGCAATACAAATATGAATAATGCCATGCCATTGTTATTAGTTTTTTTAACATGCTTATTAGGTTAGGCAGTGACTTTGTGAATGTTCATAACTTCGTAACTATGGAGACGTATATAGAAGAAGTTACATATGAATTTTTAACAGAAAAGTTATAATAGGAGAATGCCACTAAGTAGGGATACTCTATTAACAAGGGGCACCGGTTCAGACACATATGATTACAATTATTTTTGCATGTACAAACAGAAGTGTATGAAAAACAATGAACCACAGAGAGATGCACATGTGAGTAAAATGCTTTGACAAAACTTATTAAGAACCAGGAAACAACTAGAAAGGCAATGAGACCATGCCTCCAGTTTAACTTCTTTGATGTACAGTGGTTCTTGTTGTGGCATGTCATTTTGCCTGCTTACCTTTTGATATAAATAGAAAGTATTAGCTGGTGGGCTTACATCTAAGGATATGGAGGAGCTGTAGCTCCATGTTAGAGAGTATATGCTATTTATGTACAAATTTCCAAGTTCCTCTCAGGATACCTACAGTTAGAAGGTTAGGTAGCAGTTGCATGAAACTTACCTGCTGATATGAAGTCAAAGGCTTTCACGGCCGGCATCCATAGATTTTTCTTGGTTTTTTTCCAGGCTGTGAGGCCGTGTTCTGGAATAGTTTCTTTCTGACATTTCGCCTGCATCTGTGGCTGGCATCTTCAGAAAATGGTTGGGTAGGAGTGTGTCTGGGTTTTATATTCTGTGAACCCCTGTAGGGGAGTATATGTCTCTCTCTCTCTGGCTTTTCCTCACAAACGAAAATTCAGGAAGGACTCATGCCATGCTTTCTGCAAGTGCACTGATGACTAAAAAGGCCAATCTGAGATAAACAAGTCCGGTTTCAGAAAGCACAGCAGAAGGTCTCCTTGGGTAATGTTTCCAGGTTGTGATTCTTTCTGCGTTGTCATTTCTCTTCAAGACTTGTTGGCGTGAGTTCTCAAATAAGGCTGAAGCATTATGGATAGTGCGTCTCCATGCCTTCTGATGTGAGGTCAGGGCGGACCATTGTTGGTAATCAATTTGGCCAAGCCTGAGATATTGTTTCAGGGAGTCCTTCTATCGCTTTTTTGGAGCACCCCTCTTACGCTGACCCGTGGCGAGTTCACCGTGTAGTGCAATTTTTGGGAGGCGATGGTCCTCCATCCTAGAAATGTGCCCTGCCCAGCACAGCTGTGTTCTCAATATCATGGCCTCAATGCTGGTGATCCCTGCTTGCTCAAGGACAGCCACATTCATCACATAGTCAGTCCAGTGTATATTTAGGATTGTGCGTATACAGCACTGATGAAAGCATTCGAGGAGTCGTAAGTGGTGGCGATAGGTGACCCATGTTTCAGACCCATAAAGGAGAATAGACAGTACAATGGCTCTATACACACTGATTTTTGTGCTTTGCCTCAGGTGTTTATTACTCCAGACTCTTTTGTAAAGTCTTCCAAATGCGCTATATGCCTTTGCTAATCTGTGATCAATCTTTTTGTCAATCTTGGCATCTGAGGAGATGATGCTTCCCAGGTAGGTTAACTGCTGAAAGGACTTAAGCACAGATTTGCCGACTGCAATGTGGGGATGGTGGTGTTCGTCCTGTGGTGAAGGCTGGTAAAGAACTTCCGTTTTCTTCAGGTTGACTTCCAGCCCAAACAGCTCTGCAGCTGTTGTGAAGCAGGATGTTAGGCGCTGCAGAGCTGCTTCTGTGTGGGCAACAAGGGCAGCATCATCAGCGAAGAGGAGCTCACGGACTAGATAGTTTAGAGTCTTAGTGCGAGCCCTCAGATGGCTTAAGTAATCCTTCTCCTACAGGGTAGTATATGTAAATTTGTGTAATTGAATGGTTAGTTTAAGGGTATACAAATGCAAGTCTCGTTAGTGTCTGTTTGGCTAATGGTTGGTTGATGGACCATTATCTGCTGGTAATCCCCCTGTCCCTGGGTGGAATTCATTTGGAAGTGTTGAGTTTTAATTCTATTGTATTTCAAAACTGGGAGCCAGATTTTGTTTACTTTTAAGGTTTCTTCTTTCCTGTTGAAGTTGTCCAGGTGTTTGTGGATTTCAATAGCTTCTCTGTGTATTCTGACATGATAGTTGTTGGCCTGGTCCAGAATTTCTGTGTTTTTAAATAACATTTTTTGTCCAGGTTGGTTTATAACATGTTCTGCTACTGCTGATTTTTCTGGTTGGCCCAGTCTGCAGTGTCTCTCATGTTCCTTGATTCGTGTTTGCACGCTGTGTTTCATGGTCCCTATGTAAACTTGTCCAGAGCTGCATGGTATGTGGTAAACTCCTGCAACTGTGAGAGGGTCTCTTTTGTCGTTCGCTGAGCATAGCATTTCTGGGATTTTTCTCATTGGTCTATAGATTGTTTGGACATTGTGTTTCCTCACCAGTATCCCTATTCTGTCTGTAACTCCTTTGATGTATGGTAAAAATACCTTCCCTTTGGTTGGCTGTTTTTTCTTCTTCATTCATGTGTTTTTTTTCCCCTGGGTCTGGCTGTTCTTGTGATGTCTGATCTGGAGTAACCATTAGCCTGTAGGGCCCAGTTTAGGTGTCTCAGTTCATCCTCCAGGTAGTGGGTTTCGCAGATCCTTTTTGCATGGTCTACCAATGCTTTTATTGTGCTGCTTTTTTGTCCTGGGTGATGATTGGAGTTCTTGTGTAGGTATCTGTCCGTGTGTGTGGGTTTTCTGTATACCCTGGGGCCTAACCGTTGGTTTGGTTTGTGGATAACTAGGACATCCAAGAATGGCAGTGTTCCTTCCTTCTCGTTTTCCATCATGAATTGGATATTTGGGTGGGTGCTGCTCAGGTGGTTCAGGAATGAGACCAGATCTTCTTCTCCGTGGTTCCAAATGGTGAAAGTGTCATCCACATATCGGAACCATATTGTGGGCTTTTTTGGTGCTGTTTCCAGGCCTTGCTTTTCAAAATGTTCCATGTAAAAGTTTGGTATTACGGGGCTCAGGGGGCTGCCCATGGCTACCCCATTTATCTGTTCATAGAATTCGTTATCCCACTGGAAGTAGCTTGTGGTAAGGCAATGTTTGAACAAGGTGTGATGCCCTCAGGAAATACTTGTTGTTGTATGAGTGCCATAGTGTCCATTATGGGGACTTTGGTGAACAAGGAGACAACATCAAAACTGATCAGTCTGTCTCCAGGTTTCAGTTTGATGTTGTTGATTTTTAATATGAAATGAGCTGAGTCACTTCATATGGGGGTATCTCTCCCCCATAAGAATTGCTAGAATGGCTGGAGGTGCCTCCAATAAGTGTTGGAAATGCCAGGAAGAGAAGGGAACTTTTTTTTCATCGATGGTGGGGGTGTAAAAAGCAAAGAAGTTCTGCAGTATGATTTGAATAAAAATGCATCAGATTCTTAAAAAGAAAATAGATATGTTGCCAGAAATGTTTTTGCTAGGCATTTATGAAAACACCAATTTATCAAACGAAAATGGGAAAATAAAAAGACTACTTTGGCACATGTGTACTACAGCTAGAATTGTCTATGCCAGGTATTGGAGGAAAGATGAGATCCCATCAGAAATGGAATGGCTAGAAAAACTATTGGAAGTAGCTAAAATGGATAAGTTGACTTATTTGTTAGAGAACAAAATGGATACATTCTTTTTCGAATCCTGGAACCCCTTGCGGATGTATTTACAGAAGGGAGGAAAAAGAAAAGAGAATTGAAATTTGAAATTAATAGCCCTACTGTGAAAAAAAAATAGAAGAAATAGAAGAAATATAGGATAATAATATAGGAAAATATAGGATAAAAAATTCATTTTCTCTTTATTAATCTTAAAACCTGTCTACTCTCCGAATTCCCTTATTATCTCCATTAGCTTGCCTCCTTGTTGTAATGGATTTTCTAAATATACAACAATATCATCTGTGAAGGCTTTATAAACAAATTTTTCTCTTCCAATTTTCACACCTTTTATTGAGTCATTAAACCAAATTTCTCTTAAGAATACCTCCAGTATTAACACAAATAACAACGGAGAGAGTGGGCAGCCCTGTCTTGTACCCTTTTGGATAGGGAAGCTGTTTAGTCTTTCCTCATTGACTATTAGATGGGCTTTCTGTTCTTGATAGATGGCCTTAACCCATGCGATGAAATTCTCACCAAATCCCATAGATTCTAATAGTGTAATAAGAAAGCCCCATCTTATGTTGTCAAATGCTTTCTCCGTGTCCAAAAACAATACTCCTCCTTTTTCTATATGAAAATCTAAATATTCAATAATAGCCAGCATAGTTCTTACATTGTCATGCATCTGTCTGCCTGGGAGAAAACCTGATTGGTCTTCTCCTATGTATTGAGGTAAGATGTTCTTCAGCCCTTGCGCCAATATAGAAGTAAAGATTTTGTAATTCTCATTGAGGAGTGATATTGGATGAAATTCTTTAGCTGCCAAATATTCTCTCTCACTTTTTGGAATAAAAACTATATTTGATTCCTTCCAACTTTCCGGTAACTGTTTGGTGTCTTTAATGTTGTTCATAGTTTCTTGCAACGGTTTCAACAGCTGCTCCTTAAAGCATTTATAGTATTTTGCTGTTAACCCATCCGTTCCAGGAGCTTTATTTATATCTAGCAGATTATTTTAACCCATAGATTGCCGTTCCTAGTTTATATTCTTTGTTCTCACCTTTGTATACATATCCTAGATAGTTTAGAGTCTTAGTGTAAGCCCTCAGACGGCTTAAGTTAAACATGCTACCATCAGTACGGTAACGTATATAGGTGGCATCTTCTTCGAGCTCTGCCATAGCCATAATAAATACCTGAGGTGAAGCACAAAAATCATTGTGTATAGAGCCATTGTACTGTCTATTCTCCTTTATGGGTCTGAAACATGGGTCACCTATCACCACGACTTATGACTCCTCAAACGCTTTCATCAGCGCTGTATACGCACAATCCTAAATATACACAGGACTGACTATGTGATGAATGTTGCTGTCCTTGAGCAAGCAGGCACACCAGCATTGAGGCCATGATATTGAGAACACAGCTGCGCTGGGCAGGGCATGTTTC